>JAGFNQ010001906.1:284435-346082 GCA_024364735.1 Boesenbergia rotunda | reverse complement strand
TAACCCACTTGGTTCAGGACACGGTCTATGTGTGTCAGTCCCCACTAGGCTGACTACGTCACACCTAGCCCAAGTAACGTTCTCTCGTCCTACGGATTCTAATTACTCTCATGTATTTAAGAGATTCATACTCTGAACATATCATGCTCTGGCCAGAGGCTTCGAGTAACATCCGACGATAGGCCTTGGGTATACATCCCTCGCAAGGAGTGGTGAATCCTTTGTAGCTGTTCAAACATCTTCGGGGCACTTCGGCTTATACCCAACCATCCTGGGTCCACACCTCCTTGGAGATGCTTGCTTAAGATGTCAAAGTATAAGTCTTCATGACCAAGATGACTTGAACACCGCAAGTCAAAGGAACATCCACTTAAGCTGCAGTAAGAACTTCATTGACATATCTATATGTAGATTACCATATGAAGTTTACAGCTAGTCACTCCAATGAACTAGTTCCCTTAACTAGCATTCATGTTTATCTCCGGACATCCCAATGTCACCAGCCAGTGAGAATCAGCTGATTAGAGAATAACCCATGCTAGTCTCAACAGAATTGATAGTGTCCGTATTTATCAATTCATCGACTAGGGACAATTTCAATACTTCACAATTGCACATGTAGAGATAATCACTAGTTGTGAATTCATCACAAATTCTCTCATGCTGTGAATTGTATTGCGGACATTCAGTAAATGAGTTTAAGATCTCAATCAAATACACGAACATGTATACTCAAATAGTGAATATTCATTTATTAAAGTAAATGATTACAATCATAAGGCGATTGCCTTAGGACACTTCTCTCATATTACTAACAAACTCTCACTTGGCCTAATGCCAATCGCTACGGTATCCAATACCATAGGCTCTAACATGACCCTCAAACTTGCTTTGAGGCAAGGCCTTAGTTAAAGGATCCGCTAAATTCCTTTCAATGGGAATTTTCTCAATTTGTATATCATTCCTACTTATAATCTCTCTGATTAGATAATAGCGGCGAAGCACGTGTTTGGATCGCTGATGAGACCTTGGTTCCTTTGCTTGTGCAATAGCTCCATTGTTGTCGCAGTAAACCGGTATTGCTTCATCAATGGTTGGAACCACACCAAGTTCCGAGACAAACTTCTTGATCCAGACTGCTTCTTTTGCTGCTTCCGAAGCCGCAATATATTCCGCTTCCGTGGTAGAATCCGCTACAGTGTCTTGCTTGGAACTCTTCCAACTTATTGCGCCTCCATTCAAAGTAAATACGTATCCAGACTGAGATTTGGAGTCATCCTTATCTGTTTGGAAACTGGCATCTGTATACCCACGTATTACCATATCTCCTTCTCCATATATTAGGAACACATCCTTAGTTCTTCTTAAGTACTTAAGGATTGTCTTGACAGCTGCCCAATGATCCATTCCTGGATCAGACTGGTATCTGCTCGTGACGCTCAGAGCATACGATACATCGGGCCTAGTACATAATATAGCATACATGATAGATCCTATCGCGGATGCATAAGGAATCTTATTCATGCAAATCCTCTCGTCTTCTGTGTGCGGACACATAGACTTTGAAAGGTTGATCCCATGCCTGATGGGAAGGTAACCTTTCTTGGATTCCGACATGCTAAACCTTTTTAGCACTCGGTCTATATATGTAGACTGCGAAAGACCAAGCAACCGTTTTGATCTATCTCTATAGATTCTAATCCCAAGGATATAGGTTGCTTCTCCCAGGTCTTTCATGGAGAAAGTTTTGGACAACCAAATTTTAACTGACTGTAAGACTGATATATCATTTCCTATAAGCAATATGTCATCGACATATAGTACTAGGAATACGACTGCACTCCCACTAACCTTCTTGTACACACATGGTTCGTCAGGATTTTGTGAGAAATCAAACTCTTTGATTGTCTCATCAAAACGGATGTTCCAGCTCCTGGATGCTTGCTTCAGTCCATATATGGATCGTCGAAGCTTGCATATTTTGGTTTTATCAACCGATGTAAAACCTTCAGATTGTATCATGTATACATCCTCAAGCAGGTTTCCATTAAGGAAAGTTGTTTTCACATCCATTTGACATATCTCATAATCATAATGAGCTGCTATGGCCAGGAGCATCCGAATGGATTTAAGCATAGCTACTGGCGAATAGGTTTCGTCATAATCAATTCCTTGTTTCTGACGATATCCTTTTGCCACTAATCTAGCCTTAAAGGTAACAACATTACCTTCCATGTCGGTTTTCTTCTTGAAAACCCACTTGCACCCTATGGGCTTAATCCCTTCAGGTGGGTTAACCAAGTCCCATACTTGATTTTCGTACATGGAATCCATTTCCGACTTCATGGCTTCAAGCCATTTGTCCCTTTCTGAACTTTTCAGAACATCTTCATAACTGATAGGTTCGTCATCGCTTATGAGTAACACGTCGTTCGATTCACTTAAGAGAAATCCGTATCTCTCTGGAATTTTGCGTGTCTTATCAGACCTACGAAGAGGTGGTGTTGTTTTAGGTTCAACTGATAGCTCATCATTATGAGTTATTGGTTGTGGGTCTAAACTAGGTGTCTCTGTAATGTCTATTGGAGTTTCTTGAACTTCATCAAGTTCAATGCCACTCCCACTATTTTCTTGTAAAAGAAATTCTTTTTCCAGAAATACAGCATGCCTTGAAACAAACACCTTTTGTTCCAAGGGATGATAGAATTGGTAACCCTTCGTTTCCTTAGGGTATCCAATAAATAGACATTTATCAGACTTAGCATCCAATTTGTCTGATACAATCCGCTTCACATAAGCAGGACAACCCCATATCTTAAGGTGAGTTAAGTGAGGTTTCTTACTATTCCACATCTCATATGAAGTAGTAGAGATTACCTTGGTCGGGACTCTGTTTAGCAAGTAAACAGTTGTCTTAAGCGCATAGCCCCAAAAGGATTTTGGAAGAGTTGCATGATTCATCATAGATCTAACCATGTCCATCAAGGTTCGGTTACGCCTCTCAGATACACCATTATGCTGTGGTGTATATGGCGGAGTCCATTGAGACAATATCCCATTATCCCTAAGATAATCTTGAAACTCTTGACTCAAGTATTCACCACCCCGATCGGATCGAAGTATCTTAATACTTTTGCCAAGCTGTTTCTCTACTTCATTTCTGAACTCTTTGAATTTCTCAAAAGCTTCAGATTTGTGTTTCATCAAGAACACATACCCGAATCATGAGTGATCATCGATAAAGGTAATGAAGTAGCTATAGCCTCCTTGTGCAAGAGTTGACATTGGTCCACATACATCAGTATGTATTAGACCAAGTAATTCTCCCACTGGATTACCTTTTTCGGAAAAGGGTAATTTGGTCATCTTGCCTTTCAAGCATGATTCGCATGTATCAAATGAACCGGGTTCAAATGATTCCAAAATTCCACATCGGTGTAATTTAGTCATGCGTTTCTTACTTACATGGCCAAGACGACAATGCCACGTATAGGAGTCTATTCGATTATCTATTCGAGCACGTTTGTTGCTAACTTCGATATTGAAAACGTCACCGGATAAATCTAACGTGTAGATACCATTGCACAAAGTTCCGGTCCCATAAAGAACATCATTTAAAGTTATGTAACAACAATTGTTACTAAAAGTTAAATGATAACCCTTTTCATTCAAACATGAAATAGATACAATGTTCTTTATTAACGAAGGAACAAAATAACAATTATCCAATTCTAAGACACGTCCAGTAGGGACCTTTAGCAAATATGTTCTGATGGCAACACAGCAATCTTTGCTCCATTTCCAACTCGCAAATTCGCTTCTCCCTTGACGAGTCTTCTTCTATTCCTTAGCCCCTGTATGTCATTACATATATGTGAGCTACACCCAGTATCAAGTACCCAGGTGGTTGAGGAAATAGAGTGACATTCAATAACGAAGATACCTGAAGAGGATGGGGCATCGGATGCCTTCTTCTTCAAGGACTCAAGATAAACCTTGCAGTTTCTTCGCCAGTGACCCTCCTTGCCACAGTGATGGCAAGTGCCTTATGGAGTCTTTTCAGTCTTTTTGGCCTTTTTCTTCTTTCCCTTATTCTGTTCTTTGGCCTTCCTCTTAGAACCTTTCTTTGAGGAACCAACTAACAGTACCGTCTTTTGATCCTGCTTCACAGAAGGCTCTACAGTCTTCAGCAGGTTGAGCAACTCAGGAATGGTAGTCTCCAGCTTGTTCGTCCGATAGTTCATCACAAATTGTGAATAACTTTTGGGCAAACAATGCAGAATTAAGTCAATACTTAATTCATGATCCATTGCAAAACCGAGTGTGCCCAGTCACTCAATGTACCCCAACATCTTCAACACAAACTGTGAGACAGAAGTGTCTTCCTGCATTTTAGAGGTGAAGAGGAGTCTGGAGACCTAGAACCTTTCGGATCTCTCCTGCTCGTCAAATAACTCATGAAGATGGAAGATGATGGTATAAGCATCCATATGCTCATGCTGCTTTTGCAGCTCAGGTACCATAGCGGCTAGCATGATGCAACACGCAAGTTCAGAATCGGTCACATGTTTCTGATAAGCCACTAACTGGTCTGGAGTTGCATTTTCTGGAGGATGGTTGGGAAGTTGATCTTCAAGGACATAAGTAAGCTTCTCTGCCTTGAGGACTATCCTCAGGTTTCGAAGCCAGTCCATGAAGTTTGGCCCAGTCAGTTTATTGGTGTCCAAAATGGAACGCAAATTCAGAGAAGACATGATCGAGTGATTATCCTAGAAATACAAATTGAGCTTATGTGAGAAGAATGATAAAGAATGCATCAACATACATTAATTAAATCATATTTATTTTTCGAATTGAATAACCCTTTTTATCAATTCGGGAGATCGTAGGAACACCTCCAAATAGGTTGATATCCAACCATAGATAAGAACAACCATGACTGTGGCCATCAAGTTATTCTTAGCTATGAAGGTAGGTAATTATACCGATTACATATCACATATATGTAACTATCACTTTATGCTATCAACTAATTGAATGTTTGCATAAATTATTGGGTTGTTAACTCGTTAACAAGTATGCAACAATATAGATAGCACCCAACTGCACCTCTCTTTACATCGACCTTGGCTGTCGCACAACAAATCGATGCTCCAAGCTTAAGGCTGACCCATTAATCAAGAAATAGTTTTAATATGGTTGGAGTTCATTCAACCATTTAGTCAGGCTTGGATGTGTCCAACAACCAAAACTAAGGATTGACCTCTGACTCCAACTATATTAATCATAAACTAATTCCATGGTTTGAACATGTTGAGATTCAAGCCGGGCATGGATGTGTCCATCAACCCAAACGAGAAACAAAACTCCGGTTCTAATCATATTAATGGAAGGTGTTGGCCTTAATATTTTGTAAGGGGTTTTGGGTCTCATTCTTTCTTTTCTAAGCACATTCATGACATATAATTATGTCATGTACTAACGATTTCCTTAATAAAGTATGTATGTGACTTAATTTATCAAGTCTCATTAATTGAATTAGGAACCGGATTTCCTAATTCTAATTTCATACTTTATTCAAGGAATTGTTTTGGGAAACAATTTCCTAAATTGTCATAATCAATTTCGGAAATAATATGTTTAAGACTTTGATTTCTCTAAATCAAATCTTATTAAATTAAGAGACGGATTCCCTTAATTCAACCACATATTATTTTCATGAAAATCTTATTTAAGAAAACTCTATAGGAAACCATTTTCCTAATTAATTTTTGAGACAACAATATCTAAGAGCATCACCTTTTAAATCAAATAAGGAAATTATCGTTTAAGAATCACCTCAAAATTTCCAAGATTTGATTACATATTTTATTTATGGATTTATTAATTTTAATAAATTATTTTCTTTGGGTGGCTCCCCGAGGCTCAAATACCCAAAAAAAGGAATTTGTTGTAAATCTAATTTGGTCCGCTCCCCGAGGCGTAACCAAATTAAACATGACAATTTTATTCAAAATAGGAAATTAAATTACAACAACTAACTTTAAATTGGACGGCTCCCCGAGGCTCAATCCAAAATAAAGAATTTTGTTAATAATTTAAAACCAATTCGAATTTAATTGTCAATTAATAATCCAAAAATTTGTCTAGACTTTCTTGAAAGAAAGTGCCCAAAATTGCGAGATTCCATAATAGGTTTTCAGAATAATTGTAAGTTTCTGGTACAAAGAAAACTTACATATTTCCAAAATTGGAAAATTTCCAAAATTGGAAAGTTTCCAAAAATGGGAAGTTTTCACAATTATTATAAAATTTCAGGAACTAGGATATTTCAAAAGTTTGCGAAATTTCATGAGAATTTCCAAACTTTGAAATTCCTAAATCTAAAATTTATCATAATTGGAAAGTTTTCATAATTGAAAAATTTTCCAAAATTGAGATCATGACAAAGTTTTCGGCAAAACAATTATATGATTATGTCGAACACTAACCCGCTCTGATACCACTGTTGGGACCGGGTGCATGTTGACATGGATACGGGTTCATAATTTTAAAATTTAATTACGTGCAGCGGAAGGTTTAGCATAAATAATTTCTCAAATTATTTTAACCACGTATCTAGCATGCAACCTTATGTTGTGGAGACATGATCATACATTTAAAATTTTACAGAAAGTAAACTAATTTACTTAATACCTCGCGTAACTCGTAGAAAGGGACGAGATCCAACCGTAGCGTCCCTTGGAAGCTCCACCTCTATTCGCGTCCACGCCGGGTTTTCTTCGGGATGACTTCGCAAAGCCACGAGTTTCGTGCCGACAAGAACTACTAGATTCTCCAAAGGTACGACAAGAATACCAAGAGAGAGATGAAAAACTAACCACCAAACGAAGAACGGAATCAAGATCGGGAGGAAGGAAGGAGTCGCGCCCGCTTCTTCTCCTTCTTCGGCTTCTTCTTGGTGGTGGAAGCTCACGGCAAAGGGGGAGGGCTCTAGGGCTGGCGGCACTAGAAGAGGGAGAGGGAGAGAAGGAGAGAGAGAGAGGCTAGGCAAGAATCCTTGATCTCTTGGATTGATTTCCAAGCCTTGCCTTGGTACCTTTATATAGTAGCCTCTTAATCGCCAAGTCTCCTCTTAACGGAATAAATTTTTCATAAGAAATTTATCTTATAAATTTTTCTATGAATTATTCCGTTATGCCAAGTTTTTATTATAACTTAATTTATAATAAAAACAATCATGTCTCCCCTTTTATTATGGAAAGAAATTTCTTTATATAAATTTCTTTATCATGGTAAATCAATCCATTATTGATTTTATAAAATAAAATAAACCATTCCAAGGTTTATTTTAATTTCCATGATAAATAAATCTTTTATATAAATTTCTTTATATAAATTTCTTTATACAAATTTCTTTATACAAATTTCTTTATCCATAATTTTATAAGACAAACCACGCGTGGTTTATTTTATAAATTTGAACCAAACAATTTGGTTCTTCCCTCTTATTGTGGTCGGCCAAACAATGAGGGTGGGGACCCTCTTTGGCCGGCCAAACCCAAGCCACAATCTTACGAATTAAATTCATTTAATTCGTTCAATAAGTCTTCAAAAGACTTAGTCATTTTATGCTTCCGATGCGTCTCTGAAAAATTCAGATTCGACTTATCTCTCTTGATTGGAAAATCCAATTTTCAACTCATTTTAAATCCCTCGGACTACTCGTAGTGCGTGTGACTAAATAGGCTTTCGATTTATGTTGCCCGTCTATAATTAACCAATTATAGAACGATCATGAGTGGCACCTAGTAGTACATCATGATCCCCAATTAATCGAAAGATCAACGGTTGACCTCAGAAACTATTTTGAAACCCTTCAGCAGCTTTAATGAATCGTGCCTCATTCCCTTCACCATCTTATACCCACTTGGTTCAGGACATGGTCTATGTGTGTCAGTCCCCACTAGGCTGACTACGTCACACCTAGCCCAAGTAACGTTCTCTCGTCCTACGGATTCTAATTACTCTCATGTATTTAAGAGATTCATACTCTGAACATGTCATGCTCTGGCCAGAGGCTTCGAGTAACAATCCGACGATAGGCCTTGGGTATACATCCCCTCGCAAGGAGTGGTGAATCCTTTGTAGGCTTTTCAAACATCTTCGGACACTTCAGCTTATACCCAACCATCCTGGGTCCACACCTTCTTGGAGATGCTTGCTTAAGATGTCAAAGTATAAGTCTTCATGACCAAGATGACTTGAACACCACAAGTCAAAGGAACATCGCACTTAAGCTGCAGTAAGAACTTCATTGACAAATCTATATGTAGATTATCATATGAAGTCTTACAGCTAGTCACTCCAATGAACTAGTTCCCTTAACTAGCATTCATGTTTATCTCCGGACATCCCAATGTCACCAGCCAGTGAGAATCAGCTGATTAGAGAATAACCCATGCTAGTCTCAACAGAATTGATAGTGTCCGTATTTATCAATTCATCGACTAGGGACAATTTCAATACTTCACAATTGCACATGTAGAGATAATCACTAGTTATGAATTCATCACAAATTCTTTCATGCTGTGAATTGTATTGCGGACATTCAGTAAATGAGTTTAAGATCTCAATCAAATACACGAACATGTATACTCAAATAGTGAATATTCATTTATTAAAGTAAATGATTACAATCATAAGCCGATTGCCTTAGGACACTTCTCTCATATTACTAACAGTTGGGAGTCCGTAGCACCCAGACCAAGCCTAAGTAAGTACCCCTGGCATCCACAACACCGCAAGGCATTAGGGATTTTATCCATGGTTGGGAGTCCGTAGAAACCTAGACCAAGCCTAAGTACCTCGGGCATTCATAGCACCGCGAGGCATTAGGGTTTTTATCATTAGCTGGGAGTCCGTAGCAACCCAGTCCAAGCCTAAGTACTCCGGACATCTGCAGCACCGTGAGGTATTAAGGTTTTTATTCTTGGTTGGGAGTTCGTAGCAACCCAGACCAAGCCTAAGTACCCCGGGCATCCGCAGCACCGCGAGGTATTAGGGTTTTTATTCTTGGTTAGGAGTCCGTAGCAACCCAGACTAAGCCTAAGTACCCCGGGCATGTTAGTAGGAGCCCTAGAGCCAATTATGTGATGATTGACTAGGGGACATTTGTATCATATTCTATCATAAATAACGACATGTTTGGTTATTATACTTTCTTTGTATTGGTGCCAAATAACTAAGTATAATAATGTCCTTGGGTAGTAGGTTCTTATCTACATTATATCGATTGGTTGAATCGATAGTGAGATGATGTAGAGAACACTACTCTAAACCATTCCTAGTCAAGTATTAATATTCAAAGACAATATTAATACATGTAGACTAGCATGTAGGTCAATTGATGACTTGAGCTCACAAGTCATGGATATGTGATATCAAGTTGACACATGGTATACATTGGAGAATGTGTACTGAATGACCCGCCATGAGAAAGTTTTATAGATTGTCATATGAGTGTCATAAACTTTCTCATGTGACTATTGGTATGAATAGTCCTTAGACCTGAAGTCGCTACGGTTGAGCATCTGAAACAACTATATCAAGGGCAAGCTAGGCACGAGCGGTTTGAGGTGTCCAAAGCCCTATTTGCATGCAAGATGCAAGAGAGAACTCCTGTAGGGACTCACGTACTCAAGATGATTGGGTATGTGGAGAACCTTGAAAGACTAGGATTTCCACTGGGCCAAGAATTGGCAACAAACCTTATCCTGCAATCGTTGCCGGAGGGTTATAATCAATTTGTCATGAACTACAACATGAATGAAATTGATAAACCTTTGCCTGAGATGCTCAGCATGTTGAGAACTGTTGAGCCCAATCTTAAGAAAGCCAAGACCAGTAATGTACTGATGGTTAACAAGGGCAAAGGTAAATGGAAGCCTAAAGGCAAGGGTAAGACCCAAGCCAAGGGCAAGGCCAACTATACTACATCCAAGGCCAAAGGCAAAGTGCCTAAGGAAGGGACCTGCTTTCATTGTGGTGAGACCGGACATTGGAAGAGGAATTGTAAATTCTACCTGGAGGAAGCAAAGAAGAAAAGAAGTGAGACTTCTGCCTCAGGTATTTATATTATAGAAGTCAATCTATCTATCTCTTCTTCTTGGGTATTAGATACCGGATGTGCTTCTCACATTTTTACTGATGTGCAGGGCCTTCAAAGAGCTAGATCATTGACGAAGAGCGAAGTGGACCTACAAGTAGGCAACGGAGCAAGAGTTGCTGCTATTGCTATAGGAACATATTCCTTGTCTTTGCCCACTGGGCTTATCCTAGAACTAGAAGAGTGTTTTTATGTACCCGCATTAACCAAGAACATTATTTTAGTATCTTGTTTGGATAAGAAAGGTTTTTCATTTATCATAAAGGACAAATGTTGTTCTATAGTGTTAAATGATATGTTCTATTGTAATGCACTACTGATAAATGGATTCTATGTTCTAGATCTAGAGAACCCAATCCATAACATAAATGTCGAACGGTTCAAATCAAATGATTTAAACCAAACATATCTCTGGCATTGTCGCTTAGGACATATAAATGAGAGTCGCATATCCCAGCTCCATAAGGATGGTGTTGGGACCGGTAGACGAGCTAGAGGGGGGTGATTAGCTTCGATTCGCTTGTAGAAGATTTGTCGCGGCGGAAGACTTCAAGCAATCGCTAACACAAGGATTTACTTGGTATCCACCCCGGACGGGTGACTAATCCAAGGATCCACTCTCCTCACACTCTCATACACTATGAAAGTCTCCTTCTTGAGGTGGAGAAACCTCTTACAAGCTTTCACAAAGATACAACAAGAAACAAAGCAAATACAAAAGAAATCTCACAAGATTTAGGATAAATAAGCTCACACTTTGCTTTTCTTGTTATCTTCAAGCTTGTGATCGCCTCTAGAACTTTGGAAGTGCAGCAACACTAAGCCCCAAAGATTCTCTTGAAATGGCGTGGAAGAAGAAAGAAGAGCTTCGGCCAAAACCTGCGCGAAAGACCTTATACCCGTCGCCTAGGGTTTAGTAATCGATTACCCAATCGATTACCACGTCACACTTAGCCGTTCAACGGCTAGTTTTCGAACCGTAATCGATTACCCAATCGATTATCATTGCCCTGAATCGATTACCCAATCGATTTAGAGCCTCTCTGTTCTCTCGCGCAAACCGCCCTAATCGATTAGCCAATCGATTACCGATACCCTGAATCGATTACCCAATCGATTCAGGACCCTTCTGTCCTCTCGCGAAAACCGCTCTAATCGATCACCTGATCGATTGACCCAATCGATTGCCCAATCGATTGAGTCCACCCTAACTTGTTCCCACAAGTCTAGGATCCCCTACCAAGTGTCCGGTCAACCCCGTTGACCAACTTGGATTTCTACTGCCTAGCTCCCAGCTCGGACTTAACCTGGTTCCCAACCAGATTTGCCTAACCCCTCGAGTTAGGTCTAGTCTCTCGGTAGACTTCCACCTTGCCAGCATGCGATCTCCTCGATCCATCTGGACTTCACCTAGTCCCACTAGGTGTGCCTAGTCCCACTAGGTCTTCTTTTCCCTTGCCAGCGTACGATCTCCCCGATCTACCTGGACTTCACCTAGTCCCACTAGGTCTGCCTAGTCCCACAAGGTCTTTTGTCATGCCAGCGTACGATCTCCCCGATCTACCTGTACTTCACCTAGTCCCACTAGGTCTGCCTAGTCCCACTAGGTCTTTTGCCATGCCAGCGTACGATCTCCCCGATCTACCTGGACTTCACCTAGTCCCACTAGGTTTGCCTAGTCCCACTAGGTTTGCCTAGTCCCACTAGGTCTTTTGCCATGCCAGCGTACGATCTCCCCGATCTACCTGGACTTCACCTAGTCCCACTAGGTTTTTCCCAGTCAAGTCTCCAGTCAACCTTGACCCACTTGACTCACACATCATGACCACTCAAACATCATTATCAAACATCGAAACATACGACCTCGAGCTCACCCGAGCTCACCAGACTCAAGCTCACCTGAGCTTTGTCAAACCAGGTCAATCCTGACCTAACCAAGATTGCACCAACAATCTCCCACAGACCTAAGCTCACCCGAGCTCAGTCAAACTAGGTCAACCCCGACCTAACCAAGATTGCACCAACAATCTCCCCCTTTTTGATGTTTGACAATATGTTTGAGAAAGACTAATCCCTATTAGTCTTTCAATCTCTCCCAAATTTCTCCCCCTTTGACACACATCAAACCTCTCCCCGAGAGTCTATATAGTCAAAGGTATACCCAATGAAAATCTCATACTTTTCATTGAACCTATGCTCAACCTTGAGCACTCATGATGATTCCCAATCTCTATTCATCCACTTAAAAAAAATTCAAACACATGTTGTTAAGGAAGACCTCCCCCTCAAAACATGCTCTAAACCTCTATCATTGCACCAACAATGATTTTTGAGTTCCTAAACCTTTAAGAAAACTCAACTTGAGGTAATTGAGATTTTGAAATTCAAAATTTGAACCCAAAACTCTCCTTAACCCTTAAATGTTCACCAAACCATTTCCCTTTTTGATTTCATAATGAAATTTACCCAAATATACTTACACAAGTATTTCAAGGGGCTAGGGATTGTTAGGTTACTCAAAAATGGGTTAACAAACTGAAATTAGACATTTTCAGTCTCTCTAATCGATTGGCGTTGGGAACCAATCGATTACACAGACCTTAATCGATCAACTGATCGATTACGACTGACTGTAATCGATCAACGGATCGATTACGCGAGCTTCTGTGCTCGCAAAACAGACCTACCAATCGATTGACCAATCGATTGGTTTTGGTCCCAATCGATCACCTGATCGATTGGGAGTTTCTGAAATCTGAAAACAATTTCAGATCCGAAATTCAGAAACCCCTAAATAATTCTACAAAATTTGGAAAATTCTAAAATTTTGTGTAGACATTATTTATACCATATACTATCAAGGAAAAATAGTTTTCTATGAAAATAACCTTTATTTCCAAAGATTTACACAAAATTGGAAACCTTGAAATATTTCAATGTTTCACTCTATTTTGTATCCAATTCATCAATGATGAGTGCTATCAAAAGATAGTCTTCACCAAGGTTTTCCATAATAGTTTTGAAATGTTTTTCAAAAACAATTTCCAACCATGTTCCTTGGGCAAAATGCACATGACTTGTACATTAGCTTTCCCAATGATTGGAGTTCATTTATAATCATGTTTTGATGAACCTAAAACTAGATTAGATGCACTTTATCAACACCTTGAGTTTTGTTCATCTTCCTAACACCTCACTTATATCTAATGTGTCTCAAAAACACATACAAGTCAACTTATGATCTTAGTGAGATGTGAAAGTCATGTTCTCCCTAATCTAAGGGTTCATGCATTTCTACCTAGACATTGTAAACCTTGATCATCCACCTAGGATGTCAATTAATGTCAATGTCCTTACTTTCAATAAAAATTGATTTATGCATGATTATGACTATTACATGCATCATTTTAGAATTTTCAAAAGAAATTATAACTAGATGATGCATGTATGACATGACATGTAATATTTTCATAATAAGATATGAATGATGAATCATGATGTCATGACATGTGATAGGGCATACAAAAACATGGCATAGTAGCATAAAAGAAAATACCTAGATTTCCTATCTAAGTATCAATAACTCATCGCTAAGCCATTGATAATCCTAACTTGCCCTAATTTCCAAGATAATGCCAAAACTCCCCAACTTGGCCTATCTTTAGATTCTAACCTAGTTGTGCCAACTTTATCAAGTTTAATCCTCCAAAAATATAGTTTGGCACAAATTTACTCCTCCTAGAGTAAATAAATGAATCCTTCATTTTCAAGGATAATAATTCCTTGAAAATGTCCCAAAGTGTCAACTTCAATAAGGTTGGGTTAACTACCCTTCCAATTAGAGTTGACACTCCCTAGACCTAGGGTGTGGCGAACACACTCTTAGGAACCCAAAACTTATTGGTGCTCCTTGGGTGTTCTAGGTATTCACTAGGGATGACCTCCCTTGATACCTTCCTAAAGACTTTCTTAGGCTTTTCCGAAGCCTTAGTCATATTTGTCTTGTCTTGGTCAACCCTAGGGATGGCTTCCCTTGTGGCCTTGACTTGACTTCTAGACCTAGATTGAGTTACATATCTATATGGAACTCTATGATAGGATGGACCATCATCCTTAGTTTTAGGTTTGTATCCCAAACCTTTCTTGATCCTAGAGGGTCCTTGATTTCCTAAATCTAGGTTTTGATCCTTAGATCCCTTAAATAGATTTTCTATTCTTTTGAGGGATTTTTCTAATTTATCAAGTTTTGACCTCAAAACTTGATTTTCAATCATTACCTCCTCAAGGCTTGGTTTTCTAATATAGCCTTGGTAATTTTTCTTTTTGGCCTTGGATTTGTTAGGTCTATCCTTAGATGATCTAAAATCTTCCCTATCCTTGGTTGTGGTAGACCTAGCATGAAAGGCTCTGTATTTTTCTTTTGGTTTCTCATACCTCCTATTTTCATGATAAATAGCATTGAAATGATAATAATTATTTCTAGCATGCATGTTATCATGATTTGAATAAGTACCATTACCTAATGGTACCTTAGTGTTATTCTTGGAGGCTCCCCCTTGACTTGAGCTCCTCCTTTTTGCCTTAGTCGGATTCTACCCCTTTGGACATTGATTTTTATAATGTCCCTTTTCTTTGCATGAGAAGCACACAATGTGCTTCTTATCCTTCTTTGCCATGGGAGCAACCTCCTTTGGCTTCACCTTGGTCTTGGGTGTCACTTGCACCTTCTTCTTGACCAATTTTGGACACTTACTCTTGTAGTGCCCTCTTTCCCTACACTCAAAGAAAATGATATGATTTTTATTTTTGCAAATTGAAATATCTATACCTTTGCTTGTAGGGGTGTTGCATGACTTTTCACTTGATCCGGAGGTAGAAGCTTCTTCCTCTTCCGGAGTGAATGGCCTTTGCTCCCCCTCAATCCTAGAGGTGGAGTCTTCTTCTTTCTCCTCATTGACCTCGGATGATGATGTTGACGCTTTTCTTTGATCCGATGCCAATGGCACATCTTGCTCCTCTTCAACCCTTGAAGTGGAGACTTCTTGAGCTTCATCTTCGGATGTTGAGCATCTCTCAACTTCCGAATCTTCTTCTTCCGATGAATTTCCCTCTTCGGATTTGTCTTGATTTTGCATAGTGGAGGGATCTTCATGAAGCCTTGTCAATTTGCTTCATAGCTCTTTGGCATCTTCGAATTCTCCAATCTTGTCCAAGATGTTGCTCGGCAAAAGATTGACCAAAAGCTTGGTCACTTTGTAGTTAGCCTCGCATCTCTTGATTTGCTCCTCATTCCATTTGCTTTTCTTGAGGAGCTTTCCCTTTGAGCTTGTTGGAGCTTCAAAACCTTCCATTAGAGCAAACCATTGCTCTATCTCCATCATGAAGAAATTTTCAATCTTTGATTTCCAAAGATTGAAGTTTGCCTTGTCGAATGGTGGAGGTGCCCTTGTGTCATAGCCAAACTCCATTTTTGAAGTTGAACCCTTTTGATGATGACTTCTTGAAATTAGGGTTTCTTCCAACTTCTTCTTCTTCCTCTAGCTCTTGCCCTCTTGGCGATGAGTCCAATGAAGAGCAACCTCGCTATGATACCACTTGTTGGGACCGGTAGACGAGCTAGAGGGGGGGGTGATTAGCTTCGATTCGCTTGTAGAAGATTTGTCGCGGCGGAAGACTTCAAGCAATCGCTAACACAAGGATTTACTTGGTATCCACCCCGGACGGGTGACTAATCCAAGGATCCACTCTCCTCACACTCTCATACACTATGAAAGTCTCCTTCTTGAGGTGGAGAAACCTCTTACAAGCTTTCACAAAGATACAACAAGAAACAAAGCAAATACAAAAGAAATCTCACAAGATTTACGATAAATAAGCTCACACTTTGCTTTTCTTGTTATCTTCAAGCTTGTGATCGCCTCTAGAACTTTGGAAGTGCAGCAACACTAAGCCCCAAAGCTTCTCTTGAAATGGCGTGGAAGAAGAAAGAAGAGCTTCGGCCAAAACCTGCGCGAAAGACCTTATACCCGTCGCCTAGGGTTTGGTAATCGATTACCCAATCGATTACCACGTCACACTTAGCCATTCAACGGCTAGTTTTCGAACCGTAATCGATTAGCCAATCGATTACCATTGCCCTGAATCGATTACCCAATCGATTCAGAGCCTCTCTGTTCTCTCGCGCAAACCGCCCTAATCGATTAGCCAATCGATTACCGATACCCTGAATCGATTACCCAATCGATTCAGGACCCTTCTGTCCTCTCGCGAAAACTGCTCTAATCGATCACCTGATCGATTGACCCAATCGATTGCCCAATCGATTGAGTCCACCCTAACTTGTTCCCATAAGTCTAGGATCCCCTACCAAGTGTCCGATCAACCCCGTTGACCAACTTGGATTTCTACTGCCTAGCTCCCAGCTCGGACTTAACCTGGTTCCCAACCAGATTTGCCTAACCCCTCGAGTTAGGTCTAGTCTCTCGGTAGACTTCCACCTTGCCAGCATGCGATCTCCTCGATCCATCTGGACTTCACCTAGTCCCACTAGGTATGCCTAGCCCACTAGGTCTTCTTTTCCCTTGCCAGCGTACGATCTCCCCGATCTACCTGGACTTCACCTAGTCCCACTAGGTCTGCCTAGTCCCACTAGGTCTTTTGCCATGCCAGCGTACGATCTTCCCGATCTACCTGGACTTCACCTAGTCCCACTAGGTCTGCCTAGTCCCACTAGGTCTTTTGCCATGCCAGCGTACGATCTCCCCGATCTACCTGGACTTCACCTAGTCTCACTAGGTATGCCTAGTCCCACTAGGTCTTCTGTCATGCCAGCGTACGATCTCCCCGATCTACCTGGACTTCACCTAGTCCCACTAGGTCTTTCCCAGTCAAGTCTCCAGTCAACCTTGACCCACTTGACTCACACATCATGACCACTCAAACATCATTATCAAACATCGAAACATATGACCTCGAGCTCACCCGAGCTCACCAGACTCAAGCTCACCTGAGCTTTGTCAAACCAGGTCAATCCTGACCTAACCAAGATTGCACCAACAATCTCCCACAGACCTAAGCTCACCCGAGCTCAGTCAAACTAGGTCAACCCCGACCTAACCAAGATTGCACCAACAGATGGATTACTGGACTCATTTGATTTTGAATCATATGAGACATGTGAATCGTGTCTTCTAAGCAAGATGACCAAGACTCCATTTAGTGGAAACGGCGAAAGAGCGACAGAGTTGTTAGGACTCATACATACTAATGTATGTGGCCCCTTTAATATCACAGCTAGAGGAGGCTATCAGTACTTCATCACTTTCACTGATGATATCAGTAGATATGGCTATGTGTATCTTATGAGACATAAGTCAGAATCCTTTGAAAAGTTCAAAGAATTCAAGAGTGAAGTACAAAACCAACTTGGCAAGAGTATCAAAATGCTTCGATCAGATCGAGGTGGTGAGTACCTTAGCCAAGAGTTTCATGACCATCTGGCAGAGTGTGGAATCATATCCCAACTCACTCCACCTGGAACACCATAGTAGAATGGTGTGTCCGAGCGGAGAAATCATACTCTATTAGATATGGTACGATCGATGATGAGTCAGACGGATCTTCCTACTTCCTTCTTGGGTTTCGCTCTAGAGACAGCTCTTTTCACACTTAACCGAGCTCCATCAAAGGCTGTTATAAAGACACCATATACGATATGGACTGGGAAGAGTCCCACGATGTCTTTTATGAGGATTTGGGGTTGTGAGGCTTACATTCGACGTCAAGTCTCAGATAAACTAGGACCCAAATCTGATAAGTGTTATTTTGTAGGATATCCCAAGGAAACAAAGGGATATTACTTTTACAATCCCACACAAGGCAAAGTGTTTGTCGCTAGGAATGGTATTTTTCTAGAAAAAGAGTTTATTTCTAGAAGAATTAGTGGGAGTAAAATCCATCTTGAAGAAATTCAAGATGCAGATAGCATTGAGGCCTTAATCAATATTGAACAGGCACCACAATATGTTGTGGATCATGAGGTTGTTACACAAGAAGTTGTGGAACAACAGGCTGTTCAAGTAGACCAACCTCCTCGCAGATCTGATAGGATACGTCGTCAGCCTGAGAGATACTCCTTTCTCTTGTCTGACCATTATAGGGTTACGCTCATTGAGTTGAATGAGCCTACATCCTATCAAGTAGCTGTGATGAGCCTAGATTCTGAGAAATGGCTAGAAGCCATGAGGTCCGAAATGGAATCCATGTACACTAACCAAGTATGGACTTTGGTTGATGCACCAGAGGGGATTAAACTCATTGGGTGTAAGTGGGTCTTTTAGAAGAAAGACTGACATGGATGGACTCATGCATACCTATAAAGGGCGATTGGTAGTTAAAGGTTTCAAGCAAATTCATGGTATCGATGTTAGTGAGAGCCCTAGAGCCAATCATATGATGATTACTTTTTGGACTCATTGTATCATATTCTTATATATATATTTCTTATATATAAAGGCATTTCTTATGGTTACTGTACTTATGTATATTGGTGCCAAATAACTTAGTATAATAACGTCCTTGAGTAGAAGGTTCTTATCTATATCAATCGATTAGTTGAATCGATAGTGAGATGATATAAAGAACACTACTCTTAATTATTCCTAGTCAAGTATTAACATTCAAGGACAATGTTAATGCATAGAGACTAGCATGTAGGTCAACATGATGACTTGATGTCACAAGTCATGGATATGAGATATCAAGTTGACACATGGGTATACATTAGAGAACGTATACTGAATGGCCCACCATGAGAAAGTATCATGGATCGTTATATGAGTGTCATATACTTTCTCATGTGACTATTAGTATGACTATAGTCCTAGACCTGAAGTTACCATAGTTCCCTACATAAGGAGTTACGTACTTTGGCTTCGTCAAACGTCACCCGTAACTGGGTGGACTATAAAGGCGATTACTGGGTTTGTAACAAATTATGCGGAGGGATGTGAGTAACGTAGATGGGATCTATCCCTCCCATATGACGGGAGTGATATCTTCGTTCTTGATAGAGTAAGACCACTAAGTGCATGGCCATGCCCAAATAAGTCAATATTAGATATTGAGCTTATTTGATTATAGTGAGTCTACTTGGAGTTCAAGACATATAGATTGATTTGAGGATGACACGGTCTGTGCCTCATGAAAGATCAATCTAGATATCGAGGATAGAAGGACGTTGTCACATATTGTGATGGTCACAATTATTAGTCACAATGGTGATGTTGGATCTCGACATTCTTGTAACTTGGGTAGCAATGATGTGTTGCTAGATACCTCTCATTGCTTATGTCCTTAAATAGGTTTAAGGGCATTGCCAACGTTACAAGAACCTATAGGGTCACACACATAGAGCAATAGATGGAGAACAAGTCCATATGATGGACCGAGAGTAATGAAGTCAAAGTTTGACTTTGGCTAAATATGGAAAGTCCATAAAAGGCAAGTTTGACTTGACTCAAATTAGACAACTTGAGTTGGACTCGAGTTTGATCCAAGTGTTGGATGAATATAATCATGGGAGAATAATGAAGTCAAAGTTTGACTTTGGCTAAATATGGAAATTCCATAAGAGGCAAGTTTGACTTGACTCAAGCCACATCACCTTGACTTGACTTGACCAAGTGATGACTTGGCATCATCATCAAGACTAAGTAACCTCCCCATTTGAATTTTGAATTCAAATGGGGGTTACACAAGGTTGTGGCCGGCCACTTAATGCCAATAATGGCCATTAAGTGGCCGGCCACTTAAGACACAAAAGAGAAGTTTTGTGTGTGGGTGTGATCATTCTTCTCCTCCTTGGTTTTGGTTTTTGTTTTTGCTCTCCCTCTCCTCTCATCTTGCCGAGACCCCTTGTGGTGCTAGCACACCTTTGGGTTCTCCTCTCCACTCTCTTGCTTGTGTGGATACTTCTAGAGGGTTGCTACTTTGCATCCTTGAGATCCGACACCAACCGAGGAGCGAGCGGGATTAAACGGGGCACGCACCAAAGGTAAAAAGTTTATCCCTTTTAGATCTAGGAGTAGATCGGGTTTTGAAGCATGTAAACGAGCACTCATAATTTTTGAAATGGCTTTCTTCGCTCGGATCCTTTCTAATGGGGCTTTCGGGGTTTCCGCGACGCGAAAAAGCGGTTTTCGTGGCCCGAAAAACCCTACAATCGACTATTATGAAACTTTTTCACCAGTTGCGATGCTTAAGTCTATTTGAATCATCCTTGCTATTGCAGCTTACCATGATTACGAGATCTGGCAGATGGATGTCAAAACCGCATTCCTAAACGGGAATCTACTCGAGGATGTGTACATGACACAACCTGAGGGTTTTAGAGATCAAGAGCATGCTGAAAGGTATGTAAGTTGCAAAGGTCCATTTATGGGCTAAAGCAAGCTTCTCGAAGCTAGAATCTTCGATTTGATGATGCAATCAAAGCGTTTGGTTGTTAGGACCGGGTGCATGTTGACATGGATGCAGGTTCGTAATTTTAAAATTAATTACGTGCAGCGGAAGGTTTAGTATAAATAATTTCTCAAATTATTTAACCACACATCTAAGCATGCAATTTTATCTTGTGTAGACATGATCATATATTTAAAATTTTGCAGAAACATAAACTAATTTATGTATTACCTCGCGTAACTCGAAGGAAGGGACGAGATCCAACCGTAAGCGTCCCTTGGAAGCTCCGCCTCTATTCGCGTCCACGCCGAGTATCTTCGAGATGACTTCGCAAAGCCACGAGTTTCATGTTCTCGAGAACTACTAGATTCTCCGAGAACGCGACAAGAAAAACCAAGAGAGAAGTCGGAAGACTAACCACAAAAGGATGGCCGGAATCAAAATTCCGGCGAAGCAAAAGAAGAGGCTTGCGGCAAAAAGATCCTTGCGGTAAACTCTAATTCCGGCAGCACCTTCTTCCGGCCAAGAGATGGCCGGAGCTTCCTTCTCCGGCAGTAGGTGGTGGTCGGCAGGGAAAGGGCAGGGGCGGCCGGCTGGTGCTCCTTCTTGGGGCTGGTTGGCGCACGGCAAGAAGGGGAGAAGAGAAGGAGAGAAATAGAGGGAGAGAGCCTATGCCTTCATCTCTTCGATTATCACCCAAGCCTTGCCTTGGGTCCTTTATATAGTGGCCTCTCAACCATCAAGCCTCTCAAATATGGAATAACTTATTCCATCATGCCAAGTTTGATTTTATATCATGGTTAAAATCATATTTTAATTCATGATAAAAAATCAATCAAGTCTCTTCTCTCCTATGGAATAAATTTCCTTATCATGGTAAATCAATCCATGATTGATTTTATAAAATAAACCAATCCATGGTTCATTTTAATTTCCATGAAAAACAAACCAAACCTTGGTTTATTATATAAAAATTTATATCATCCATAATTTTATAAAACAAACCACACTTGGTTTATTTTATAAATTGAACCAAAAACTTGGTTCTCTCCCTTTGTTGTGGCCGACCAAGCAAAGAGGATGGAGGCCCTCTTTGGCCGGCCCATCCAAGCCAAGCCCCAATGAATTAAACTTATTTAATTCATCTATTAAGTCTTCAAAAGACTTAGCCATTTTACGCTTCCAATGCGTCTCTGAAAAATTCAGATTCGACTTATCGTTTGGCTCTTGATTAGAAAATCCAATTTTCAACTCGTTTTAAATCCCTCGGATTACTCGTAGTGCGTGTGACTAAATAGGATTTCGATTTATGTTGGCCGTCTATAATTAATCAATTATAGAACGATCATGAGTGGCACCTAGTAGTACATCATGATCCCCAATTAATCGAAAGATCAACGGTTAACCTCAGAAACAATTCTGAACCCCTTCAGTAGTTATAATGAATCATGCCTCATTCCCTTCACCATCTTATACCCACTTGGTTCAGGACATGGTCTATGTGTGTCAGTCCCCACTAGGTTGACTACGTCACACCTAGCCCAAGTAACGTTTTCTCGTCCTACGGATTCTAATTACTCTCATGTATTTAAGAGATTCATACTCTGAACATGTCATGCTCTGGCCAGAGGCTTCGAGTAACAATCCGACGATAGGCCTCGGGTATACATATCCTTGCAAGGAGTGGTGAATCCTTTGTAGGTTGTTCAAACATCTTCGGGCACTTCGGCTTATACCCAACCATCCTGGGTCCACACCTTCTTGGAGATGCTTGCTTAAGATGTCAAAGTATAAGTCTTCATGACCAAGATGACTTGAACACCGCAAGTCAAAGGAACATCGCACTTAAGCTGCAGTAAGAACTTCATTGACATATCTATATGTAGATTACCATATGAAGTCTTACAGCTAGTCACTCCAATGAACTAGTTCCCTTAACTAGCATTCATGTTTATCTCCGGATATTCCAATGTCACCAGCCAGTGAGAATCAGCTGATTAGAGAATAACCCATGCTAGTCTCAACAGAATTGATAGTGTCCGTATTTATCAATTCATCGACTAGGGACAATTTTAATACTTTACAATTATACATGTAGAGGTAATCACTAGTTGTGAATTCATCACAAATTCTCTCATGCTGTGAATTGTATTGCGGACATTCAGTAAATGAGTTTAAGATCTCAATCAAATACATAAACATGTATACTCAAATAGTGAATATTCATTTATTAGAATATATGATTACAATCATAAGGCGATTGCCTTAGGACACTTCTCTCATATCACTAACATTGGTTTCATCAAGAATGAAGATGAACCCTGTGTCTACAAGAGGGTTAGTGGGAGCACAGTTATCTTCCTGATCTTGTATGTAGATGACATACTCCTCATTGGGAATGTTATTCCTTCACTACAGTCTGTGAAGACATGGCTAGGGAATTGTTTCTCAATGAAAGACTTAGGTGAAACAGCCTATGTCCTAGGCATCAAGATCTATAAAGATAGGTTTAAGAGATTGCTTGGCTTAAGTCAGAGTGCATATATTGAAAAGGTGCTTAATCGTTTTGCCATGCAGAATTCCAAGAAGGGATTTCTGCCGATGTCACATGGTGTGAGTCTTTCGAAGACTCAATGTCCCTCTTCTACGGAGGAGAAAGACCGTATGGATCAGATCCCTTATGCATCCGCTATAGGGTCTATCATGTACGCCATGCTTTGTACTCATCCAGATGTCTCGTATGCTCTGAGCATGACGAGCAGGTACCAGTCAGATCCAGGTCAAAGTCACTGGACAGTTGTCAAGAATATTCTTAAGTACATACGAAGGACGAATGAATATTTCTTAATATTTGGAGGCGATGAGGAGCTAGCTGTAAAGGGTTACAATGATGCAAGCTTCCAAACAGACAGGGATGACTATAGATCAGGGTATGTATTTTGCCTGAATGGTGGCGCTGTGAGCTAGAAGAGTTCAAAGCAGGACACAGTCGCAGATTCTACAATAGAGGCCGAGTATATTGCCGCGTTTGAGGTGGCAAAAGAGGCTGTTTGGATCCGGAAGTTCATCACAGATCTTGGTGTGGTTCCTAGCATAGCAGACCTGATAGACCTCTATTGTGACAACAATGGGGCTATTGCGCAGGCTAAGGAACCTCGCTCTCATCAGCGGACCAAACACATACTACGGCGCTTCCATCTCATTCGAGAGATCATCGATAGAGGAGATGTGAGGATATGCAGAGTACACACTGATTCTAACATCGCAGATCCTTTGACCAAGGCTTTGGCACAAAAGAAGCATGATGGTCATACCAGGTCACTGGGTATTAGATACTACAGTGATTGTCTCTAGTGCTAGTGGGAGATTGTTAGTAGGAGCCCTAGAACCAATTATGTGATGATTGACTAGGGGCAATTTGAATCATATTCTATCATAAATAAAGGCATGTTTGGTTATTATACTTACTTTGTATTGGTGCCAAATAACTAAGTATAATAATGTCTTTGGGTAGTAGGTTCTTATCTACATTATATCGATTGGTTGAATCTATAGTGAGATGATGTAGAGAACACTACTTTAAACCATTCCTAGTCAAGTATTAATATTCAAGGACAATATTAATACATGGAGACTAGCATGTAGGTCAACTGATGACTTGAGCTCACAAGTCATGGATATGTGATATCAAGTTGACACATGGATATACATTGGAGAATGTGTACTGAATGACCCGCCATGAGAAAGTTTCATAGATTGTCATATGAGTGTCATAAACTTTCTCATGTGACTATTAGTATGAATAGTCCTTAGACCTAAAATCGCTACGGTTCCCTACATAAGGAGTTATGTACTTTGATATCATCAAACATCACCCGTAACAGGGTGGACTATAAAGGCGATCACTAGATATGTAATGAATTATGCGGAGGGATGTGAGTGATGTAGATGGGATCTATCCCTCCCATATGACGGGAGTGATATCTGTGGGCCCCTTGATCGAGTAGGATTACTGAAACGCATAGTCATGCTCAAATGAGTCAATATGAGATATTGAGCTCATTTGTTTGAGTGAGTCTACTCGGGGATCAAGAAACACAAGATTGATTGAGGATGACACGGTCTATGCCTCATTGGTCAATCTAGATATCAAGGATAGAAGGACAAGGTCATACATTATTATAGTCACGGAGGTTTAGTCGGATCTCGATTTTTCTTGTTACTTGGGTAGCAATGATGCATTGCTAGATGCCGCTCATTGCTTATGTGTCTAAAGTGTTTAGGCGTATTGCCAATGTCACGAGAACCTATTGGGTCACACACTAAGGACACGATGCTTCGGGAAATCTGAATGACAGATCTGAGCCCGAGTTGGGAACTCGGGAGATCTGAGCCCGAGTTGGGAACTCGGCAGGCCTAAGCCCGAGTTGGGAACTTAGGAGATCTGAGCCCGAGTTGGGACTCGGGAGGTCAGCTCGGGAGCTCGAGTTGGGAACTCAGTGTTGCGACCGGGTGCATGTTGACAAGGATACGGGTTCGTAATATTTTAAAATTTTACGTGCAGCGGAAGAATTAGCATAAAATAATTTCACAAATTATTTTAACCACGTATCTAGCATGCGACCTTATAATGTGTGGACATGATTATAAATTAAAATTTTACAGAAAGTAAACTAATTTACTCAATACCTCGCGTAACTCGAAGTAAGGGACGAGATCCAACCGTAGCGTCCCTTGGAAGCTCCGCCTCTATTCGCGTCCACGCCGAGTTCTCTTCGGGATGACTTCGCAAAGCCACGAGTTTTGTGCCAACGAGAACTACTAGATTCTCTAAAGGCACAACTAGAATATCAAGAGAGAGAGATAGAAACTAACCACCAAATAACGGAATCAAGATTCCGTGAACAGAAGAAGGAGTCGCGACCCGCTTCGTCTTGGTGGTGGCTCACGGCAAGGGAGGTGGCGCCGGCCCTAGAGGGAGAAAGAGGCGCCGGCCCTAGAGAGAGAAGGGGCACCAGCCCTAGAGAGAGAAAGGGTGGGCGCCGACCCTAGAGAGAGAGAGAGGGAGAGTATGAGAGAGAGAGAGGGCTTCTTAATCTCTTAATAATTCAATTGAGGAATTCAAGCCTAGCCTTGGTTCCTTTATATAGTAGCCTCTCTATCGCCAAGTCTCCTATTTTAACGGAATAAATTTTCATAAAAAATTTATCCTATAAATTTTCTTATGAATTATTCCGTTATGCCAAGTTTTATTATAACTAAATTTATAATAAAACAAATACATCTCTCCTTTTATTATGGAATAAAATTTACAAGAAATTTATAAATTTTTCTTATCATGGAAAAATCAATTCATAATTGATTTTATAAAATTAAAATAAACCCATCCATGGTTCATTTTAATTTCCATAAAAAGAATAAATTTCTATAAATTTCTTTATATAAATTTCTTTATATAAATCTCTTTATATAAATTTCTTTATACATAGATTTATTTATCCATAATTTTATAAAACAAATCACGCTTGATTTATTTTATAAAATAAACCAAATAAATTGGTTTTCTCTCCTTGTAGTGGTCGGCCAAACCAAAGAGGGTGGGTACCCTCTTTGGCCGGCCACATCAAGCCAAACCTTCGCGAATTAAACTCATTTAATTCGCCCAATAAGCCTTCAAAAGACTTAGCCATTTTAAGCTTCCGTTGCACCTCTGATTAATTCAGATTCGACTTATTTCTCTTGCTCAGAAAATCCAATTTTCAACTCATTTTAAATCCCTCGGATTACTCGTAGTGCGTGTGACTAAATAGGCTTTCGATTTATGTTGGCCATCTATAATCAACCAATTATAGAACGATCATGAGTGGCACCTAGTAGTACATCATGACCCCCAATTAATCGAAAGATCAACGGTTGACCTCAGAAATAATTCTGAAACCCTTCAGCAGCTCTAATGAATCGTGCCTCATTCCCTTCACCATCTTATACCCACTTGGTTCAGGACATGGTCTGTGTGTGTCAGTCCCCACTAGGCTGACTATGTCACACCTAGCCCAAGTAATGTCTTTCTCGTCCAATGGATTCTAATTACTCACATGTGTCTAAGAGATTCATACTTTGAACATGTCATGCTCTGGCCAGAGGCTTCGAGTAACAATCCGACGATAGGCCTCGGGTATACATCTCCTCGCAAGGAGTGGTGAATCCTTTGTAGGCTGTTCAAACTTCTTCGGGCACTTCGGCTTATACCCAACCATCCTGGGTCCACACCTCCTTAGAGATGGTTGCTTAAGATGTCAAAGTATAAGTCTCCGTGACCAAGATGACTTGAACACCGCAAGTCAAAGGAACATCGCACTTAAACTACAGTAAGAACTTTCATTGACATATCTATATGTAGATTACCATATGAAGTTTTACAGCTAGTCACTCCAATGAACTAGTTCCCTTAACTAGCATCCATGTTTATCTCCGGACATCCCAATGTCACCAGCCAGTGAGAATCAGCTGATTAGAGAATAACCCATGCTAGTCTCAATAGAATTGATAGTGTCCGTATTTATCAATTCATCGACTAGGGATATTTTCAATACTTCACAATTGCACATGTAGAGATAATCACTAGTTGTGATTCCATCACAAATTCTCTCATGCTGTGAATTGTATTGCGGACATTCAGTAAATGAGTTTAAGATCCCAATCAAATACACAAACATGTATACTCAAATAGTGAATTTTCATTTATTAAAATAAATGTTTACAATCATAAGGCGATTGCCTTAGGACACTTCTCTCATATTACTAACACTCAGGAGCGCGGGTCGGGAGCTCGGCACTCGGCAGACTGAGTCGGCACTCGGCAGACTGGGCTGGGAGCTTGGCAGACTGGGTCGGAGCTCGGCAGACTGGGTCGGGAGCTCGACACTCGGGAGACTTGGTCGGGAGACTTAGTCGAGAGACCTAGTCGGAATCCCGAGAGGCTCGGTCGGAATTGCATGGGGAAAGAGAAAAGTCTCTCTTCATTAGATGAAGAGAAGATGAAGAGTCACATGAAAAGATGTGCTCTTTATTGGCTTTAGTGAAGAGAAGTCAAAGAGACAAAAGACTCTTCATATTCATTGGATGAATATAAAAGAGGGACTTGTCATTTTGAATGTAAGTGTGCTTTTCTTCTTCCCTTCCTCTCTTCTTCCTCTCCTCCCTTTTGGCCGAAACCCTATTGTAGGGTCCTTGGTGTTCTGCGAGCTACCTCAAGTTGCTAGCACAACTAAGGTAGTTCTTCCCGAAGTTGAGATATCGTGTCCGTGTGGATACGAATAGAGGCACGGACATTTGAACGTGCAAGAGATCCAGCGCATCTTGGACAAGCGGGATAAACGAAGGGCACGCTTCAAAGGTATAAACAGTAGATAAATCTATTAGATAGATGAACTTCATACGAGTTTTCTTTCGAATGGATCGCTCGAGGGTTCTTGTTTCCGCTGCGTTTTTGTGTTTTGGTGCCGGGAGAACCCAACAGGGCATTCATAGTATCGTGAGGTATTAGGGTTTTTATTCTTCAGTAGTACACTAATATTTTAGAGAGTGCACCTTCCTTTATTACTTGAATTTGCTGCGGGTACATAATATGCACGGTAAACCTTACCGGGACCGGATGGGTCAGAGATAGTTGGGTTGCCCAAGCCTCTCGAGCCTTTTGTCCCTCTCCCTCTGTGCATGACCGCCTCCTCCAGCTAGCCTTCTGAAGCCCTTGGGTTCTTCCGGGACTCTGACCTAACTTTCCCGCTGTAGCATCGCCGAGATACCAGCTGGTCCCCTCTGCCTTCAACCACTCGGTTGCCTATAGGAAATTTTATCTTCTGGTGATAGACAGAGACCACCACCTGGAAGACACTGAGCGCGGGGCGGCCCAGGATGTGTTGTAGGAGGAGGGAGCATCCACAATCAAGAAAGGCATCCTGCTGGTCCTCTCCAGCGCGTCGCTACCCAATGAGAGCGATAGGGTGATTTGTCCAATCGGCTGCACTTGATACCCCGTAAAGCCGAACAGTGGGGTCGAGACCGGAGTAGCTCATCCTCGTCAATCAGCATCTGGTCCAGAGACGCCTTGTACAGGATGTTCACAGAACTTCCTGTGTCCACGAAGATGCGCTTAACCTCATAGTTGGCGATGCGGGCTATGATTACTATGACATCTTCATGGGGAGCTTCCACCTCTTTCAGGTCTGTTGGACCGAAAGAAATTATGGGGTCGTGCTCCTAGCTCTCGTTCGTCCTAATGGAGTAGTTTTCCTGTCGGCGGATATGAGACTTCCTTGCCCGATGGGAATCTCCTCCGGTGGGTCCTTTGGAGATTACTCCAACATGCCCCGAGGGCGGGCCACTCATAGGGGTCTTGCCCTTCTGGGGATCTCTTTCTAAGGAGAGAGATTTTTGAGGGGCCGACCCCCGACTCTTTCCTCACGACTGTGACCGGGACCAATGACGGGTTTCGTTTTCCCCAGCCTACTATCACCGGGGCGAAGGCTTCACCATGGAGATCTTCGGCGATACCCCGCTTTATTCCACTTTCTCCGAGGGTTGGTGTTTGCCTCCTCACCGAATCTCTTCTTCAAGGCGTGACACTCCTCGGTGGAGTGTGTTGTGCTGCCATGAAAACCGCAGTACTTCGGCACTGGCGTCGGCTTCTCGGTATCCACCGTCTCAACCAGCCTTCGCCTACCCGCCACTGGACCTTCTCGAGGTGAAGGTATTTTCCTCGAGTTGGAGCTGGGGGCTCCCTCCTTTCAGACTGAGGAACGGCTGGAGGGAGGACTCCGGCTCGTTCCTTGCGGCGGGCGTATTGTACCTCCCCACGTTGACGTGCTTGATAGAACACCCTAGTAGATCATCGAAGCTGACGAGGGGCTTCTTCACCAAGGATCGGAAGAAATCCCCTTCCTCGAGCCCTTGGGTGCAGGCGCTGATGAGGATTTCCGACGTTGCACTGGGCACGTCTTGCGCCACCCTTTTGAACCGCTGGATGTACTCCTTAAGAGGCTCCTTCAGCTTCTGCTTGAGGGCGAATAGATTGAGCACCGTCTTCTGATAACGACGGCTGCTGGCAAAGTGGTGGAGGATGGCAGTTCTAAACTCCGCAAAGTGGTGGAGGATGGCAGTCCAGGAGGCTATGGGAGTTCTAGTGCAGGAAATGTGCTCCAACAGAAGGTCGAGGAAATGTTGCAACAAGTTATGCAACAACAAAGGGTGGAGGAGATAGTTCAACAAGTTTTACTATATCATCAACAAGAGAAACAAAGGCAAGCCCAAAAATCAGAACAATCCCCCGGAGTTGGTTTTATATCAGTTCAAGGTGACCCTAGTGCATGGCCAAGTCCTTCTTCAAGTAATCTTGCACATTTGATAGAAGAAGAAGATGACGTACTCATCAAAGTCTGGGCACCTAGAGCATCCATCCCTCCGGAGATTCCTACTCAAAATTCATTTTCAAATGTTTCAACTCAAGAAGAAGAAACTGAAGCTCCACAGGACCATTCTAGACTTTTATTTTCTAATGATAGTGTTATTAGTGGTCCTAATTTTTCTGATACTGTTGTTGCAGATATTACAGGAGAAGCATGCAGAGGAGATGATTCCATAGGTGTAGGGGATTGCACTAAGCCCCAGGGACCACCACAAGATTTAGATGATGAACCAGAAAGTGTAGGGACTTGCACGGTGGAAGCAAGCACCCAAGGATCACCAGTTGATTGTCCACCAGAGCCTGAGGCTGAAGAGGAGCATGAACTTGACCAGGAGGAGACCACAGATACATCTACTATTATAGAGCCTCCAGGTATTATCCAGCACGCTCAGGTAAGTATTTCTCCTCCTTCTTCAGAAAAATTCAGTGAGGTACCTAGGGATGATTCTATTGACTCTGATGAATTTATTGATATACCTTGTGTAGAGATTGTTTGTGAAAATCCAATAGAGGTACCAAATATTGATTTCCTTGATCATCATGCATTACTTGACACATCCATTGTAAATATGAATAGTGAAATAATTTTAGAGGCACCCATAATTGATGTAGTTTGTTATGATGAATCTTTAGATACATCTTTTGTGGATATGACTAGTGAAAATTTTTTAGAAGTGCCTGAAATGGATGTTATTTATTTTGATGAATCTCTTGTTATGTCTTATGCTGAAAATGAATGTGAAAGACTTTTGGAGATACTTGATATTGATTTGATCGGCTGTGACACATTGCTTGATACATCCTTGATTGAAAATAATTGTGAAATTTCTATTGATGAGCCAGAAATTGATTTCTTTATTTGTGATGAGCTCCTGGATGCAAATTTTGTAGAAAATGATTTTGAAAATTTTATTGAGGCACCACAAATTGATTTAATTAGACATGATGCAGATTTGGATTTATTTCATGCAGAAACTGAACTTATATCATTTCTTTCTGACCCTGAACGCTTGAGAGAGGTATTACATTGTTTTGCAGGGTCCAGAAGACTTCAGGAGTGGGTGCTCCAACTGAACAGACTCCAGCCTCCTGGAAGGACTTCTGAAGGGCATCAAGAAGGAGGAGATGATCTGACTTTAATTAAAAGCACTCCATCCCTTGAATGGCTCTTAAACCTGAATCGCCTGAGGCCACCAGAGCAAAATATTGTGAAATTCAAGTGTGGGGGAGTTCCAAATCTCCCAGCCACCCAGACTTCCCCACTACCACGGTGGAGGCTACTGCTTGATAGGCTCCGTCCACCAGAATAAAGGGGAGTTTGATTTTTCTTTTATTTCATTTTTCATTTTCATACTTCCTAGAATTAGAATTTTCCTTTGAACTGAGTCCTTGTAAATAAATGCATGTTATTTCTTTTGTCACTTTCCCTTGCATGAGTAGAAATAAAAGTATCCCTTTAGGTTATCTTCATGGCATGTTAGAATCTCTTAGAAAATAAATTAAATTTGGTTGTTAAGACTTAAGGTTTGAGCTAATGGATGAAATCTTGGATGCTTGAGTACTACTTGCTTTAGATTCTTAATTGAAGACTTGGGATGAATTATTTTCACCTAGTGAGAATTAGCCTTATATTTGTGACACACATATGCTATTGAACTCTAGAACTTGCTTAGGTTCTTTCAAAACCATATTTCAATGATTGGATCACATCTATAGAGGCTTATCCATTTGTTTTCCTTTCCACATCAATTTTTAGCAATAATCATGTTTATCCATTTTTCTTTACTTATTTCTTACTCTTACCCTACTTTTCTTTGGACTTGTTGTTTGATTTGTTTCTAATGTTATTTTGCCCGAGACGGACAAAGATTTAAGTGTGGGGGAGTGACTAGCTTTTTGGAAAAGATTTGGCATCAAGGAGGCACTTCAATGCGAAAAAAAAAAATTTCTTTGAAAGCAATGTGCCAAATTGAGTTGCAAGAAAGGGAAGTGGTCAAAGATTGAAAACAATGGAAGAATCTTGATTATCATTTGAAGATCTAAGGAGGTTTAACCTCAAGTTGAATTCGGTTAAGAGTTTACAAATGGCACAGAAAAAAAATAGAGAAAAGAGCTTGTGCCAAAAAGAGAAAAGAAAAAAAAAATCTGCTATTGTGGGTAGGAAATGGATATGGATCAGTAACTTCCAAGGAAGAAGAGCATTCTCCACTATCATTTGATGCCAGATTTGTGATTCTAAATTGTAAGCTGACCAGATCTGATCAAGGTAGAGAATCTGTGCAGAATTTGAGCAAAAATCAGACAACATGGGATCAATGCAGAAAAAAAAAAATCTGTGCACACAAGACCTCCACTTGCAAGGCTGCTTAATTTGCAGCTGATAGAGCTGTTCGGCCACCCTGTTAGAAGATGATTGCAGCTGTCCTTTGCTGTAGGAATCAGAGCACATTTTGCTGGAAAAAATTGCAGCTGTATAAGGTCTGAACAAAGGCTGAAAAGAAGCTAAAGGAGTGCTGAATCTGAGCTTGTAATGCTGAATCTGAGTTTTCCGAATGCTGGAATCTGAAGACCATCTGAAAACAAGCTGAATTGGAGCCGAACCAAGCTGGAAAAAATCTGAAACAAAGTGCAGTGAAGGCATTTCCGAAATTAGTGAAGGCAAGGGGCTGAAATTTAATGGGCTGATTTGAATTTTTGAGTGGAACACTTAAGGGTTCCACTATCATTTGATACAAGCACTCTTGATGTTAATTGTTGGAGAAATCAGAAGTTTTGCAAGATCTGAAGTTATATTATGGAAGCCGGAATCTGAAAAAAAAAAAAGAACAAATGAGGAAGTGTGCCAACTTGTAAAGGAAGTGTATCAAGAGTGAGTTACAAGGGTTGTTGAGTGAAAATTTCATGTTGAGTATCTATTTCACTTGATATCATATGTTCTTTGATACAAAACTGAGCAGAAAAGAAAGAAGAGAAAGAAGAAGAAAAGAGAACAAGATTGGCACGAAATTGGCAAACTTGGCACCTTGACACCAAGAAGGGTTTTTCACCAAATCAAAGGAATTATTCAAGATTACTCCACCACATTTGATATCATAGAGGACTGTCAAGATGGGGCAAAGCACATTGGAAACATTTTTGAGCAACCAAGTCTCCCACTCCATCAAATTTTCCATTTTCTTGTTTTTATTCCATTTCTTACCATTTTCCATGTTTTCATTTGTTTTTATAGTTGTTGATCCAATCATGATTAATGGTGGAGATTAGATAATAAGCAAGCCTATGGTAGTGCAAGAAACATGTGTGTAGAGTGAGCTCCACTTCCATCATCAACTTAGAACTTAAGAAGAGAGCCACCAAATTTTTCCTTGAAAGGCTAGTGATTTAAATTCATCTCAATGACTCATGATAGATGAAAAGGCCAAGTTGTTGATTTAAGGACAAGATACTAATCCATAGAGCTTAGATTTATGAGAATTGACAACCTTAGGTAATTTCTTTTCAATTGTTTCTAATTATGCTTAAGAAATCTAAGGGATACTTATTTAGTAGTTTCGCGAGACGCTCAAGGTTAAGTGTGGGGGAGTTGATAAGCACCATTTTATTGATTATTTTAATGCTAAAATCCATGTTTGACCATGTTTTTATTGTTAATTGTGATTTTACCCTAGGTTTTAGGATTTTCTTATTTTGGACTTAATTGCAAATTTACATATTTTTGGATTATTGGCCACTAATTTTCTGATATATTTTTGTAGGCATGAAAGGATCCTGACCTAGGGCATACTGGGTCAAACTGAGTCGGATGTGAACCGGATCGAATTATCAAGCCTACGATTAATCCGGGCCGTCCGATTCAAGAGCGGCTAGATCTGAGCCATCCGGGACGATCTGAAGCAATCCGAGCTAGGGTTAGGGTTGATCAAGCTCTATGATCAAGATCTGAAGGTTTCATCCCAATCAGAGCTCAATCAACCGTTGGATCAAGCAAGGAGGGCTCTAGAGCGTCCATTCACAGATAGAGTTGATCTGGACCATCCGTTGCATATCTAGAGGATCCGAGCTACCACAAGGCAGATCCTGACCCCAGATCATCATCATAAAAGTTTGGCTCCAATCAGAGCAAGATCAGCCGTTGGATCTCCTCCGATCAATCTGAGCCGTCCATTGACCTATTTAATCAAAACGCAGCAGCTTCTCCCGGTCGCGTCTCCGCCGCTGTTCATCTTCTTCTTCAGTTTCGTCCATTCTTAGCTAGTTTTCTTCATCAAGGAGGCGCGATCCCTCAATCCATCATCAAACAAGGGTTAGGTCAGTGAAGAGATTCTCAGCGAGGTCTCAGATTCGATTTCTGCTCAATAGCGAAGTTGCGCGAGGTCTCGGCAGATTTGCTATCCGAACTCAACGAACTCAGCTGTATTCCATTTCCACCACATTCGAGCTGACCAGAGGGGTTCCCTGGAAGGTCTCGGTCATTCCCAAATCAAATTGCAAGCCATAACAGCGAGATTGAAGAATTCGGAGCTGAATTTCAGTTTGGGCAGTGAGCTGATCAGATTCGGTAGCGAGGCGATTTTCACTGATTTGTGGAACTTGCGGGTCCGAGGTTCTCCCTTGATTGACGACCAAGGAGCTCTTGAGTTGAGGAATGGTTGAGGAGTAGCTTAGATAGTCTAATTTCATTGTTTTAGCTGTAAATTTCGTTTCTGCTGTAGTTTAGTTACTGATTTCGAATTTCAGTTTGGTTAACTTGGTCTATTACATTGTTTCATGCGTAATCTAGCTTTAATCCTTTAAGTTGAGTAGTTAGGAACCTATCTAGTGGATAGTTGTGTTTAATTTCAGTTTATTTCTCGTTTTTAGCTTGAGTATCAATTCGTATCAATTAACTCCCTGTTGTCTGCTTGCGTATCAGCCTTTCCATTGAATTCCTGCATTTTGTTCCAAGTGCTTTAGTTTCACTCTTTGAATTCATCTTGCAGTTGTATTTCATTTCCATAGCTATCGAACTAGATTTCTGCATTTAATTCACTGCACTCGAATTAGTTCTCTGCATGTCCAATACTGAATTTCTGTTTCAGTTTGCATCTGTTATCTCTGCATTCAATTTGTGACATTTGAAACACTGCATTGATTCTTATTTACTTGTGTATCAACTCAGCATTCATTTTCATCAAAGCCTGCATTCCGTTTCTCAAATTGGTCCAATTCTGCACATATATTGTTGCTGAAATTTCTGAAACTTAGCCTAAATTCTGTGTATCAAGCTATTGGAAGCTGCCCTGTATCGAGAGGAGATTCAGCTTTAAATCCTTGTTGACTTCCAATGAGTTTGTGACCTGCAATCCTGATTGTTATTCTGCATTCATGTTCTTGAGTCTGAGCTTGTTTGTTTGAATTGCATGTAGCCGCAGTTCATTTCGCAATTGGAATTCTGTTTCCTGCAGAAAATTTCTGCATTCCTGAATTTGATTTTCGGCAGTTGTATCTGAATTTGTAGTTTCATTTCTACGTTTCTAAGTTCATCATTTTGCAAGCTAGATTAAATGACTTGTTTGCAGTGGTTTCGACTGATCTCATATCAAGGCTGCTGAGTTTCAATTCTGCAAATCCTACTGGCACATAAGTATCTTTAGTGTATCAAGCTAGGGCTACGAATAGATTGGTGTCAAGTCAAGGAAATTCTAGTGTGTTTAGATGCTTGAATCAGTTAGAGTTGTAATCAGATATCCTGATTTTCTCTATGCATTTGTTTGGCTCGAATGTAGAACTAGCTTGGGTGGTGTTTAATAGAAGTTTGATCACTGAATTCTGCAACTAGCATTGGTTTACAGTTTACTCACTTCCGAAGTTATTAGCACTGCTTTTATGCCACTGCTTAGCATTTAGATTGTTTAGTTGCATTGGTAGATCGAGTTTCCATTAGCTAAATTCATTGGTGGCACTCATATCATAAGTTCACTTAGTTAAATTTCTCTTCTTTTCTTCGAACTTTTATTTCTGAATTGAAACAAACCCATGTTCTAATTGAAACCCAAAACATGACGACACACAAATACGAGCTAGAATCACACAACGTCAACTAGTCCCCGAGAAAAATACGACCTGTGGCCCCTATATTACATTTTCATATTTTGATTGTAAAAGGGTTTCCAGCATTCACATTTATTTATATTTAAATTTGATGAGCCCATACATTTCGTGACAAATTAATTAGTATATTTGGGCCCGTCAAATTTTTGGCGCCGTTGCCGGGGAAGCAACTAGTTGATTTGTTTGATTTTTGCTTGTATACTTTTGACATATCATTGGGTTCTATTTATTTTGCTTATCTTTCATATACGGTTGCTGCCATTTTTCTTGTTTGTTTTGTGACAGGGCTGCAAATTCAAAATGGGGTCAAAAGAGATAGAAGGCATTGGAGAGTTAAAAATGTGTTAAAGGGTTGGACTACCAACTAGAACGTAAAGCTCAGTCATCTACTTACAGAAGCTACCTCAGCCACATTTCAGCCTCTCCACAATTCAGCAGCAAGTCAGAATTCCAACAGCCCTACTCAAATTTCCAACAAATCAGAATGGGCAGCCCCAATTTTCAGTTTTTGAGCAACCAAATCAGTTTTCAGCCACCATTGCAACAATTCGAGCAACCACAACAATTCCAACAATTTCAGCCGAATTCCAGCAATTTTAGAATTTCCAGAATTTTCAGAACGGGCAGCCAATTTTCCAGAATTTTCAGCCCAGTTTTCAGCAATTTCAGCCCAATTTTCAGCAACCATTTCAGCATTTTGAACCTCAATTCCAGCAATACAATCAAGGGCAGCAAGTTGTCAACCATTTCGCAGATCCGCTCAAAACCAACCATTTTTCAGCCTACACAGCCCTTGAACCAGTTTTCACAGCCCTACAATCAAGGGTTTCAAGGGCAGAATTTTCAGCCTTCGGCACCTAATTTTCCAGACCAAAATCAGAACTTTCAAGGCTACATTTCCCAGCAAAGTTTCCAAGAATATCAGCCCTTTAATCAGCCCCAACAGCCATGTTTTCAACCAAATCAGCAAGCTCAAAATTTTCAGCCTACTTCATCCTTTCAAATCATCAAGGAGCTATGCTAACCAAGGAGGCTTTGAGAATCTTAATGAGAATGAGGCACAACAACAAAGAATGGAGGAGATTTATCAACTAGTTTACAATATCATCAACAGAGACAAAGGCAAGCCAAAAATCAGAACAATCGGAGTTGGTTTATATCAGTTCAAGGTGACCCTAGTGCATGGCCAATCTTCTTTAATAATCTTGCAATTTTAGAAGAAGAAGATGACGTACTCATCAAAGTCTGGGCACCTAGAGCATGCATCCCTCCGGAGATTCCTACTCAAAATTCATTTCCAAATTTTCAGCTCCAGAAGAAGAACTGAAGCTCCACAGGACCATTCTAGACTTTTATTTTCTAATGATAGCATTATTGATGGTCCTAATTTTTCTGATACTGTTGTTGCAGATATTGTAGAAGAAGAATGCATAGGAGATGATTCCACAGGTGTAGGGGATTGCACTAAGCCCCAGGGACCACCACAAGATTTAGATGATGAATCAGAAAGTGTAGGGACTTGCATGGTGGAAGCAAGCACCCAAGGATCACCAGTTTATTGTCCACCAGAACCTGAGGCTGAAGAGGAGCTTGAACATGACCAGGAGGAGACCACAGATACATCTACTATTATAGAGCCTCCAGGTATTATCCAGCACGCTCAGGTAAGTATTTCTCCTCCTTCTTCAGAAAAATTCAGTGAGGTACCTAGGGTGATTCTATTGACTCTGATGAATTTATTGATATACCATGTGTAGAGATTGTTTGTGAAAATCCAATAGAGGTACCAAATATTGATTTCCTTGATCATCATGCATTACTTGACACATCCATTGTAAATATGAATAGTGAAATAATTTAGAGGCACCCATAATTGATGTAGTTTGTTATGATGAATCTTTAGATACATCTTTTGTGGATATGACTAGTGAAAATTTCTTAGAAGTGCCTGAAATGGATGTTATTTATTTTGATGAATCTCTTGTTATGTCTTATGCTGAAAATGAATGTGAAAGACTTTTGGAGATACTTGATATTGATTTGATCGGCTGTGACACATTGCTTGATACATCCTTGATGAAAATAATTGTGAAATTTCTATTGATGAGCCAGAAATTGATTTCTTTATTTGTGATGAGCTCCTGGATGCAAATTTTGTAGAAAATGATTTTGAAAATTTTATTGAGGCACCACAAATTGATTTAATTGACATGATGCAGATTTGGATTTATTTCATGCAGAAACTGAACTTATATCATTTCTTTCTGACCCTGAACGCTTGAGAGAGGTATTACATTTTTTGCAGGGTCCAGAAGACTTCAGGAGTGGGTGCTCCAACTGAACAGACTCCAGCCTCCTGGAAGGACTTCTGAAGGGCATCAAGAAGGAGGAGATGATCTGACTTTAATTAAAAGCACTCCATCCCTTGAATGGCTCTTAACCTGAATCGCCTGAGGCCACCAGAGCAAATATTGTGAAATTCAAGTGTGGGGGAGTCCAAATCTCCCAGCCACCCAGACTCCCCACTACCACGGTGGAGGCTACTGCTGGATAGGCTCCGTCCACCAGAATAAAGGGGAGTTTGATTTTTCTTTTATTTCTTTTTCATTTTCATACTTCCTAGAATTAGAATTTTCCTTTGAACTGAGTCCTTGTAAATAAATGCATGTTATTTCTTTTGTCACTTTTCTTGCATGAGTAGAAATAAAAGTATCCCTCTAGGTTATCTCATGCATGTTAGAATCTCTTGAAAATAAATTAAATTTGGTTGTTAAGACTTAAGGTTTGAGCTAATGGATGAAATCTTGGATGCTTGAGTACTACTTGCTTTAGATTCTTAATTGAGGACTTGGGATGAATTATTTTCACCTAGTGAGAATTAGCCTTATATTTGTGACACACATATGCTATTGAACTCTAGAACTTGCTTAGGTTCTTTCAAAACCATATTTCAATGATTGGATCACATCTATAGAGGCTTATCCATTTGTTTTCCTTTCCACATCAATTTTTAGCAATAATCATGTTTATCCATTTTTCTTTACTTATTTCTTACTCTTACCCTACTTTTCTTTGGACTTGTTGTTTGATTTGTTTCTAATGTTATTTTGCCCGAGACGGACAAAGATTTAAGTGTGGGGGAGTGACTAGCTTTTTGGAAAAGATTTGGCATCAAGGAGGCACTTCAATGCGAAAAAAAAAAAATTCTTTGAAAGCAATGTGCCAAATTGAGTTGCAAGAAAGGGAAGTGGTCAAAGATTGAAAACAATGGAAGAATCTTGATTATCATTTGAAGATCTAAGGAGGTTTAACCTCAAGTTGAATTCGGTTAAGAGTTTACAAATGGCACAGAAAAAAAATAGAGAAAAGAGCTTGTGCCAAAAGAGAAAAGAAAAAAAAATCTGCTATTGTGGGTAGGAAATGGATATGGATCAGTAACTTCCAAGGAAGAAGAGCATTCTCCACTATCATTTGATGCCAGATTTGTGATTCTAAATTGTAAGCTGACCAGATCTGATCAAGGTAGAGAATCTGTGCAGAATTTGAGCAAAAATCAGACAACATGGGATCAATGCAGAAAAAAAAAAATCTGTGCACACAAGACCTCCACTTGCAAGGCTGCTTAATTTGCAGCTGATAGAGCTGTTCGGCCACCCTGTTAGAAGATGATTGCAGCTGTCCTTTGCTGTAGGAATCAGAGCACATTTTGCTGGAAAAAATTGCAGCTGTATAAGGTCTGAACAAAGGCTGAAAAGAAGCTAAAGGAGTGCTGAATCTGAGCTTGTAATGCTGAATCTGAGTTTTCCGAATGCTGGAATCTGAAGACCATCTGAAAACAAGCTGAATTGGAGCCGAACCAAGCTGGAAAAAAATCTGAAACAAAGTGCAGTGAAGTCATTTCCGAAATTAGTGAAGGCAAGGGGCTGAAATTTAATGGGCTGATTTGAATTTTTGAGTGGAACACTTAAGGGTTCCACTATCATTTGATACAAGCACTCTTGATGTTAATTGTTGGAGAAATCAGAAGTTTTGCAAGATCTGAAGTTATATTATGGAAGCCAGAATCTGAGAGAAAAAAAAAAGAGAACAAATGAGGAAGTGTGCCAACTTGTAAAAGAAGTGTATCAAGAGTGAGTTACAAGGGTTGTTGAGTGAAAATTTCATGTTGAGTATCTATTTCACTTGATATCATATGTTTTTTGATACAAAACTGAGCAGAAAAGAAAGAAGAGAAAGAAGAAGAAAAGAGAAACAAAATGGCACGAAATTGGAAACTTGGCACATTGAACCAAGAAGGGTTTTTCATCCAAATCAAAGGAATTTATTTAAGTTTCACTCCACCACATTTCGCATATCAATAGAGGACTGTCAAGATGGGGCAAAGCACATTGGAAACATTTTTTTTGAGCAACCAAGTCTCCCATTCCACCAAATTTTCTATTTTCTTGTTTTTATTCCATTTCTTACCATTTTCCATGTTTTCATTTGTTTTTATAGTTGTTGATTCCAATCATGATTAATGGTGGAGATTAGATAATAAGCAAGCCTATGGTAGTGCAAGAAACATGTGTGTAAGAGTGAGCTCCACTTCCATCATCAACTTAGAACTTAAGAGAGAGCCACCAAATTTTCCTTGAAAGGCTAGTGAGTTAAATTCATCTCAATGACTCATGATAGATGAAAAGGCCAAGTTGTTGATTTAAGGACAAGATACTAATCCATAGAGCTTAGATTTATGAGAATTGACAACCTTAGGTAATTTCTTTTCAATTGATTCTAATTATGCTTAAGAAAATCTAGGGGATACATATTTAGTAGTTTCGCGAGACGCTCAAGGTTAAGTGTGGGGGAGTTGATAAGCACCATTTTATTGATTATTTTAAGTGCTAAAATCCATGTTTGATCCATGTTTTTATTGTTTAATTTTGATTTTACCCTAGGTTTTAGGATTTTCTATTATTTTGGACTTAATTGCAAAATTACATATTTTTGGATTATTTGGCCACTAATTTTCTGATATATTTTTGTAGGCATGAAAGGATCCTGGACCTAGGGTATACTGGGTCAAACTTGAGTCGGATGTGAACCGGATCGAATTATCAAGCCTACGATTAATCCGGGCCGTCCGATTCAAGAGCGGCTAGATCTGAGCCATCCGGGACGATCTGAAGCAATCCGAGCTAGGGTTAGGGTTGATCAAGCTCTATGATCAAGATCTGAAGGTTTCATCCCAATCAGAGCTCAATCAACCGTTGGATCAAGCAAGGAGGGCTCTAGAGCGTCCATTCACAGATAGAGTTGATCTGGACCATCCGTTGCATATCTAGAGGATCCGAGCTACCACAAGGCAGATCCTGACCCCAGATCATCATCATAAAAGTTTGGCTCCAATCAGAGCAAGATCAGCCGTTGGATCTCCTCCGATCAATCTGGGCCGTCCGTTGACACTTATTTAAGCAAAACGCAGCAGCTTCTTCCCGTTGTCGCGTCTCCGCCGTTGTTCATCTTCTTCTTCAGTTTCGTCCATTCCTTAGCTAGTTTTCTTCATCAAAGGAGGCGCGATCCCTCAATCCATCATCAAAACAAGGGTTAGGTCAGTGAAGAGATTCTCAGCGAGGTCTCAGATTCGATTTCTGCTCAATAGCGAAGTTGCGCAAGGTCTCGGCAGATTTGCTATCCGAACTCAACGAACTCAGCTGTATTCCATTTCCACCACATTCGAGCTGACCAGAGGGGTTCCCTGGAAGGTCTCGGTCATTCCCAAATCAAATTTGCAAGCCATAACAGCGAGATTGAAGAATTCGGAGCTGAATTTCAGTTTGGGCAGTGAGCTGATCAGATTCGGTAGCAGAGGCGATTTTCACTGATTTGTGGAACTTGCGGGTCCGAGGTTCTCCCTTGATTGACGACCAAGGAGCTCTTGAGTTGAGGAATGGTTGAGGAGTAGCTTAGATAGTCTAATTTCATTGTTTTAGCTGTAAATTTCGTTTCTGCTGTAGTTTAGTTACTGATTTCGAATTTCAGTTTGGTTAACTTGGTCTATTACATTGTTTCATGCGTAATCTAGCTTTAATCCTTTAAGTTGAGTAGTTAGGAACCTATCTAGTGGATAGTTGTGTTTAATTTCAGTTTATTTCTCGTTTTTAGCTTGAGTATCAATTCGTATCAATTAACTCCCTGTTGTCTGCTTGCGTATCAGCCTTTCCATTGAATTCCTGCATTTTGTTCCAAGTGCTTTAGTTTCACTCTTTGAATTCATCTTGCAGTTGTATTTCATTTCCATAGCTATCGAACTAGATTTCTGCATTTAATTCACTGCACTCGAATTAGTTCTCTGCATGTCCAATACTGAATTTCTGTTTCAGTTTGCATCTGTTATCTCTGCATTCAATTTGTGACATTTGAAACACTGCATTGATTCTTATTTACTTGTGTATCAACTCAGCATTCATTTTCATCAAAGCCTGCATTCCGTTTCTCAAATTGGTCCAATTCTGCACATATATTGTTGCTGAAATTTCTGAAACTTAGCCTAAATTCTGTGTATCAAGCTATTGGAAGCTGCCCTGTATCGAGAGGAGATTCAGCTTTAAATCCTTGTTGACTTCCAATGAGTTTGTGACCTGCAATCCTGATTGTTATTCTGCATTCATGTTCTTGAGTCTGAGCTTGTTTGTTTGAATTGCATGTAGCCGCAGTTCATTTCGCAATTGGAATTCTGTTTCCTGCAGAAAATTTCTGCATTCCTGAATTTGATTTTCGGGCAGTTGTATCTGAATTTGTAGTTTCATTTCTACGTTTCTATGTTCATCATTTTGCAAGCTAGATTAAATGACTTGTTTGCAGTGGTTTCGACTGATCTCATATCAAAGGCTGCTGAGTTTCAATTCTGCAAATCCTACTGGCACATAAGTATCTTTTAGTGTATCAAGCTAGGGCTACGGAATAGATTGGTGTCAAGTCAAAGGAAATTCTAGTGTGTTTAGATGCTTGAATCAGTTAGAGTTGTAATCAGATATCCTGATTTTCTCTATGCATTTGTTTGGCTCGAATGTAGAACTAGCTTGGGTGGTGTTTAATAGAAGTTTGATCACTGAATTCTGCAACTAGCATTGGTTTACAGTTTACTCACTTCCGAAAGTTATTAGCACTGCTTTTATGCCACTGCTTAGCATTTAGATTGTTTAGTTGCATTGGTAGATCGAGTTTCCCATTAGCTAAATTCATTGGTGGCACTCATATCATAAGTTCACTTAGTTAAATTTCTCTTCTTTTCTTCGAACTTTTATTTCTGAATTGAAACAAAACCCATGTTCTAATTGAAACCCAAAACATTGACGACACACAAATACGAGCTAGAATCACACAACGTCAACTAGTCCCCGAGAAAAATACGACCTGTGGCCCCTATATTACATTTTCATACTTTTGATTGTAAAAGGGTTTCCAGCATTCCACAGCATATATTCATATTTAAATTTGATGAGCCCATACATTTCGTGACAAATTAATTAGTATATTTTGGGCCCGTCACTCCTCCCACACAAGAGCCTCTTGCTGAGGCAGCTTGTTCGACTTAGTGTTGCTCAAGCGCTTTTTTGATAGCGTTGGCCACCAAGCGGTCCAGTTCCTCCCTCGTCAGGACAATGGCTTGTCCCTCCGGTCCTGCCATTGGTGCTCCTTCTGGTGCTTTACTGGATTCCCACAGACGACACCAAACTTGTTTCGGAAGGAATCGACATCGATGGCTAGTCACCGAGGTTCGACCTAGGTGGATGCTGACGGGAGGGGGAAGAACTCTGCGCCCTGCGAGATCAACACGAGCGTTAGGGGAACATGCCGGAGATTGTCCGGCGGAGCCCACTCCGACACTCAAGTCAGTGCCTCGATGGAGAAGAGTAGAAGGTAGGAAAAATGTGTAAGTAGTAGAGAGTGCGTAACCCCTTTACCGGAGGGGTTGGACTACCTTTCATATCTGTGGCGGCTGCTTTGGCGCGACCCCATAATCTATGCCACATCCCCCTCTTTAGCGGTTACTGAATAGCCTGTGAAACGATCCACGCCGTCATTATGTGTTTCGACCCGTTGCGACATTCATGGGTCATGATGATTCTGCGATAGCAGGGATGTTTATCCGTAGATCCGTGATAAAAGGGGGACCGTTGCTTAAGGTCAGAGGCAGCTTAGGCATCGCTTCCTCGAGGTGATCTTGGGGTCTTTTGGCCCGGGCGATCGCGGAACGCTCTACTTCCACGAGGTGATCTCAGGACCCGACTTCCCGGGGTGCTCCCGGGAGGGGTTTTCGGATCTGATCTTCCAGGGCGTGTTTCCCGAGGGGGCCTGATAGCTCTGAAAGGAGAGTCGCTCAGACTTATCGTGTTTTACTATGTAGCTTCTTCATCCCACGTGTCCGCCACGGGCTATTCAACTCCATCACTAACAATCATTTTTGGATATTAATCTTGGAGTTATTGATATAATAACAAGTCACACCCATATATAAATATGTTTGCCAATGATCACTCCAAATATCATAATATAAAAAAACTTTATTATTTAATTTACTAAAGTGTTCAATTAATACCCCCCCCCCCTTATTTTACTAATCTATTAATCATTTTTGTAAGTATAGTTCTAGAAACATGTTTAGCAGATGAATTAAGAGATTTTTTACAAAAATCTTCAAAATTACATTTGATCCAAAACTAAATGTAAGATGTACTACGGAAATAAATCTAGTTAATAACTCTCTTAATATATTATCAGAATATAAAAATAAACTAGAGTCACTATTTTCACTACTGGAAAATCTGAATAATTGTGCTTGAGCATGGTCAATTCCATATTCCATCGGATGCTTAACTTTTACATGTCATTTCAATGATTATTCATAGCCATCATCGACTTAGAATTTGTAGGAAGCATTACAGTGTTTATATTTTTTGCATACAATTCTCCCTATGAAAGAGTGCCCTTGTCAAAATGTTTAGTAAAAATACAAGATTTTAAAGGAGGAAATTCCCGAAACTTTGAAGTACATTTTGTGTTTCAGGTGACACAATCAGATTTGGAAGTTGCTCTATCTTATCATCAGTAGAATGAATGTTCAGATTCGCTATTTCCTTACCCTTCTGAGATCAAGATGATAAAGCTCCTCATCCTCGTCCTCCTTCTCACCCTCCGCCTCCTTCCATTATAGTCTAAACTCGGAAGAGGAAGTCGAAAGTGTGTAGATTAGAGTCAACAGCGTGTAGAGCTTGTGGAATTAAAAATGAGAGTAGAGAAGATGTGTGTGAAAATAATGAAATAAGCTCTCTATTTATAGAGTTTGGAGAGTAACAGGCACTAAATCATAGCCATTATTCAAAAAATAGTCAAATAATCTCAACCATTGAAAAATATAGAAAAACACATCTCATCCATCCCCAATAGCTAAAACCACCAGTTAACTAGTGGTTCCAACGATCAGAACCGCCAGTTCTAATGGTCAAAAAAATATTGAATTGACGGATTGAATCAACGGTTGACCACTGTATGGAGGGTTATTTTTTGGGTTGAACCGTAAGCAGCCAGGCGCCTTACTGGTCGATTACAATTTTTGAACCGGAGCTATTGACTCAGTTTTGAATCTAGTTTAGACCGGGCCTGAGGTCGGGTCTAAGTAGAGTTTTTATTGTTTATTGTCAAATTCTTCTAACCCACCAACACTTTTTCTATTTAATTATTTGCACCTACGCACTTAATATTCCAGTTATGACATATGATGTCTAACTTTAATCATTTGCCCATCAAAATATAGATTGATCATGTAGTTCTATCTGCACCACATAGACAAACATGCTTGTAGTATTAAAATAAACAAGTAATAATCCTTTTGATTTGTCAATATCAGTATGACAAATAAAAATCAAATTTTCTTCTTTTTCATTAAATTTTCGTATTTATATTTGTAATATGAGAATAAGTATGACAAATGAAAATTAACATTTTTTCTTTTTGCTAATTTTTTTATGTTTGGAATTGTAATATGATAATAAGAAAATGTCAGAATTTGGAGTAATTTTTACCTTTAGTAGCATTGAGAAAGGAAAACCTCCGTCTTGGGGGATGGTGGAGCGACATGATATTTTTTTAATTTTTCAGATATTTAAGGATTAAATTCCAACTTCAACGAATTAATAGATGAATTTTTCTTAATGAACGGTTGACCTAAAAATACATGGCTAATGAGTCGTCCGCTGCTAGCGCTCGAGTACAATTTATCCATGGAGATAAGCTAGTCACCCAAGGATTTATGAGCATAATCTCGATACCTAGTGCTAACTATAAAAAAAAAAAGAGAAACCTCCACTTGATTTCGTTGAAACAATCAGAATAGGAATATTATCTTATCAAGAATTTTACAGAACACTTCAAATTCGGAGTCAACTTAGAACCAAACGACTCTCAATTATTTGTCTTGGTACAAGCCATGATAACTTATTTGTCTTCAGCCTTTTGGATCACCTACTATCCCATTATAGGTGATGGTGTGATACAATCATTTTGCATCTCCAATCATATAACTATTGCAGCCACTATCCGTGATTTTTTTTTTTCACTTCTTGTTGCCCACTTATGCAAGGGATAAGTTGGTCTTGCTCATTTTCATATTCGTACCAAAGGAAACCTCAGATCTTGCTTTGAAATTTATCTTTAACTCATAATTTGTCTCTTTCTTTTTCTTTTTCATTTTCTTTTTGCACTTGCAACATTGTGATTGAAAATAACCATTTTACTAATCTTCTTATCTTCTTATTATCTATTTTCCTTGTCCTCATTTTTCTTTTGTCTCTTGTCATTCTTTCGATGGAAACTCGTCTACCTCTTGATTGCTACTTCTTGTCTCAAGTATTGACTTTGGCATGTGAAGCATGATCCAGAGGTTGATTTAAAATGATGCCCAACCTTGCCTTGTTCCCAGCGAGAAATAATATATTAGTTCTTAAAAACCGTAAGTAGAGAAATTTTTGGATTCATCTACTGAGTGATAATATGATCAAAGATTAATTTGTTGGAATACTTCACGGACCTTTTAAGACAATTTTATTTTATTTTATTTTATTTTTTAAACTTCTAATTTGATCAACAATTTGGTAAAATAATTTAGAATTGTTCCAGGAGAAACTTAATTTTAAGGGTCCTCACCAAGAAAATAAATGCCAGTAGAAGTGTCTATCAAGATGTCCATGAAGACAAAGTGGATAGCCTGGATCCTGCTTCTAGCAGAAACAAATCATACTAAACTCACTTGTTTTCATGTTGGACCATAGAAAGGACAAGACTAAGACATTTATGATCGATTTAAAAAGTATACAAGCTCAATGATAAGAACTTGTGGCTGTCACAACATCTACTGATTTTTTGTGAAATATTAATGTTGTTCGCATATTCCTTTGAAACTAATTCGAATTTGATTTCTTTCCATACTTCACAAGCAGCGGCTAGTTCAGGGCTCCATTTGGAAGCTTCACGGATAATTTCATTACCTTCACGAGCAAGATCACGTCCCTCATTACGAGCTTGTACATACGCTTCTAAAGCCACCCTATTAGCTACTGCACCAGGTGCATTTCCCCAAGGGTGTCCTAAAGTTCCTCCTCCAAACTGTAGTACGGAATCATCCCCAAAGATTTCGGTCAGCGCAGGCATATGCCAAACATGAATACCCCCTGAAGCCACGGGTATAACACCTGGCATAGAAACCCTTTAAGTAAGGAATTGAAATTCAATTCCGGTCGGAATTGAATTCCGACTGGAATTGAATTCCAATTCCCATATTTGGAATGAATTGTAAAAACAGAATTAAATTAAATTCAATTATTATACTTTTACGATTTTATCCTGCGAGGATGGAGCCGGAGCAATTTTAATTTATTTTGTAAGAGGGTGATTTGGTAATTTAATTTGTTTAAGTGAAAGGAATTCAATTCCTTTCACAAATCACATGTGTTTAAGTGTGATTTATTTTGAGGGGTTTGAAAGGAATTGGAATTCAATTCCTTAGCAATTCTTTCCTAAAAATTACTACCAAACGATGGAATTGAATTCCAATTCCCAAAGGAATTCTAATTCTTTCCTTTCCAAACAGGGTGTAGGGATGATTCTGATCCAATTGCAAGAAAAGGTTGTGCAAGCTGATCCTGTGATCGCCTGCTGCTGACCCATGAATCTCTCAACCATTTAGATTGTCATCCAAACGAAGAGTTCAGCATAAGACAAGTAAAGGCCAATAGACTTAATTAAGGTAGGTATGTTTGAGAAGATGAATAGTATGCTGCCACATCCCTTTCCAATGCACCATGTTTCGTAGATCAACACCCAATTATATAAAAACATAAATATCCCCTCAAGTCAACATATCTTGTTCCTGATCTTTTTTTTGCCAAAATCCAGTGTTATTCCTTGAGCTCTGAGAGGAGGAGAATCTTTCTAGTTCTCAATTTATGGTGACAAGTAGGTATTTTGTACAGATACAATATACCTTCTCTTTTGTTTTCCTCTACGTGTTTAGAGATTAAGTTTCTTGAAGAGGAAGATCTAGACAAAGAGGGAGTCGCAACTAAGGGATGAACACGAAAGCTTTGACCTTTGCCACAGATAATGGTGATGGCCATCCTCATCTCGGTCGTGCTGTTATTTGTGGGCATCGGTGTGCTGGTGTTGATCCATCTCTGTATCGTTGGCAGAGCATTCCAAAGGGGCTTCAGGACCATGGAAAGGCCTGATAATGACAGGAGGGGCTTGACGGCAGCTGAACTGGAGAAGCTTCCTTGCTATGAATTTGAAGCTGACAAGAAGATGAGTGGCACAGTGGATTGTGCTGTGTGCTTGGAGAACTTCGAGGTGGGTGACAGGTGCAGGTTGCTTCCGCCATGCAGCCATAGCTTCCATGCTCTGTGTGTTGACTCTTGGTTGCTCAAGTGCTCGGTGTGTCCGATATGCCGAACGAGCTCTAGCGCCGGGAAGGCAACTGATGAGGGATGGCCTGGGAATTTAGGTGGAAGTGGTGTCCATGAGCGGGCTGAGATGAGGGAGCGCCAAGTGGTGGTGGTTGGGGAAGAATTTGGTCAGCCGGTTGATCATGCTTCCTCTTCTCGGTGAACATTTTCAGCTCCAAATTCACTTGACTGTGCATTATGTCAATAGATTTTTTAAAAAAAAACTGGATTAATCTCTCTCTCTCTCTTTTTCTTTTTCATTCTTTCCAATTCATCTTTATTTGCTTTCCCCCATCAACGGGACTATCATTGTTGTTGAAACTAGCTAATTATGCTGGTTTATGAAGGATCAAAACATGTGACATGTTCAGAATTGATACTTTAAGCTTCTTCATCAACGTGGATTTGAGCGTTTTGCTACTCTGCTTTGATCTTGCATAAATTACGCTTCATGTGTCCTTTCACCAGCCTGCCAAAGTACAACATAATCATCTATTTCTTCTGCAATGCAATTATGTGACGATGGAAGGACTTAATATGATAATGTCTCTAGGAGTAATTTTTGTTGTTGTTGGTTGATACGGTGAATATTTGGAGGGCCTCATATGAAACCCTATGGTCAATAGATTGGAATATATGACAGTCGTAGTTCACCGATAAGGTAAGGCCGACCGAACAGATCGAAGCCTAGTTTCCCGTTCGGATGCTCCAGGGGCTTTGCTCCCTAAACACTCAGATCGAACAATGCTGATCGGACAACCTAGGAGCACAGCTCCCTATTCAACTGCTCCAGGGGCTCTGCTCCCCACATTCCTATCAGACAATGGTGATCAAATAGCCTAAGGGCCCAGCTCCCTGTTCGGTTGCTCTAGGAACTCTGCTCCCCTATATACACCATGATTAAACAACCCATGGCCTTAGAACCTAGCCTCTTTGTCTTGGCTACCTTTGGAGCCCCACTCTTTTAGTACTCCCGACTGCAAGTATTTTAATATTGGGCTAAACTCCTAATTGACCATTGGGCCTGCCAAGGCCCTTCCTTCATTAATGACCACACATGGGTTTATCTGGTCATCAGTAGAATCATATCTTCTTACATAATACATAATATTGCCCCCATGTCTACAATGGGACTATTTGATATAGAGATAACATGATGAGAATAATTAAATAGTAATGTGATGGCACATGGACACGAGGATTAGAGTAGCATTATAAAAGGGGATCCTTCTCTATTGGTGCAGGTATGCACATCCAAAACCTAGAACATGCTCCATTCAACTCTCTTCATTTTCTTCTTGTCATTAACTTGATCGTTGAAGTAGCTACACCTGGGATCCCCAAGGCCTGCTTACTGACGACTCCCTTGTGGTCTCACAAAATTTTCTTTCGTTCCTAGATCGAAGTCTTCTTCTCGTCAACAGCAAAGGCACGTCACCGACGGTCCACCTACATCAATTTCGAACAGGATCAAATTTGACGCCATATATAGGAACATTTAAAGCATGATTTGAAGTGTGAAGATGGATGATGCCAGAAAGCTCATTGTTACTCTATCACAAGAAGATTTCGACTTACTGGTCTAGGCTAATGCACAATTGCTAGTGCAGAAGAAGCTACCAGCCAATCCCCTCCCCTTAAAAGTACCTGCAATATCATATGAGAGACCACAAGCTACTGATCTGAGATCCAAGCCAAGGCAGCAGATGGATTTCCCTCAAGCCTTGATTTGATCATTTGCTGAAGGCTCTACCAAAGTTGAGTAGTCCCAGGGATCCTCTACTGGAGCATCACCTCGTTGAGATCCCAAGCAAAGCAAGGCCCTTGTCGACAGTAATTCGCCTAAGTAGTTGAATGCCTCCTTCTCTTGGGAAATTCAAGAGGACAAGTTGGCCAAACACGTTCGACCTTTGCCGATCGGAGAATATGGAGGTCTGACCAACCCTAAGGACAACCTTTGTAAGTTTGAGAATGCCACCCTATTGCATCAAAATTCGGACGATGTTAAGTACTGAGGATTTCTAACCACCCTTTCAGGATTGCCACAAAGATGGTTTTGTTGGGGCAATCGACCCAATTATGATCGAGAAGATCATGGTTTTGATGTGTGTGTGTCAATATAGTTAAGGTTAGGGTGTTATGTGTTCGTGCAAGTTGTATCAGTAATGTCCTCCTCTAAGTGTTTTAATGTTTGACAATATACTTAAGTCAGTAATACATTGAACAAGGGAAGGGGAGTTAAGAGAGGAGTAACCAAAGTGAAAGAAAGTCCTAGTAAACATAGGCAATAAGTCTTGGTTCGAAGAATTGGGCACTAAGTCCTGATCATGGATTGGGCACTAAGTCCTAGCAACGGGCTGGGCACCGAAGACCTGGTGAGTAAAGCTGGGCAATAAGTCCTGGTGAGTGAAGCTGGGCAAAAGTCCTGATGAGTGAAGTTAGTCACCGAAGTCCTGGACTTAGGGTTTGGGCACGAAGTCTTGGTCCGAGGGACTGAGCAACTTAGCTGAGCGATGACTAAGGACAGAAATAGAAACGGGTCAGGATTCGGACGTCTCGAGATCCGAGAGTATCGGAGGCTAAGCAAAAGTCCACTCGAAGGACTGGGTGGCAATCGTCTCCTGAAAGGAGTAGGTGAAAGACGCGTTCTCGGGGGTGGGAACTTGCGTCGGTTCAACCTAGGGTTTCGTGGAAATCCAAAGTCAGAACCAAGTCCTTAAGGTTAAGAATATGTGTATATTTGCTTTGTATTTGTGTATCTTGAAGGTACCAAGATTGGAAGACAAAGCAGGCAAAAAAAAAGTGCTGGAGCCCTGAAGCCAGGCGCCCCCAAGCATCCAGGCGCCCCCATCAATAGGGGCGTCTGGATCAAAGAAGAAAAAAAACAATTTAGTGAAGAAGGCAGAACAGGCTTCCATTCAGGTGCCCGGGATGATACAGGCGCCCGGGTTCATGTAGGCGCCCAGGTCAAAGGTTTTATCAGCTGCAACGACTTCGGCGTGGGGATAAGGTTTGACCGAGCCCTATAGGGCGCCCCCATCATCACAGGCGTCCGAATGAAGCCTATAAAAGGGGCTTCGACCCCTCAGCTTCAAACAACAACTTCCGAGAACGATTTTGAGGCTTCTGACTGACGACAACGCGCTAAAGACGAGGCTCTACGACCGGGAGGCTCCAGGAGGAAGTGCGCGGCACTTCGAAGATCCAGATCGGCCGAGTTTCAACTCTTGTTTGTTCGGTTTGCTTTTATTATTCTGCACTTAATTTACTACATTTTGATTGTAACTTCTGCACTGTAAGACGGGTTTCTCCGCCTTCAGAAAGTCCAGAAAGGAGACCATTAGTGGATGGGCATTCCCATGCTTAGGCCTTGGATGTACTTGTTGATGTAGTCTGACCCTGATTGTTGTTTTGGTGTTGACACCGATTTTAGTTTAGGTTGATGAGATGATTGGGATTAAGTCCTGGTCGTGGACTAGGCATACCTAGTGAGACTAGGTTTGATGAAAGCCTGGCATGGAGGGTCAGGTCCTAGCTTGAGGAGCTAGGTGGATGAAATCCTAACTTGGAGGGTTAGGTGTGAAAAAGTCCTAGCCTGGAGGGCTAGGTGTGAAAATTCCTAACCAGGAGGGTTAGGTGTGGAAAAGTCCTAGCTTGGAGGGCTAGGTGTGAAAATTCCTAACATAAAGGGTAGGTGTGGAAAAGTCCTAGCTTGGAGGGCTAGGTGTGAAAATTCCTAACCTGGAGGGTTAGGTGTGGAAAAGTCCTAGCATGGAGGACTAGGTGTGAAAATTCCTAACCTGGAGGGTTCGGTGTGGAAAAGTCCTAGCTTGGAGGGCTAGGTGTGGAAATTCCTAACTTGGAGGGTTAGGTGATTGGAAATCCTGGTGAGTGAAGCCGGGTCCTGGTGAGTGAATCCAGGTTGACTGAAGTTCCGGTGAGTGAAGCTGGGCACGGTGTCTTGGTCCGAGGGACTAAGAACGAGTCAGAGAAGTGTTGGGTTCTCCCGGCACAAAACAATAAAAATGCAGCGAAAACAAGAACCCACGAGCGATCCATGCGAAAGAAAACTCGTACGAAGTTATCTATCTAATAGATTTATCTACAGTTTATACCTTTGAAGCGTGCCCTTCATTTATCCCGCTCGTCCAAGATGCGCCGGATCTCTTGCACGTTCAAGCGTCCGTGCTTCTATTCATATTCACACGGACACAATCTCTCAACTTCGGGAGAGTTACCTTAGTTGTGCTAGCAACTTGAGGTAGCTCGCAGAACACCAAGAACCTTACAATAAGGTTTCGGCCAAAAGGGGAGGAGAGGAAGAAGAGAAGAAGGGAAGGGGAAAAACTAAGGCAAGAAGAAGACCTCATCCAAAGTCACAAGCCCTCTTTTATAATCATCCCATGAATATGAAGAGGTTTGTGTCTCTTTGGCTTCCCAATAAAGAGCACATCTTTTAATGTGGCTCTTCATCTTTTCCCATGCAAGAAAAGAATCTTTTCATCCAATGAAGAGAGACTTTTCTCTTTCCTTCATGCAATTCCGACCGGGCCTTTCAGGCTTCCGACTTGGTCTCCCGACCAAGTCTCCCGAGTGGCGAGCTCCCGACCCAGTCCGCCGAGCTCCAACCCAGTCCGCCGAGCTCCGACTCGGCCCGCCGAGCTCCGACTCGACCCGCCGAGCTCCTACTCGGCCTCTCTCGAGTTCCTAACTCGAGTCCTCCGAACTGACCTCCCGAGTTCCCAACTCGGGCTCAGGTCTCCCGAGTTCCCAACTCGGGCTCAGATCTCCCGAGTTCCCAACTCGGGCTCAGATCTGCCGATCAACTTTCCCGAAGCATCGTGTCCTTTGTGTGTGACCCAATAGGTTCTCGTGACGTTGGCAATGCGCCTAAACACTTTAGACACATAAGCAATGAGCGACATCTAGCAATGCATCATTGCTACCCAAGTAACAAGAAAAGTCGAGATCCAACTAAACCTCCGTGAATATGATAGTGTATGACCTTGTCCTTCTATCCTTGATATCTAGATTGACCAATGAGGCATAGACCATGTCATCCTCAATCAATCTTATGTTTCTTGATCCCCGAGTAGACTCACTCAAACAAATGAGCTCAATATCTCATATTGACTCATTTGAGCATGGTCATGCGTTTCAGTAGTCCTACTCGATCAAGGGGCCCACAGATATCACTCCCGTCATATGGGAGGGATAGATCTCATCTACATCACTCACATCCCTCCGCATAATTCATTACATACCCAGTGATCGCCTTTATAGTCCACCCTGTTACGGGTGACGTTTGATGATACCAAAGTACATAACTTCTTATGTAGAGAACCGTAGTGGCTTCAGGTCTAAGGACTATTCATACCAATAGTCACATGAGAAAGTCTATGACACTCATATGACAATCTATGAAACTTTCTCATGGCGGGTCATTCAGTACACATTCTCCAATGTATACCCATGTGTCAACTTGATATCACATATCCATGACTTGTGAGCTCAAGTCATCAGTTGACCTACATGCTAGTCTCCATGCATTAATTAATATTGTCCCTGAATATTAATGCTTGACTAGGAATAATTTAGTGTAGTGTTCTCTACATTATCTCACTATCGATTCAACCAATCGATATAATGTAGATAATAACCTACTACACAAGGACATTATTATACTTAGTCATTCGGCACAGAATACAAAGTAAGTATAATAACCAAACATGTCTTTATTAATAATAGAATATGATACAAAATGCCCCTAGTCAATCATCACATAATTGGCTCTAGGGCTTCTACTAACAAGAAGGGCTGGAGGCTTGTTCTCGTGATTTAGAGGAGATTTGACCTTGCCTGAATCGGTCTGGTGACCGATCAGGGAAGTTGGCACGGTGTTCCCTCGTGGATCGGTCTGGTGACCGATCCAGCGATGATTGATCGGTCTGGTGACCGATCAGGGAGCACACAATGAACTTGTTGGGCTACTGATCAACTCCTGATCGGTCTGGTGACCGATCAGGGAGCATACAGCTTACTTACTGCTTGGCTATTGATCGGTCTGGTGACCGATCAGGGAGCATACAGTGGGTTTTGGGAACCTTACTGCTTGGCTCCTGATCGGTTTGGTGACCGATCAGAGATACTGTTCAGATCGTTATGGTGAACGGTCAAGTGTCACGGAGTTCTCCTTATAACCGATCAGGCTGGAGCCTGATCGGTCGGAGAGCTCCCTGATCGGTCTGCTGACCGATCAAGGCACAGCCTGATCGGTCTGGTGATCGATCAGGCTCATGTGCCCGCGAAAGCTGGGATCCCAGCAAAGCTGTGGATCGGTCTGGTGATCGATCCACGATCCCTGGATCGGTCCGGCGACCGATCACATTAATTCAAACGCGCTGTCAGACGCTCTAATCGCGTTTGATCGCATTCTGATTCCTACTGATACACTACTGATACTTGTTCTGAGCCATCAGATGTTTGATCTTCTGTTGATTTGCTGCCCTAATGAGCTGCTAAGTGTGCAGGTGACTCAGGGACCATCCATGTGTTGGGACCGGGTGCATGTTGACATGGATACGGGTTCGTAATTTTAAAATTTAATTACGTGCAGCGGAAGGTTTAGCATAAATAATTTCTCAAATTATTTTAACCACGTATCTAGCATGCAACCTTATGTTGTGGAGACATGATCATACATTTAAAATTTTGCAGAAAGTGAACTAATTTACTTAATACCTCGCGTAACTCGTAGAAAGGGACGAGATCCAACCGTAGCGTCCCTTGGAAGCTCCGCCTCTATTCGCGTCCACGCCGAGTTCTCTTCGGGATGACTTCGCAAAGCCACGAGTTTCGTGCCGACAAGAACTACTAGATTCTCCAAAGGCACGACAAGAATATCAAGAGAGAGAGATGGAAAACTAACCACCAAACAAAAACGGAATCAAGATTCCGGGAGGAAGGAAGGAGTCGCGCCCCGCTTCTTCTTCTTCTTTGGCACCTTCTTGGTGGAGGTGCCTCACGGCAAAGGAGGTGAGGGCAGCCGGCCCTAGAAGAGGGAGAAGGTAGCCGGCCCTAGAAGAGGGAGAGGGAGAGAAGGAGAGGAAGAGAGGCTAGGCAAGAATCCTTGATCTCTTGAATTAATTTCTCCCAGCCTTGCCTTTGTACCTTTATATAGTAGCCTCTTTATCGCCAAGTCTCCTTTTAACGGAATAAATTTTTCATAAGAAATTTATCTTATAAATTTTTCTATGAATTATTCCGTTATGCCAAGTTTTTATTATAACTTAATTTATAATAAAAACAACCATGTCTCCCCTTTTATTATGGAATAAATTTTTACAAGAAATTTACTATATAAATTTTTCTTATCATGGAAAAATCAATTCATAATTGATTTTATAAAATAAAATAAACCAATTCATGGTTCATTTTAATTTCCATAAAAAAGAATAAATTTCTATAAATTTATTTATAAAATTTCTTTATATAAATTTCTTTATCCATAATTTTATAAAACAAATCACGCTCGATTTATTTTATAATTTAAACCAAACAATTTGGTTTCCCTTTTTATTGTGGCCGGCCAAACCAAAGAGGGTGGGGACCCTCTTTGGCCGGCCAAATCCAAGTCGTCACCTTACGAATTAAACTCATTTAATTCGTCCAATAAGCCTTCAAAAAACTTAGCCATTTTAAGCTTCCGATGCGTCTCTGATAAATTCAGATTCGACTTATCTCTCTTGATCGGAAAATCCAATTTTCAACTCATTTTAAATCCCTCGGATTACTCGTAGTGCGTGTGACTAAATAGGCTTTCGATTTATGTTGGCCGTCTATAATCAACCAATTATAGAACGATCATGAGTGGCACCTAATAGTACATCATGACCCCCAATTAATCGAAAGATCAACGGTTGACCTCAAATATAATTCTGAAACCCTTCAGCAGCTTTAATGAATCGTGCCTCATTCCCTTCACCATCTTATACCCACTTGGTTCAGGACACGGTCTATGTGTGTCAGTCCCCACTAGGCTGACTGCGTCACACCTAGCTCAAGCAATGTTTTTCTCGTCCAACGGATTCTAATTACTCTCATGTATCTGAGAGATTCATACTCTGAACATGTGATGCTCTGGCCAGAGGCTTCGAGTAACAATCCGACGATAGGCCTTGGGTATACATCTCCTCGCAAGGAGTGGTGAATCCTTTGTAGGCTGTTCAAACATCTTCGGGCACTTCTGCTTATACCTAATCATCCTGGGTCCACACCTCCTTGGAGATGTTTGCTTAAGATGTCAAAGTATAAGTCTTCATGACCAAGATGACTTGAACACCGCAAGTCAAAGGAACATCGCACTTAAGCTGCAGTAAGAACTTCATTGACATATCTATATGTAGATTACCATATGAAGTTTTACAGTCAGTCACTCCAATGAACTAGTTCCCTTAACTAGCATTCATGTTTATCTCCGGACATCCTAATGTCACCAGCCAGTGAGAATCAGCTGATTAGAGAATAACCCATGCTAGTCTCAACAGAATTGATAGTGTCCATTTTTATCAATTCATCGACTAGGGACAATTTCAATATTTCACAATTGCACATGTAGAGATAATCACTAGTTGTGAATTCATCACAAATTCTCTCATGCTGTGAATTGTATTGCGGACATTCAGTAAATGAGTTTAAGATCTCAATCAAATACATAAACATGTATACTCAAATAGTGAATATTCATTTATTAAAATAAATGATTACAATCATAAGGTGATTGTCTTAGGACACTTTTCTCATATCACTAACAAACTCCCACTTGGCCTAACGCCAATCGCTACGGTATCCAATACCACAGGCTCTAACATGACCCTCAAACTTGCTTTGAGGCAAGACCTTAGTTAAAGGATCCGCTAAATTCCTTTCAGTGGGAATTTTCTCAATTTGTATATCATTCCTACTTATAATCTCTCTGATCAGATGATAGCAGCGAAGCACATGTTTGGATCGCTGATGAGACCTTGGTTCCTTTGCTTGTGCAATAGCTCCATTGTTGTCACAATAAACCGGTATTGCTTCATCAATGGTTGGAACCACACCAAGTTCTGAGACGAACTTCTTGATCCAGACTGCTTCCTTTGCTGCTTCCGAAGCTGCAATATATTCCCCTTCCGTGGTAGAATCCGCTACGGTGTCTTGCTTGGAACTCTTCCAACTTATTGCACCTCCATTCAAAATAAATACATATCCAGACTGAGATTTGGAGTCATCCTTATCTGTCTGGAAACTGGCATCTGTATACCCACGTATTACCATATCACCTTCTCCATATATTAGGAACACATCCTTAGTTCTTCTTAAGTACTTGAGGATTGTCTTGACAGCCGCCCAATGATCCATTCCTGGATCAGACTGGTATCTGCTTGTGATTCTCAGAGCATACGATACATCGGGCCTAGTACATAACATAGCATACATGATAGATCCTATCGCGGATGCATAAGGAATCTTATTCATGCAAATCCTCTCGTCTTCTGTGCGCGGACACATAGACTTCGAAAGGTTGATCCCATACCTGATGGGAAGGTAACCTTTCTTGGATTCCGATATGCTAAACCCTTTTAGCACTCGGTCTATATATGTAGACTGCAAAAGACCAAGCAATCATTTTGATCTATCTCTATAGATTCTAATCCCAAGGATATAGGTTGCTTCTCCCAGGTCTTTCATGGAGAAAGTTTTGGACAACCAAATTTTAACTGACTGTAAGACTGATATATCGCTTCCTATAAGTAATATGTCATCAACATATAACATTAGGAATACGACTGCACTCCCACTAACCTTCTTGTACACACAAGGTTCGTCAGGATTTTGTGAGAAATCAAACTCTTTGATTGTCTCATCAAAACGGATGTTCCAGCTCCTGGATGCTTGCTTTAGTCCATATATGGATCGTTGAAGCTTGCATACTTTGGTTTTATCAACCGTTGTGAAACCTTCAAGTTGTATCATGTATACATCCTCAAGCAGGTTTCCATTAAGGAAAGCTGTTTTCACATTCATTTGTCATATCTCATAATCATAATGAGCTGCTATGGCCAGGAGCATCCGAATGGATTTAAGCATAACTACTGGCGAATAGGTTTCGTCATAATCAATTCCTTGTTTCTGACGATATCCTTTTGCCACTAATCTAGCCTTAAAGGTAACAACATTACCTTCCATGTCAGTTTTCTTCTTGAAAACCCACTTACACCCTATGGGCTTAATCCCTTCAGGTGGGTTAACCAAGTCCCATACTTGATTTTTGTACATGGAATCCATTTCCGACTTCTTGGCTTCAAGTCATTTATCCCTTTCTGAATTATTCAGAACATCTTCATAATTGATAGGTTCGTCATTGTTAATGAGTAACACGTCGTTCGATTCACTTATGAGAAATCTGTATCTCTCTGGAATATTGCGTGTCTTATCAGACCTACGAAGAAGTGGTGTTATTTTAGGTTCAACTGATAGCTCATCATTATGAGTTATCGGTTGTGGGTCTAGACTAGGTGTTTCTGTAATGTCTATTGGAGTTTCTTGAACTTCTTCAAGTTCAATGCTACTCCCATTGTTTTCTTGTAAAAGAAATTCTTTTTCTAGAAATACAGTATGCCTTGAAACAAACACCTTTTGTTCCAAGGGATGATAGAATTGGTAACCCTTCGTTTCCTTAGGGTATCCAATAAATAGACATTTATCAGACTTAGCATCCAATTTGTCTGATATAGTCCGCTTTACATAAGCAGGACAACCCCATATCTTTAGGTGAGATAAATGAGGTTTCTTACTATTCCATGTCTCATATGGAGTAGTAGAGACTACCTTGGTCGGGACTCTGTTTAGCAAGTAAACAGCTGTCTTAAGCGCATAGCCCTAAAAGGATTTTGGAAGAGTTGCATGATTCATCATAGATCTAACCATGTCCATCAAGGTTCGGTTACGCCTCTCAGATACACCATTATGCTGTGGTGTATACGGCGGAGTTCATTGAGACAATATCCCATTGTCCCTAAGATAATCTTGAAACTCTTGACTTAAGTATTCACCACCCCGATCGGATCAAAGTATCTTAATACTTTTGCCAAGCTGTTTCTCTACTTCATTTCTGAACTCTTTGAATTTCTCAAAAGCTTCAGATTTGTGTTTCATCAAGAACACATACCCGAATCGTGAGTGATCATCGATAAAGGTAATGAAGTAGCTATAGCCTCCTTGTGCAAGAGTTGACATTGGTCCACATATATCAGTATGTATTAGACCAAGCAATTCTCCCACTGGTTTACCTTTTTCGGAAAAGGGTAATTTGGCCATCTTGCCTTTTAAGCATGATTCGCATGTATCAAATGAACCGGGTTCAAATGATTCCAGAATTCCACATCGGTGTAATTTGGTCATGCGTTTCTTACTTATATGGCCAAGACGACAATGCCACGTATAGGAGTCTATTTTGATTATCTATTCGAGCACGTTTGTTGCTAACTTCGATATTGCAAACGTCACCGGATAAATCTAACGTGTAGATACCATTGCATAAAGTTCCGGTCCCATAAAGAACACCATTTAAAGTTATGTAACAACAATTGTTACTAAAAGTTAAATGATAACCCTTTTCATTCAAGCATGAAATAGATACAATGTTCTTTATTAACGAAGGAACTAAATAACAATTATCCAACTCTAAGACAAGTCCAGTAGGGAGCTTTTGCAAATATGTTCCGATGGCAACAGCAGCAATCTTTGCTCCATTTCCAACTCGCAAATTTGCTTCTCTCTTGACGAGTCTTCTTCTATTCCTTAGCCCCTTTATGTCATTACATATATGTGAGCTACACCCAGTATCCAGTACCCAGGTGTACGAGGAAATAGAGTGACATTCAATAACGAAGATACCTGAAGAGGATGGGGCATCGGATGCCTTCCTCTTCAAGGACTCAATATAAACCTTGCAGTTTCTTCGCCAGTGGCCCTCCTTGCCGCAGTGACGGCAAGTGCCTTTTGGTGTCTTTTCAATCCTTTTGTCCTTAGTTAACTTATTGGTGTCCAAAATGGAACGCAAATTCAGAGAAGACATGATCAAGTGATTATGCTAGAAATACAAATTGAGTTTATGTGATAAGAATGATAAAGAATGGATCAATATACATTCATTAAATCCTATTTATTTTTTGAATTGAATAACCCTTTTTATCAATTCGGGAGATCGTAGGAACATCTCCAAATAGGTTGATATCCAACCATAGATAAGAACAACCATGGTTGTGGCCATCAAGTTATTCTTAGCTATGAAGGTAGGTAATTATACCGATTACATATCACATATATGTAACTATCACTTTATGCTATCAACTAATTGAATGTTTGCATAAATCATTGGGTTGTTAACTCATTAACAAGTATGCAACAATATACATAGCACCCAACTGCACCTCTCTTTA
>JAGFNQ010001906.1:246575-281640 GCA_024364735.1 Boesenbergia rotunda | reverse complement strand
TTTGTGTTCACCTTGGGGCGCCCGGGACACTCCGGGCGCCCTGATCAGCGATCCCTCTTTCCTTTGAGGCATTTTGAGCTGCAGACACACGTTCCTTTGGTCCTGCATCCAGGGTTAGTCCAAAACACAATAAACCAATAACATAATGAATTATACAGCCTTGGCTGTCTTGGTTCTGACTTTGGTCTCCTAAATGGAGCCCTAGGTCAAACCGACGCCTAATGTTCCCTCGAGGGGAACGCGTCCTCACCTACTCCTCTCGGAGAGTTTACCTGGTGCCAACCGGATTCTCCAGTTGGACTTTTGCCCAGCAGCCCTTCGCCAGGTCTTGAGTTTCGCCCAGCAGCCCTTCGCCAGGACTTGGTTTTGCCCAGCAGCCCTTCGCCAGGACTTGGTTTTTGCCCAGCAGCCCTTCGCCAGGACTTGAGTTTCGCCAGCAGCCCTTCGCCAGGACTTGGTTTTCGCCTAGCAGCCCTTCGCCAGGACTTGGTTTTCGCCTAGCAGCCCTTCGCCAGGTCTTGAGTTTACGCCTAGCAGCCCTTCGCCAGGACTTGGTTTCCTGACAGCCCATCGTCAGGTGCCTAGCAGCCCTTCGCTAGGACTTTGTTTCCTGCACTCTCAAGCAGCATTGTTAGATACCAAACAACCCTTAACTTTGAATCCTTTGCCAATATCAAAACAAGGTTCGATCTGGTGCTTCCTGCACCAACAATCTCCCCCTTTTTGATTATGGCAACACAATTCAAAGTTAAGGAAAAAATTACAACAGTTAAGAGCATAAGGTAAACAGTGAAGCATAACTGAAGCATAACTGTAGAGTTGAAAAAAAAATTCTTTAAAATACTTAACTTTGACCTTTCCTCCCCCTTTGACATATATCAAAAGCATACATGGGTTAGCAAGGTTTCTAATGGGAGTTTTGAGTTCTACCAAAAATAAGTTTTTGACAAAGTATTTTTCAAAAAGAGCAAAAGTATTTGTATCCATAGACACTTTTGAAAAGCAAGCTTAAACTTTTGTTAAAAACCCTTTTTTCTCAGACAAATTTTGATTACTAAGAAAATTTTATTTGAAAAAACATGCACTAAAAATAACTTTGAACCACTTAGAAATGCTTAAAATTTTGAAATAGCTTAAAAATAAAATTCCCTTTCTGTCCCCCTTAATGTAAAACTCTTCTCCTTATGTTTTAGACCATTTTTAAGTCTAATAAAAATATTTTGAGAGAAGTTTTAAGGAGAGCGTTTGTGTATCAGAGCCTATGAGTTTTGAAAGCATAAAAATACTTAGTATAATTCTTGAAAGTATAGCAAAAAGTTTTAAATTGCACCAACAAAACTTTATTTGGAAAAGTATTGAAAAGATATTTTATATTTGTAGGCCAATCTTTTAGAAAATTCACGCACTTAGAACAATATTGCCTTGAAAAATATTTATACTTTTGAAAACATTATAGCAGTACTTTTTGACAGATATTATGTATTTTTGAAGATATAAGTGCTTTTGAATCTTCAAAAGTACTTTTGAAGTAAATATTATGCATTTTTGAAAAATCTAAGTACTTTTGAAATAAATTAAGATTTGAAATACATAAGTACTTTTTTTAAAAAAAAGTATTTAGACTTTGAAAGATATAAGTAATTTTGAAAAGACTTAGACTTTGAAAAGTATAAGTAATTATTGAAAAGAATTATGAATTTTGAACACAAAATATTTTACTTGACTAGGTTTCTTTTCCAGTCTGACACAATCCTAAGAAACCTTGTTGACTACAAGGACATTTTCCTAAGTGTCCTGGAAAATTTTCTCCAACCCAAGTAAATATTATAAAATTAATTTCATAAGCCACAAGAATTTTGTAAAATAATAGTATTTTGATAGAAAAATTATTTAAGTTTTCAAAAGGATTTTGAACTTGCAGTGCATGAAAACATATAATTTTGAAACTGTTCAATAATTCTTTTAATTTCATCTCCCCCTAAACTTGACCCAGTCCTAGGAAGCTTGTTGACTACAAGCGATCTTCCTCTGAGTTTTAGGGTTTGATTTAAATTATAAGAATTATCTAATAACTTCAAAACAAATAATTACCAAAAAAAAATTTTAGAAATTCTTCTTTTGAATCAAACTCCCCCTAAATTTGACACATCCTAGGAGTCCTAGTAGATCATGAAGTGGACCTTCCTCTGTGTCTTTAGGGTTTATTAAAAACAAAAGAATAATTTTGAATAATCTTCTAAGTATGAAACTTTCAAGGAGATAAATTTTTGACACCTCAATTTGAAGTAATAATAATAACACAGTTTTTGAAAAGAAATATTTTGAAATGATAATAATTTTTCAAATAGATAGTAATATACCAAGGATTTTGAGTAATTTTTGAAGGCCTTATTTTGAAATGATACTAAATTTTAGAGCATCAGGTTTTGAGAATAAATCTAAAAAGAACTCCCCTTGTATTCGACTTGTCTTAACTTTATCTAAGTGCTTGAAGGGTCTTTAGCATTAACTAGGTTTGACCATGTTTGACTCAGTTGACTAAGGTTTAACCATGTTAATCATGGTTTGACTATGTTGAAATTATTCTCTGAATGAAAACACAACATAAAAGAAATTTTAATTTGAACTTAATTTTCCTGTCTCACCCAATCTAGGGTTTTCAAACAGTTAGCCTTAAAAGTTCTTGTGAGACAGGTTTGAAGGTAAAAATAATTTTTTTTAAAAATGTTTAACTTTGAAAAAGAATAAAAAAAAATGTTTATTTTTGAAAAAGTATAATTGACTTCGAAGACAGATTTGAATTTGAAAAAGAGTGATTTTGAAAAAGAATTTTTGAAAACAGGTTTGAATCTATAATTATTTGAAATTTGTGTTAGATTCGAATTTGACATAAGATAATTTGAATTTGAATTTCAGAAATTGGCTTCCAGGTCTTGGCGAGGCACTAGGCCTTCTTTGGCCGTAGCCTTATGGGATCATCCACCCTTTCCTTGACAAAGCCTTTTAATGAAATTTCATTTTAAAATTAAATTAGGTCATTTTCTGGTCTAACTAGCTTGGGTCTTGGATCGGTAGCTTCGGGTTTCACCAGTCTAAAGAGACCAAGTAGACTTGATCTTATTAGAGTTGGTTTCCCCAACGTACTATCATCTCACCTCCTCCCAATACTATGTTTTCAATTTTCAAGTAATTTAGTCCTTAAATCTAAGTATTCCTTAAATCTAAGCATGGCAATTTGCAAAAAAAATTAAATAAACAAACAATCAATCAAAAAAAAATTATCTAATTATAAAAATTGTTTTGATTTTGGCTCCCCCTGGACTAAAGCCTCTGTATGGGTTAGGCAATATGTGAATCTTGTCCTTGGGGATCCAAAATTGATTTGAACCAGTTGGTTTAGTCAGGCACAGTTTTGGCACCCATGCCTGAACCTTAGGTCTTGACTGGTTCAGTACAGCAAAGTAAGATCTTTGCCGAGATTTGGTTCTATAGCCAAGTCCGGATCGGTTTAGAACAGACTTCTATTTTCCCAGAATCAGATCAAGATTCTTGGAGCCAGAAGTGAATCGTTCTAAAGCTGTTCTTAAGTCCTTAACTTGAGTTTTCAGGGAGGAATTCTCTGATTCAAGTTTTTCAACTTGATCAGATGTTCCTTCCTGAAGTTTCTCAGTTAAGGATTTAGAATCAGCTCCCTCTTTCAGGAGTTTTACTTCCTGTCGGAGGGACTCGATTCGGAGTTTGGCTTTCGCCAAATCTCGGGATAGATAGGAAATAAGCGAATTCAATTGCAATTTTGAAAAACCCGTTACCCTTATTTCGCCGTCGTCGGAGAATGTCAGCTTGCCGTCGTCTCGGTCCGAGTCTGAGTCAGTCTCGATTTGATCCGAAGCGGTCAGGGCTAGAAGATTGGATTGGGGTGCTTCTTCTTCTTCTTCTGAGGAAGACTCGTCCCAGGTTGCTTGGAGTGCCTTCTTTTTTCTGGTCTTTTTGGACTCCTTTAGACTTGGACATTCAGTCTTGTAGTGGTCCTTCTTCTTGCATTCGTAGCAGGTTACGTTGGGCTTTTGTTTGTCAGTTGCCGGTTCAGCTTGTCCATCCTTTCTTCGGCTTGTTCTCCGTGTGTTGGTTTGGTTCTTCAACTTTTTGTAGTAGCTTCGAGCTAGCCGGACCAGTTCAGATTGATCTTCTTTTTGATCTTCTATTTCTGAATCTGAGGTAGATTCAGGTTCAACTTGAGTTTTCTTCTTGGTCGTCTTTCCTGTTTTCCCTGCAAATAAGGCTATACTTTTCTCGACCAAATTGCAGTTAGTCTGTTCATGCAGCTCAAGTTCAGAAAATAACTCATCTAACTTAATTTTTGAAAGATCCCTAGAGACCTTGTATGCATCTACCATAGATGCCCACAAGGTGGTCCTAGGGAACGCGTTTAGGGCATACCTTATAAGATCACGGTTTTGAACCTGGTGACCTATTGCGTGAAGACCGTTCATCAGTTCCTGGATTCTGGCGTGGAGTTGGGCTGCTGTCTCGTTATCTGCCATTTTGATAGTGAAGAGCTTGTTCAGTAGCAGATCCCATTTGCTGATCCTCGTATCTGAAGTTCCTTCGTGGAGCTCGATCAGTTTAGCCCATAGCTCCTTGGCACTGTTGAATGGGCCTACGCGGTTCAGCTCCTCTTTTGTCAGTCCGCATTGAAGGGTCTGAGTTGCTTTGGCGTCAGCTTCAATCTTGCGTTTAAGGGCAGTGTCCCACTCTGAGTAGTTTTGTGGTACGCCTTCAGCATTTGTGGGAATCATCAGTCCAGACTGGATGATTATCCACATGTCCACCTGAGTTTTCAGGTGGACCTCCATTCAACTTTTCCAGTAAGGAAAGTCTTCTCCACTGAAAAGTGGAGGTCTGGCGGTGCTAAAACCTTCTTGGATGGCCATTTGTTAACTGAGATAGCAAACAACAAAAACAACGAAAATATTCCAAGACTTGGTCTTGGATTAGTAGTGAGGGAAAAAAAACAAATTTCAAGGGGTGTTGCACCAATCTTGAAAGAAAAACTCGAACGAAAATTTAAAAAAAATGAGAGAGAAAACGAAAGAAATCCGAAAAAATTTCAAACTGGTGGTTGCACCAAGTTTGAAATCCCCGCTCTGATACCACTTGTTGGATCGAGAGATGCGATAGAGGGGGGGTGAATGTCGCAAATCGTTTGGATTTAAAAAGAGCGGGTGCGCAGCGGAAATAAAAGAAAAACAGAACAATGCAAACACAGTCGGTTTACTTGGTTCGGAGCCTGGGTCGACTCCTACTCCAAGGCCCACGGTCGTTGACCATTTTCTACGGGCAATTCTATAAGTTCGTAAAAGTTTACAAGAAAGATTATAACAAGAACAGTTTAGTAAACTTTAAATACAGCTCTTCGTTACCGACGTCCGGTGTAGATCGAAGTTTCGGAGCAGCGGGACGTCGTCAGCTCGAGTTGGAAGATTTCTGGAGCGTGTCGCGGAAGCGGAAGAGCGCAGAAGCGTCGAAGCAATTGATGATCTGAAGAGGGAGGTCTAGGGCCCTTTATATAGGGCCTGGGGGCGCCCTGGTCGACGGGGGTGCCCCCCCACGTGGCAGCAGATCCACAAGAGGCGCGGTCGTCGACTTATCCCTTAATCCTCGGGATAAGGCCTTGACTGGGGCGCCCTGGACGCTGGGGGCGCCCTGGTTGACCCGGTCAAACCTTATCTGCAGCGTTGAGCTCTCCTCGGTAAGGCTGGGGGCGCCCTGTGCGCTGGGGGCGCCCGGGATAGCGGGGGCGCCCTGGGTGCGCAGTGCAGACGCGGCAGCAGCTTAACTTCTTCAGTTGGTTTGCCATGGGGGCGCCCGGGACAGCGGGGGCGCCCTCAGAATGTACTGTCGAGGTTCTTCTGGTTGTGTTGTGTTTTGTGTTCACCTTGGGGGCGCCCGGGACACTCCGGGCGCCCTGATCAGCGATCGCCTCTTTCCTTTGAGGCATTCTGAGCTGCAGACACACGTTCCTTTGGTCCTACATCCAGGGTTAGTCCAAAACACAATAAACCAATAACATAATGAATTATACAGCCTTGGCTGTCTTGGTTCTGACTTTGGTCTCCTAAATGGAGCCCTAGGTCGAACCGACGCCTAATGTTCCCTCGGAGGGGAACGCGTCCTCACCTACTCCTCTCGGGAGAGTTTACCTGGTGCCAACCGGATTCTCCAGTTGGACTTTTGCCCAGCAGCCCTTCGCCAGGTCTTGAGTTTCGCCCAGCAGCCCTTCGCCAGGACTTGGTTTTTGCCCAGCAGCCCTTCGCCAGGTCTTGAGTTTCGCCCAACAGCCCTCGCCAGGACTTGGTTTTCACCTAGCAGCCCTTCGCCAGGACTTGGTTTTCGCCTAGCAGCCCTTCGCCAGGACTTGGTTTTCGCCTAGCAGCCCTTCGCCAGGACTTGGTTTTCGCCTAGCAGCCCTTCGCCAGGGCTTGGTTTCCTGACTGCCCATCGTCAGGTACCTAGCAGCCCTTCGCTTGGACTTTGTTTCCTGCACTCTCAAGCAGCATTGTTAGATACCAAACAACCCTTAACTTTGAATCCTTTGCTAATATCAAAACAAGGTTCGATCTGGTGCTTCCTGCACCAACATATTGAAGAATGTAATTTTGAGGATAAGGAGGAGATGGAATTTTCTGAGATCAAGGTCATAGTCAATAAAAATCACAAAGATTTAAATAAACCAGAATTATTGAAAAAACTTGAAAAGATAAACAAGGAAGAAATAGTGGATGAGTCAGAAATTTTGGAAATAATGAAAATTATGAACTTAAATCCACAACTATTAATTAATCATTTCAACCGTAATAATTTTAATTAAATTCGAATTAATTCTTAATTAATTTAATTAACCCTTAATTTTAATGAAATTCAAATTAATTCTTAATTAATTTAATTAACCCTTAATTAATTTAAATTTAAATTAATTTTTAATTAATTTAATTAACCCTTAATTAATTCGAATTCGAATTAATTCTTAATTAATTTAATTAAACCTTAATTAATTTAAATTCAAATTAATTCTAAATTAATTTAATTAACCCTTAATTAATTCAAATTCAAATTAATTCTTAATTAATTTAATTAAACCTTAATTAATTTAAATTCAAATTAATTCTTAATCAATTTAATTAACCCTTAATTAATTCAAATTCAAATTAATTCTTAATTAATTTAATTAAAACCTTAATTAATTAAATTCAAATTAATCTTAATCAAACCTTAATTAATTCAAATTCGAATTAATTCTTAATTAATTTAATTTACCCTTAATTAATTCAAATTCGAATTAATTCTTAATTAATTTAATTAACCCTTAATTAATTCAAATCCAAATTAATTCTTAATTAAATCAATTAATCCTTAATTCATTTTAATTAAATTAATTTTAATTAAATTAATCCTTAATTCATTTTAATTCAATTAAATCCTTAATTAATTCAAATTAATAATTAACTTAATTAATCCTTAATTAACTCAATTTTAATTTATTCTTAAATAACTTAAACTCGAACTAAATAAAAGTTTACCCAAACTGTAACAATTAAAATTAACAACATTAAATATGTCAAAGTGGGTTAACATATTCGCGGGTTCACACGACATATATCAAATCGGGAATTTGATACATCTTTAGAAACTTAATTAAATATTTTGACTTGTTTGACTCATGCATAACTGTCATGCCATGCATTTGCTATTTCTTTTAAAAATATTGCATGTCATTCATATTTAAATTGTATGCATGACTTAGAACGGTTATAGGAAAAAGAATAGTTGAAACTTGAACAACCTAGTATTAGGTGGAGGTGAGATGATAGTATGTTAGGGAAGCCGTTTGGTGGAACTAGCCGAAGCTACCGATCCAAGACCTAAACTTGTTAGACCAAAATCTTTCAAGAAGTAACTTGAAGATCAATTTTCTATAAAAGGCTTTGTCGAGGAAAGGGTTGATGATCCAATAAGGCTACGGCCAAAGAAGGTCAAGTGTCTCGCCAAGACATGGAAGCCAATTACTGAAAATCAAATTCACTTTACTATTATCAGATTTGAATCTAACACAAGTTTCAATTAAATCTAAGATTTAATAATAAATTAAGAAAAATGATTCAAGCATCTCACAATGCACTCATAAGACAACCATGCTTGCTGTATTGAGACATCTAGAATGGGTGAGATATTAAGGACTAATAAATTGAAAAATATTTTTTCAAAACTATTTTTAATATTTTTCTAAAAATATATTTTCAAAATAGTGCTTCAACATAATAATGTTTTTATGGAATTCATGCTTATTTGATTGATTACATATTACATGTTTTCAAAAATTATATCTTTTTTTGTTTGACTCACACAATTAGACACAAGCCTCTTAGGACATCACTAAAGTTCCTTAAGGCACTTAGATAGAGTCAAACGGTGTTGGGTACAGGGGGAGTGGTTTATTCTTTTTCAAAAATTATCCTTGAAAAACCACTATCTTTTAAAATGGTTTTTGAAAACTGTGCTTTAAATACTACTACTTATGTTTTTCAAAAACTATGTTTGATAAATTACCTTCATTTCAAAATGTGCTCTAAAATTATGCCTATATCTCTTCTGATTTTGATAAACCCTAAAGACACAGAGGAAGGTCCACTTAATGATCTACAAGGACTCCTAGGATGTGTCAAATTTAGGGGGAGTCTGAGCCAAAAGGAAATTTTTTTGAAAAGTTTTTTGGCAATCATTTGGTTTTATTATATAATTCCTTTGATCTGAACGAAACCCTAAAGACTTAGAGGAAGAGTACTTGTGGTCAACAAGCTTCCTAGGACTGAGTCAAGTTTAGGGGGAGGCCAAATTACAAGAATTATTTAATATGATTTTATGCACTGCATTATTAAGTCCTTTTTGAAAACATAATTTTTCTATCAAAGTACTGCCTTTTTAAATCATATTAAATCACTATACGTTCAAAATAGTTTTTTTTGGAAATAATATTTACTTGGGTTGGAGAATTTCCAGGACACTTAGGAAAATGTCCTTGTAGTTAACAAGGTTTCCTAGGAGTGTGTCAGACTGGAAAGGGAACCAAGTCAAATATTATGTTTTCAAAACAATATTTTTCTAAGTACTTTCAAAATATAAGTCAAGTAATACTTTTTACAGAGCTTACATTTTTCAAAGTTACTTATGTTTTTCAAAAATTACATAATTTTGTTCAAAAGCACTTGCATGATTTTCAAAAACTCAATACATCTCAAAGGTACTTGCATTTTTGACAATGATCAAAATATTTTTCAAAGGTACAAATATTTCTTCAAATACTAGCATGTTTCACAACATTTCTTTTAAGTATTTGCTTGCAATCTCTTGAAAAACTTTTTTCTAAAAAAATTTTTTCTAAAGATATTTTTTTAGATCAAACATTTTCCTACAAATACAAAATACTTTTTAGAATTGCACAATATTTTTCAAAAATTAGATTTTTTTCTGGAAATTTAAGTACCTAGTTTTACTATGCTTTCAAAATTATACTAAGTACTTTCAAAAGAACATCTTTTATTATTGGTGCAAGTATTCTTGGTTTTTTTATTTATGACAAAGGGGGAGAGATGCGCCTTAAGATAGAAATAAATTTTTTTATCTCTTACCAAAGGATCAAAAAAAAATCAAAATATTTTTCAAAAGGGGGGGGAGAGTGAGTGGAAGTTAGAAGTTCTCTCCCACAGATCAAAATGTATTTTCAAAATAGATCAATTTTTTTTATCCCAAGGATAGTAATTTAGCCCTTTCAACCAATCTAACTTAAGATATTGTCAAACATCAAAAAGAGGGAGATTGTTGGTGCAAATTGCATCAATAATATCCTCATCTAAGTGTTTTAATGTTTGACAATATACTTAAGTCAGTGATACATTGAACAAGGGAAGGGGAGTTAAGAGAGGAGTAACCAAAGTGAAAGAAAGTCCTAGTATACATAGGCAATAAGTCCTGGTTCGAAGAATTGGGCACTAAGTCCTGATCATGGATTGGACACTAAGTCCTGGCAACGGGCTGGGCACCGAAGACCTAGTGAGTAAAGCTGGGCAATAAGTCCTGGTGAGTGAAGTTGGGCAAAAGTCCTGATGAGTGAAGTTAGACACCGAAGTCCTGGACTTAGGGGTTGGGCACGAAGTCTTGGTCCGAGGGGCTGAGCAACTTAGCTGAGCGATGACTAAGGACAGAAGTAGAGACGGGTCGGGGTTCAGACGTCTCAAGATACGAGAGTATCGAAGTCTAAGCAAAAGTCCACTCGAAGGACTGGGTGGCAACCGTCTCCTGAAAGGAGTAGGTGAAAGACGCGTTCTCGGGGGTGGGAACTTGCGTCGGTTCGACCTAGGGTTTCATGGAAATCCGAAGTCAGAACCAAGTCCTTAAGGTTAAGAATATGTGTATATTTGCTTTGTATTTGTGTATCTTGAAGGTACCAAGATTGGAAGACAAAGCAGGCAAAAAACTGTGCTGGAAGCCCTGAAGCCAGGCGCCCCCATCAATGGGGGCGCCCCCAAGCATCTAGGCGCCCCCATCAATAGGGGCGTCTGGATCAAAGAAGAAAAAAAACAATTTAGTGAAGAAGGCAGAACAGACTTCCATTCAGGCGCCCGGGTTCATGTAGGCGCCCAGGTCAAAGGTTTTATCAGCTGCAACGACTTCGGCGCGGGGATAAGGTTTGACCTGTAACACCCAATAATTTTCTGGTATTATTAGGGATTTTTCTGAATTTTATAGCATTTTTTCGGATTAAAATAAAAAGAAAAAAATAAAAGAGGTCGAGCAGGGTTTGATCTCGCGACCACAAGGCAAGCAAGGCCTTAAGGGCGTCCGAGCAACCAGCTGGCCTAAGGTATCAAGCACAGAAAAGTATGAAGTGAAATAATATTATAGTTGATTTAGCCCGTTTCATGAAGAGGTATTTAAACTTCCAGTTAAGTCGCGTTAAGACGCGATTAGGGCTTGGAGGAGGCTGCGCGAACAGGGGAGGGAGGCTGCGAAAATAGGGAGAAAAGAGAGGAGTTTCCTTACTTCCTCTTCCTCCTCTTGAGTGGAGAACGTAGGGCTTCTTCCCTAGGGCCAAGAAGTGGAGTTTTCTTGCAAAGGAAGAGGAAAAGAACCCTACGCTAGGAATTTCGAGATACTTAGTGAGTTTTCTTCAAGAAAAGGGTAAGTAGATCACTCACCTGCAATAGGAGTAGTTTTCGTATGTAAGATCTTGTTGTAGAATCATGTTTTATGATGCATGCATTAAGATTATGGTTAGCGTGTGTTTTAAGTTCTTAAAGGTGCATGTTTTTCATGATAGATATTTAATTGGTTTAGATTTGGTGTATGTAAGCTAAGCATGATATGGTTTAATTTGTGAAGAGTCCCAAAAATGAAGTTGGGATTAAGGGCACGCAAGGTGCTCGATGAAAGTCCCAAGTAAGAAAGGCAAAGGGTTTTAAGTGCAAAATTTATGCAAAAGTAAGATAGTTGATAAGTATAAGTACGGTAAGTAAGAAAATATTTTATTTTCAGAAAGTGACATGTACCGGGCAAATGGAAGGCCCACCGAAAGATAGAAAGAAGCTCTAATAGGGTGTGGTGGCTAGCTACCCCACAACCTATTAGAGAAGCGCGCAATTGGTACATTGATACCATGGTACAATGTCAAGGCCTAAAGAAAGTTGAATATTATTTTCAAGTATACAAGTATTTACAAGTGTTTTAGCTTTGAGTACATGTCTTTATTTCAATAAGTTCACATTGATACTTTGCAAGCATGATAAGGAGTAGGAGTAAGGAGGTTAGTGTTTTAATGTATGAGCATGTTAAGTTTGCAAAGGTTTTATGCAAGTAATGTTTTCAACATGATTGAGCATGATAAGTATATGTAAGTTTTCCCATGTGCATGTATTTTGGAAGTAAGCATTCTTTGAAATGAGCATGTTTATTATCGATAGCATGGATTTGTGAGTTAGGATTTACTTACTAAGCGTTGTGCTTATTAGTTGCATTTCCTCCTATTGCAGATAAAGGTAAAGAAAAAGCATAAGCTAGGGAGGCGAGCGGGACTTGCATTGATGTTCAGTGGCGGCGGAACCGTGGAAGAGATCGTCGGGTTAAGTCTTGTAGAACATGTGTTTTGGCGTTTTGAATTGGTAGAATGAATGACTTTGGTTAAACTACGCATAGAGGTTAAGTTTGGTACAAACTCTAGAGTGTTTTGCTTACGTTTTGATAGTTTTGTTAAATTCCGCAATGATTCTAATTTCAAGTTATTGGATTCGTTTTGAGTTGCTAGGATGTTTATAAAACTAATATAGAGTATAGAAATGAAGTTATTTCTTTATATACATTGAAGGTATGTGAATTGTGAAGCTTTGGAAATGGTTTTCAGGTCTGTAAATGCAGGTTTCAGGCGTGCCAGTCGACTGGTTCAGAACCAGTCGACTGCGATATCGAACAGAACCTTCTGTTCGATGCACCAGTCGACTGGCTATCTACCAGTCGACTGGTACCATTGAAAACAAAGTGTTGTAGGGCAGATGGTTAGTGTTTTTGTTTTACAACTAAGAGGTCTAGGGGTCAAACCTTTGCAAAGCAAATAAAAATGAAAGTTTTTTTTTAAATTCAGAAAAATTCAGAGCAAGTTAAGGGAAGTCAAGTAGTTGTAACCTAAGGCTGAGAATAAGGTAAAGTTAAGGTTAAGTAAACGTGACGTCCGCTTTAGTGGTAGAGAAGTGGGGTCGTCACATGACCGAGCCCTATAGGGCGCCCCCATCATCACAGGCGCCCGAATGAAGCCTATAAAAGGGGCTTCGACCCCTCAGCTTCAAACAACAACTTCTGAGAACGATTCTGAGGCTTCTGACTGACGACAATGCGCTAAAGACGAGGCTCTACGACCAGGAGGCTCCAGGAGGAAGTGCGCGGCACTTCGGAGATCCAGATCGGCCGAGTTTCAACTCTTGTTTGTTCGGTTTGCTTTTATTATTCTGCACTTAATTTACTACATTTTGATTGTAACTTCTGCATTGTAAGACGGGTTTCTCCGCCTCCGGAAAGTCCGGAAAGGAGACCATTAGTGGACGGGCAAACCTTTGCAAAGCAAATAAAAATGAAAGTTTTTTTTTAAATTCAAAAAAATTCAGAGCAAGTTAAGGAAAGTCAAGTAGTTGTAACCTAAGGCTAAGAATAAGGTAAAGTTAAGGTTAAGTAAACGTGACGTCCGCTTTAGTGGTAGAGAAGTGGGGTCGTCACATGACCGAGCCCTATAGGGCGCCCCCATCATCACAGGCGCCTGAATGAAGCCTATAAAAGGGGCTTCGACCCCTCAACTTCAAACAACAACTTCCGAGAACGATTCTGAGGCTTCTGACTGACGACAATGCGCTAAAGATGAGGCTCTACGACCGGGAGGCTCCAGGAGGAAGTGCGCGGCACTTCGGAGATCCAGATCGGCCGAGTTTCAACTCTTGTTTGTTCGGTTTGCTTTTATTATTCTGCACTTAATTTACTACATTTTGATTGTAACTTCTGCATTGTAAGACGGCTTTCTCCGCCTCCGGAAAGTCCGGAAAGGAGACCATTAGTCGACGGGCGTTCCCGTGCTTAGGCCTTGGATGTACTGACCCTGGGGGGTTGAGAACCAAGTAAAAATCCTGCGTGCACTGTATACTCTTTTCTATTTTATTTTCCGCTGTGCTACTAACGCTCTGGTTAGAACGAAGTTCGAAAAGTTTACGAGTTTCCGCGAAAAGATTTCTGAGTCGATATTCACCCCCCCCCCCTCTATCGATGGCACCGATCCTACATTATGTTGTTTTTGATATGTGTGAATAAGTCTTGCAGGACTTGGTGAGTCACACATGGAGGACACATCCGAGGGACGAGAGCCGAGGGAAGAGAACTCCAAGGGCAAGCCGGGAAGTGGACTTCAAAGGGCACACGTGAAGGGTGGCATGGAGGCAAACCAAGGGCTTGCGTGCGCATCCGAGGGATGATAGCCGGTGGAAGAGGACTTCAAGGGGCAAGTCAAGGGAGTATACTTGAAGGCACAGATGAAGGAGGGTCATCGGAGTGAGGAGGAGTGTTTTTGTAAGCTGAGCAGTCGACTGGGAATGGACCAGTTGACTGCCAGTAAGAGACTCAAAACTCATAGTAACATCAGTCGACTGCCCAAGGGGCAGTCGACTAGTAACCCCGAAAAACTAGTCGTTGGGCTAGCCGTTGGCTAGCCAATTCGGTGGGACCAATCGACTACCCCAGGGGCAGTCGACTAGTATCGAGCTGAATGGCTTTTGGAGCTATCCTTTACTCTATTTAAAGGGTGACTTTTGGGCAAGTCAAAGGTACGGTTCTTGAGGATACCATTGTGTTGTTTGTGCTCAAAGTCTCCAGCTCTTCCTCTCATTCTCATTTCCATCTTGTAAAGAGGAAGACGACAACCTTGTGAAGGTTTTCTCCACCTTGAAGGAGGTTTTTCATAGTGGAGCTTATGCGTGCGTGTGGATCCTTGGATTAGTCACCTCTCTGAGGTGGATACCAAGTAAACAAAGGTGTTAGCATTGTTCTTATCATTTTTATTGGTTTTATTTGTGTTTGGCTAACAAGTTTTGTAGAGAAAATCGAAAGCAACTATTGACCGCCCCTCTAGTTGGGCGCCACGATCTAACAAGTGGTATCAGAGCTGATTCGTTTCGGAAGAACTAACCGTCGACCGGTCCAATTACTTCGCATTGTAGATAACATGGTATGTGGTGTCACACAGAAGATCGTGTTATTAGTTCCTTATTTAGTATAAATAAGAGGCCCACAACCGAGATGGAATTGAACAACCATCGGGATGGTTGTAGTGTAATTAGATGTGGTTGGTCTTGACCATAGAATTACACTAGTGTGCTATGAGTACATTGAGCAGGATCGAAACCCGAGGTTATCTAATTTGTACTGACTCAATAATTGGATAGGACCTCAGTTTATATTATGGAGTACGATCCCTTAATCCCGAAGTAATATCGGGCATATATTATTAATTATTATTTCTTTAATTTACCAATGGGCGAGATCTATTCTGTTAGATCGATAGGCCTGGTAAGTTGGGACATAATATTAATAATATGATGTGCCGATGATTATTGACGGAATCTGTGTCCTGGTGAGTCAGGATGATGATGCCCCCTTGATGAGCTCAAAAGGTTCATCGTGCTAAACCCTACATGTGGATTTGATCCAGCACGATGATAAGGTTGAGTGGTACTAGTCGAGGATCCAAAAGTTAATTAATTTGAATTGTCAGTAATTTAAATTAATTAACGGGCATGCGAGATCTTAAACATGGGGGGATGGACGACTCGTAATATGTGAAGCTCATATAAAAAAATGGGGGTTGGTGAGGAAGTACAATGGGATCCTTTAGTGGAATGGATCACCATTAATGGATCGGGTTTGGATCCATTAGCGGGCCAAGAACTAACTCCTCCTCATAGTCCCTATCTTAGCCCAATAAATACCCCATAGGAGTCATGATACAAGGCCGGTTATTTAAGGAATTAATCTCTGATTAATTGAGGGAATAATCTTTGATTATTTAAGAAATTAATCTCAAATTAATTAAAGAATTAATCTCGGAGTAATTAACGAATTAATCTCTGATTAATTAGGGAATTACTCCCTATAAATATTAGGATCAATCATACAACAACTCAAGGTTTTCTCTCCTCTCCCTCACCTTCTCTCACCTAGGGTAGCCGACGAGCCCAAGGAAGAAAGCTCTATTTTTCTCTCTTTTCTCTCGGTCGTTGGCTCAAGGAAGAAGGGAGTTCTTCCCTTCTCTTGGTTGGGTCTATCAAGAGGAGGCAAGGAGAGGCGATGGTTGGTCGGAGGTGCCCTAGGAGGCGGCGGCGCAAGGCAAAGGTCGGCGGCGGCGCAAGCTTGAAGGGAGGAGAGGAGTTCGGCCGGTTGAGTGGGAAAGGAAGGTAATTCTTCCTTTCTTCTTCTTCTCTATCATCTCCTCAGAGCTACCCTTGTGGGCGGCGGACTTGGCAGCCAAGAGAGGTCGGCGGCGCAAGGTGAGGAGGAGAGCAAGCCGGTGGCTCCAAAACCCTAGTGTTAGGGTTTTTGGGTTGGCTTGGAGAAGAGATTGATTGAGAGCCTTCGGTGATCTTGGTTCACGGTAGATCATCGCCCACACGACGTCCGTGAAGGGAGGGACATAAGGTAGAAGACCGCGAGGTAATTGGAAAGGTATATCTTTCCCTATGCTCCTTTGTTTAACCTTATGTCAATTATGTGCTATGATCGTATGTCTCGTTATTTTATGTTTGATAATTTATTGTTTTGATTTCATATCATAATGAATAAATTGTTAACTGGACCCCGACCATAAACACAAAAACCGGCGATCAACTCGTCTCCTTTTCCGTGATCGAACGGTCAAACAAATCACAAGGCCGATTTTGGTAATTGGCCTAGTTGTGATTCGGATCGTTCGATACGGCACGAGATGATCTATGGGAGATGGGTCTCCATTCGGATTAATTTTTAATCCGTAGACATGGAGAGGTCTCTCGGATCAACTAGGTATTCGCTAACGAAACCCGCCAAGCCGTACCCAACAATTGGTATCAAAGCTGAGGTTTCCGACTTTGTGTGTTTAGGATTGGTTAAATTTCGCTTTTTCATACATATTATTTTGTTGGATGATGTGTGGATGTGCGTAGGCTAACTTTGTGTTGCAGACACGAGATTCCAACTTCATGGACAAATATGTGTTGTGTGATTGATTTGTAAATTTTGTAATTAATTAATCATCGGGATTGACGAGGCTATGTATTTAATTTTTGTAATACGACACATATTTAGCCGAGTTATTTATTTACAGTTGATCTAGATTTCATATACACTCCTTCGTGGAGTATAGGATCGATGATATAAATAATTAGCTATTCATTTTGGCTCGAAGATCCCTCGAGGTAGCTTGCGCAGAAGGAAAGGAGGAACGGATGAAGTGACGACACGACTGGAGGCACATAGAGACCAAGGACCATGAAAGTTGGAAAATCTAGGATTTTCTTTATGTTTTTCTTTTCATGATATTGGTTGGGTGCTTGGTTGTGTGCTTGTGCTAGTAAATTCCTCGAGATAAATTACTAAGTGGGAGCCTAAGGGTCCCACGACCTCCATTGCAATCTGATATGTGATGCGAACAAGCCCGCGCGTTGGTTCTGAGTGCCTTCCTCCATAACGGATAGACTTGTTCTGTGGATCACAAGGTCAGAAAAGATTATAGGGGATTATTAAAGAGCGTGTGTACTTCCCCAACGGAAGGCGCATAATCCTCCTAAATAGTTCCCTTAGTGTCGTGCAATGGTAAACACTTAGATACAATTATTAGTATCCTCCCTAATGGAGTCACTGCTAATAACTTGTAGGGCCAAAGTTGACCAACTATTAGTCTTACTTGTCAAAAAGTTAGGTTGACAAGATAGTAAGACTAATGGGGTCACTGCTAATAACTTGTAGGGCCAAAGTTGACCAACTATTAGTCTTACTTGTCAAAAAGTTAGGTTGACAAGATAATAAGACTAATGGGTAAAACCTTCTCTAACAAATGTAGAGTTTGTATACGTCTACACTAACGTGGCATGCAAATTCTCGGTGTTTGAGATGTTGGTTGATTTCGAAAATTAATTGTTTTGAGGAATCAATTTATTTTCGATTTCTAAAGTAGTGTATGTTGTAATTCTCAGGATTTTCATAATGGCTTTTACTTCACTAGCAACAATTCTTAAGGACAATAAACTTACTGGTCCAAATTACATAGACTAGAAGAGGAACCTTGACATTGTCCTCACTGCTGAAGAGTACAAATTTGTACTCTTCGAAGAATGTCCGGAAAATCCTAGAGATGATTCTAGTGAAGGGAATAAGGAGCATTACAAGAAGTGGGTCAAGGCAAATGAGATGGTGCGGTGCTACATTCTGGCATCTATGTCGAATGTGCTGCAACATCAACATCAGGCCATGCCTACTGCTGGTGACATAATGTTGAACCTTAAGGAGCTCTTCGGACACCAGAATCGGGCAGCTAGGCAACCAACGATGAAAAATCTGATGACGACCACTATGGTCGAAGGGACACCTGTTAAGGATCATGTCCTAAAAATGATGGTCCACCTCAATGAGATTGAGGTGCTTGGAGGAGCCATCGACGGGGAATCCCAGGTCGATATAATACTCCAATCTCTGCCTAGGAGTTTTGAGCAGTTTCGGCTCAATTATAACATGAATAAGCATGAGTATACGTTGGGAGAACTCCAGGCGGCAGAGGGCCTCTTTCGTCAGAACTCGCAGGCCTTAGTTACTCAAAAGATTTCTACTTCTATGCCGAAAGGCCGGAAGAAGAAGAAACAAGGTGGGTTTAAGAAGGCAACAACATTGCAAGGACCCCGGACTGGCATGAAGAAGCCAAAAGGTAAGTGCTTCACGTGCAAGCAAACTGGGCACTGGAAGGCGGGTTGTCCCCGTGACAAAACAAAGGTATTTCTTCAGCCTTAGTCGTTGAAACATGTTTAGCGGTGCTATCTACCAGTACCTGGTGCGTAGATACAGGAGCCACCGACCATGTCTGCAATACTTTGCAGGGGTTCCAGGAAACCCGACGGCTAGCTAATGAAGAAATTGTGGTCTACATGGGTGATGCTACAAGAGTGGCAGCGGTTGCAGTGGGAGTTTTTTATTTGTCTTTTGAGAGAAATAAAGTGTTAGTTCTGAGAGATTGCCTTTATATACCCTCATTTAGAAAGAATTTAATTTCAATTTCTAAGTTGTTTAAGGATGGATATTCTGTTACTTTTGATAATAAGGTTGTTATTAAAAGAAATAGAGAGACTATCTGTTCGGGTACAATGGTTGGCAATCTGTATACTCTAGAACCAATAACTCTCACGATGCATACTGAAGCAAATAGCTCATCATCTAACTCAAATAAGAGAAAGGAGCCTTCTAAGATGAATTAGACGTATCTTTGGCATCTTAGGCTTGGTCATATTAACCTTAGCCGAATTCAGAGGTTGATAGCCGATGGGCCCCTGGGTTCATTGGTGGTGAAGGATCTCCCGACCTGTGAGTCTTGCTTGGAAGGTAAAATGACCAAGAGGTCTTTCAAGGCTAAGAGGTATAGGGCTAAAGATGTGTTAGAACTGATTCATTCTGATCTGTGTGGTCCTATATCAATCCAGGCTAGAGGTGGCTTTGAATACTTCGTCACCTTCATTGACGATTATTCAAGGTATGGATACATTTATCTGATGTGCCACAAGTCTGAATGCTTTGATAAGTTCAAAGAGTTCAAGGCTGATGTGGAGAAACGTCAAAGTAAAGGTATTAAGACACTACTGTTAGATCGTGGTGGCGAGTACCTCTTTGGATAGTTTAGGACCTTCCTATCAGAAGTTGGGATTTAGTCCCAACTAACTGCACCCGGTACACCCCAACAGAACGGTGTTGCAGAAAGAAGGAATAGGACTCTTATGGAAATGGTTAGGTCAATGATGAGCTATTCAGACTTGCCTGATTCATTCTGGGGATATGCTCTAGATACAGCTGCGTATATTCTGAATATGATACCATCTAAGTCAGTCCCTTCTACTCCAATAGAATTATGGACTGGGCGAAAGCCTAGTCTAGGACATATTCGGATTTGGGGTAGTCCAGCACATGTGCTGAAGGGAGATACTGATAAGTTGAAATCTCGGACAGAAGTACGCTTGTTTGTGGGCTATCCTAAGGGAACGAAGGGCGGTCTGTTCTATAGCCCTTAGGATCAGAAGGTGATCGTGAGCATGAATGCCAGATTCTTACAAGAGGACTATATAATGAACCATAAGCCTAAGAGTAGACTAATGCTTGAAGAGTTAAAAGGGGACGTTCTGACCTTAGGACCAATTGTACAAGACGACACGCCACAAGTTACTGCACCGCGTGTCGCTGAGGATACACGATGGTACCTCGTCGCAGTGGGAGGTTTGTCAAACAGCCTGAAAGGTTCATGTTTTTGGGAGAATCTTCGGACTTGGTCCCTGGTAAAAATGAACCGGATCTCTGGACCTATGACGAGGCCCTCCAAGATAAGGATGCAGATTCTTAGCAAAGGGAAATGAACTCCGAGATAGAATCTATGGATTCTAACCATGTTTGGGAGCTAGTAGAACCACCCAATGGTGTAAAAGCCATTGGGTGCAAGTGGATCTACAAGAGAAAGAGAGGATCAGAGGGGAAGGTTGAGACCTTCAAAGCTAGGCTTGTTGCGAAAGGGTACACTCAGAAAGAGGGTATCGATTATGAGGAGACCTTTTCGCCGGTAGCTATGCTTAAGTCGATCCGGATTCTCTTATCGATAGCAGCTCACATGGATTATGAGGTATGACAGATGGACGTCAAGACAGCTTTCCTTAACGGAAGTCTTGAGGAGACCATCTGCATGAAGCAACAGGAGGGGTTTATTGAAAAGGGCAAAGAGCATCTAGTGTGCAAGCTTAATCAATCCATTTATGGATTAAAGCAAGCTTCAAGATCTTGGAACATCCGCTTTGATGAAGTGATCCAGTCATATGGATTTACTCAAAGCCCGGATGAGCCATGTGTGTACAAAAGAGGTGACGAAAACGTCATGGTGTTTCTTGTACTGTATGTAGATGATATTTTGTTAATTGGCAACAATGTCAAAGTGTTATCAGACGTAAGGGTCTGACTATCAAAGCAGTTTGATATGAAGGACTTGGGAGAAGCGGGACACATCCTTGGGATCAAGGTCATAAGGGATCGCCAGAAAAGGATGTTGTGCTTATCCCAAGCTTCATATGTTGACACTGTCTTGTCTCATTTTAGCATGGAAAACTCCAAGAAGGGTTTTCTACCCTTTAGGCATGGAGTTCCCCTATCCAAGGAGATGTGTCCGAAAACATCAAAGGAGATAGAGGAAATGAAGGCAATTCCTTATGCTTCGGCAGTAGGAAGCCTCATGTATGCTATATTGTGCACGAGACCTGATATCTGTTTTGCCGTGGGCAATGTTAGCAGATATCAGAGTAACCCTGGACAGGAACATTGGACTGCGGTATCCTAACAGTAAGTCTACCTCGGGGTATGTGTTTACTTTAGGAGGTGGAGCCATAGTTTGGAGGAGTATCAAGCAGAAATGTGTTGCAGACTCCGCCATGGAAGCTGAGTATGTGGCAGTCTCTGAGGCAGCCAAAAAAGTTGTATGACTCAGGAACTTTTTAATGGACTTAGATGTGATTCCTGGTTTGCTCAGAGCTATCACAATTTATTGTGACAACAGTGGTGCAACAGCAAACTCGAAGGAACCACGAGCCCATAAAACAAGTAAACACATAGAGCGCAAGTACCACCTGATATGAGACATCGTAAAGCGAGGAGAAGTTGTTGTCGCCAAGAGTGCATCAGAGGATAACCTGGCAGATCCTTCACTAAGGCCCTTCCAGTGAGAGTTTATGATAGGCATATGGAGGGGATGAAAATCAGATCTATGACAGTTTGATGGCAGCATTGTCTTTTAGTATAAGTGGGAGATTGTTAGGATGTATACTAAAAGTCTTGCTTTTGTATGAACATTTATATTTTGGAATAAGAATCATATGATCATTGTTTGCATTTTATATTTATTATATATGTTATTGTCCTTTACTTTACATTGTAGATAACATGGTGTATGGTGTCATACAGAAGATCATGTTATCAGTCCCTTATGAAGTATAAGTAGTGACTCACAACCGAGATAAATTTGGATAAACCATCGGAATGGTTGTAATGTAATTTGGTATTAGTCTATCTTGACTATAGAATTATACTAGTACACTTTGTGTGTATTGAGCAGGACCGATTAGAGGTGATTCGATTTATACTGACTATATACTCGAATCAGACCTCAGATATTACGATGTATATGCTCTTAATCCTGATATAATAACGGGCACATGTACTTAATATATATTTCTTTAATTTACTAGTGGGCGAGATTTATTTATTAAATCAATATGTTCGGTAAATTGAGAAATAATATTATTTACATAGTGTGTCGTTGATTATAAAAGGAAACCGTGTCCTAATGTGTTAGAATGATGATATCTCCTTGAGGAGCTCATAAAGTTCATCATGTAAATCCTGCAGGTGGACTTGGTCCGACATGATGATAAGGTTGAGTGGTACTACTCATGGAGTTAGATATTAATTAATTAAATTATTAGTAATTTAATTAATTAATGAACATGCGAGATCTTAAACACGGGGAGATTATGTACATATAAAATGTTGGAGCCCATATTTATTTATGGGGTTGGTGTGGTAGTTCAATAATAACCCATTAGTGGAGTGTGTTTATCATTAATTGATCGGGCTTAGGATCCATTAGGAGACCAAAATCAACTCCTACTCATGACCCCTATTGTAGCTTATATATAGCTCATAAAGCCATGAAACCAAGACCTAACAAAGAAAACTTAAGCTTTGGTTTTTTTCTCTCTTTCTCTCTCCTAGGGTTGGGGCGCCGATGGTATAGAGGAAGAAGAGAAGCTTTTCTCTTCTCTTCCTCCTCTCTTCTCTCTTATCTCCTCTTGAGTTGTGGCACAAGGAAGCAAGAAAGGGACTCATATTCCTCTCTTCTTTGCTCTTAGCCGACGCTAGCTTGAGAAGGAGAAGAGGTTGGCCGGCGGCAACCACAAGGAGCCCCCTTAGGGCCGGCGCAAGTGAGGAAGGAAGAAGGAGAGTTAGCAATCAATCTCTTCTTCTCTCCTTCTCTACTCTTCTCTTCTCTTTTGGCTTTAGGGTGGGCGGCACCAAGTGGAGCTAGGGCCGGCTGGCAGCTCTTGGACAAAGGGAAGGGGGTGGCGCAAGGAAGGAGGAAAGGAGAAGGAAGGGCCGGGTGGTTTGGGTTTAAGGGAAAGAATTCTTTCTTTCTCCTATTCTTCTTCTTCTTCTCTTCTCTCCCTCTTTGAGCTTTCAGCTAGGTCAAGGAAAAGAGAGGGTTGCTTCTCTCTTTTGGCCGGTGGCAACAAGATTGAAGGAGGGGGCCAGCGCAAGCAAGGAGAAGGAAAAGGTGGCTTTTGGTAGCTTTGTTTCTTGGAAGACCGTCGCCCACACGACGTCCAAGAAGAGGATAGGAATACAATAGAAGACCAAGAGGTAAACAAGAGGTATAAATCTTGTTTACGTTTCATTCTTGTTCTAGTTTATTGTATGTTTCTTATTTGTCATGGACCCCGAAGATAAACACAAAAACCAGTGATCTAATTCGTCATATTTTCCGCGGCTAATCGATGAAGGAGTTTGAATTGCTTGAACAACAAGTTTGTTCAAGTGATCACTCAATCGATTAGTACGATGATGAAAACGGTTGTTCGGAAAGGTTCTCTCCATTCGGATTGTTTCTAATTAATAGAAAATTTTAATCTGGAGACACGGAGAGAATCACATCCGAATGGGAAGAAACCAACAAGACATATAAACTTATGACGATGAAAAATCTTACCAAATGAAGCTTTGAGGGTAGTCAAGATAGTGTGAAGCAACCCCTTCTCAAGTAGAAGGTTGCTATCAAATTTCAAGTCTTGTAGCTTCTATGATGCACTGAAATGTCCCGCTCCAAGTGGTAATCTTTCAGAGTAAAAGGCATGGGCAACTCGTGTTGTCACCTAGTCAGCCAGGACATTGGACTCAGGAGTTTGACGAAAAAAATTAGAGTTTTCACCCTTGTGTGACTACGGGAGACCTTTTACGAGGTTGAGTCTGACCCTAGATGAAAAGAAGTAAATTTAGTCTTCCATTATCTTGGGGTAAAATAAGAAATGAAAAATGCAAGGAGAAAGAGAAATTCGATACAGTCGGAATAAGATAACTACTTCGGTTATAATTTGGAACCAGTTTGGACCTAGTTGTGATAAGAGAATGTGAAAATGCTTGGACACTTTGGTGGAAAAATGGTGGAATAGGGAAGTGTAACCCACTCAAAAAGTGACTCCTGAAGAAGTCCACAAAACCAGGAGAGGACAATCAGTCTGGTCATTACAGTTCCAAAACTATATTAGATGATCAATAGGGATCTCGTACATAGTCTAATCTTGCTTGAGAACATTGATGAATGAACCACTAGTGAGTTAGCATGGATGTTAACTTGGTTGCCAATTGTCTAGCAACAACAAGGATGGATGAGGAGATATGTGGAAGTTTGGACAGGGAAAGATGAGAGAAAGAGGGTTAGAATGTTGGTCAGGTGTTCTCGACGCAACCACTCCGATGCTCAAGTTAGTTTTCAGCAAAGGTAGAGAAAAAAGAATGAAGAGGAGATGTTTAGGGTTTTAGGCGCGTATTTGCGTGCCTTGAAAACGTCGAAGGGGATTGACTACCTTTTATAAGGTGACAGCTGATTCTTTCCCTCCTCCATGTGTCCCCAGATTCATGTGCTCGTTATCTCATTCTTGAAATAATCTGTAGTCTTGAGATTCGCGCGAGCGATTCTTCACTTCCTGAAATAATCCGAAATCTCAAGATCCACATGAGCAATTATTTGCCACTTGAAATAGTCTATGACATGGTCTCTTTCCCTTTCTTTTGGAAAAAATGATCACGTTGTATCTTGAGCTAGCCAACCCCTATCGTTCCCGATTGGGGGCTACTTGGGAGATATACGACCTATAGTCTATAAGTGATTTGGAGACGGACGACTTAGGGTGGGGACTATCACAGAGTCTGGGCTACCATGTGAGTCGAGAGGTGACTTGGAGTTGTTGGTAATCCAAACCAAAATGGAATTGAGGAGCGACTTGACTCCCTTTTGATTTTGACCCCTCATCATTGGGACTTTTGACCTACCCAGTCGCGTGACACATTCTAGATTTGTCCCGTTATATATGCACACCTCAAACATTGATTTGAAATTTTTTTTATTTAATACTATAACTCAATCCCTAAATTCTAAAGATAAAATATGATTTAAAAATTAAAATAACCTGAGCTTAAAGAATAAATAAAAAATTAAAACAACATTGTCATAGACGTCGTACGCAACTTAAAAATTATATATATTTGCTCTTATTATTTTATAATTTATATATTGATAATAAAAGGTGAAATCGTCACCTCGACGATCTTTCCAAGATGAACCTCTATTGTCGAAATGAGAGATAAATCATGGAGAGTCCGTAAGGTGAAATTGCGATAATGAGCGTAACATTCTAGGTTGATTGAAAATAGATTCGAGATGTATTAATAATAATATTCTTATATGAATCGTACAATATAACTTATATATCTACACAAAAAGAGATGTTTTTGTGTTAACATAAATTTATTAATACAAACATTTAATTAAATTTTGTCGTCCCCCGTTTTCTCCTCTCCACCATCCTCTGCCTTCTCTTTGTTCTCTCCTTTTCTCCCACTTTCCCGCTCCAAAACAAGGAAAGAAAGGAAAGGAAAAGCAAGGCCGATCCCCTGCTATTCATTTATCGCGCTTTATCGCCCTTCCTTCCTTCCTTCCTTCCTTCCTTCCTTCCTCCTCTCATTTCCATTCCCTTTCCTTCTCAACCCTCCCCGACGGCGATGTCGCTGCCCTGACGAACATCGATCGACCGACTTTATTCGCACTGACAATCCTCCCGCGATGGATCCCCAATACTCTCCTTCCTCTTCCTCGCCGATTCTCGCTCTGCTTCTCGCGCTGCTGCTGGCGTTGGCTCAGTCGGTTACTGCCGCTGGGCTGCTTAAGGTGCGCCACAAGTTTCTCGGCCGCAGGCAGGCCATCGCCGAGCTCCGCGCCCACGACATCCACCGCCACAGCAGGATCCTCGGCGCAATCGATATCCCTATCGGCGGCTCCGGCATCCCCACCGACGCTGGGTTCGTCCCCGAACATTGTCTTATTTGATCGTTTTGCTTGTTTTTTTTTAATCGCGCGCCTTTGTGTTGAATTTTGTAGGTTATACTATGCGGAGATTGCGATTGGGACTCCGCCCACCAACTTTCACGTGCAAGTCGACACAGGGAGCGACCTCCTTTGGGTGAATTGCATCTCGTGCGTGGAGTGCCCTAAGAAGAGCGATCTTGGTGTATGATTCCTTTTTCGTCCTTTTGCTCCTGTTCAACTTTATATTTATGCTAAATTTCCCAAACCACATACTAAAGTTACAAAATGCCTAATGGGCACACTTATTTTCGTAAATGCCCAATGCACCTCCCTAAAGTGAAAACTAAAAAATAGCTTCCTCTCACCTGACCATCTCAACACATACCATCCAATCAATTGAATTAGTCGATTGAATTAAGTGGATCATTGCAACACACGCCCAATACCATCCAATTCGACTGAATTAACCCACAATTTACTATCTGGTTGATTGAATTAGCCCACCAGTCAACTAGAATTAGCTGACATAGACCTATATATATATAGTAAAATGATGATTTCACCTTGATGAACCTACTCCAATCAAAATGCATGAATAAGAACGTGGATGAGTTGTAGAACCAAAATGAATGCCTCAAATTGTTTTTTTTAATTTAACTTTGGACGTCCATTGAGGTGAAATAGTTATTTTTCCTTGATGAACTTATAATGGTCTAAAAACAAGTATGAGAGTATAAATGAACTCTTGAGAGCACCATGAGCATGCTACATGCACTCATGGTGCTCTTAGGAACTCATCAATATCCTCACACTTGTAATAGGTCTATTAAAGTGAAATTGTCATTTCACCTGAATGTATATCCACAGGTTAAAATGCAAATGTAAGACCACCATTGTGCTTCCAAGAAGTCATCCATGCCTTCACACTCGCATTTAGATCATAATAGGTGCATTAAGTTTCACCTTGATGGAAATTTATAGATTAAAATGTAAGTTTGAGATCATTATTGTGATCCTAGAGCTCCCAGGCACATATCTATGTCGTTACACTTGATTTTGACTTGTATAACTCTATCAAATGTAAAATGACCATTTCACCTTACAAAGGTCTATGTTAACCAATTCGATTGATGGACTAATTCAGTGAATCGAAGGGTTAATTCAATCAACTGGATGATGGTACCAAATGTATATTGAGATAACTGGCTGCGAAAGGTTTGTGTTTTGGGGTTTTCATTATAGGAAGGTGTGTTCGTTAGACATTTACGAAACTATGCACCCATTGGGCATTTCATAACTTTAAGTGTGTGGTTTGAAAATTTTACTTATATTTAATGCATGTTACGTTTGTTTATCTCTATCTATGTTGCAGTTTGATTTGATGTTATATGATCCAAAGGCTTCTACAACTTCGAGCTTGGTTTCCTGTCAGGATAAATTTTGCCTATCCACTTATGGGGATATACCTGGTTGTTTTTCGAATTTTCCATGCGAGTATAAAGTGGTTTATGGTGATGGGAGCACAACTGCGGGTCTTTTTATCACTGACACTATTGCATATAATCAAGTATCAAGTGACCACCAAACTCAACTAGCTAATGCAAGTGTCACATTTGGGTTAGTGCATAACGTTAGCTTCCAATTTGATATTTGATGCTTCTAGAGATAAAATAATGATTTTTACATAATTAATAAATATTTGACTGACAAGAAAGGACATGTTGACCTAATGGTTGCTATGCAAAAAGTTAGTTTATTCTTGAGTATGAATAACCTAATGCCTTTGATTTGATTTTATACTTCATCTACAAGGATTGACAACTCAATCTATAATTAAACTTGTGAATAAAGCACTTAGTACTAGTTCCCTTACTTGCTTTCCAAGAAAGGAATAATAAACTTAAGTGAATGAGAGAACACTATTATCAACAATTTCTATCTCTTTTATTTAATATTTACATGTATCTAAATTCTTTTCAAAAAAAAAAAAATTGTTTTCAAAACATGGAGAAGGAATAAGAAAGAGAGCTTTTAAAGCTTTTTGGAATTTTCATTGAGATTTTGTCTCACATCTAGAATGTGGAGACAGAAAGAGGCATTTAAATTAGTTTTTTATGTACAAATTTGTCTTGGTATAAACTTAGGTCACCATGTGCTTTGCAAATGGTAGGTCTTTGTGTGACGCACATAAAAACTCTAGCTCACACGCAACACACATGAGCATACTATGCACTATTGCAATGCACAAACATGCACTTTAGGTACAATCTAGGTTTATGTTTGAGACACATATTTGATTTATTGCAAAGTAGGAAGCCACCCTTAATTTTCCATGTGGAAAGGTTGGGTCACACACGCTAATGGATTTGGTCCAAGTGGTACAACCAATTCACACAATGTGTCTAGATGAAACTGTGTTTTCAATCAATGCAATCTAGATTGCATTCCAATGATCCATGATAAACCTAGATGAGTGCAACTTAAGAGATACAAGTCAACCAAAGGATGTGGATTAGCCTAAATAAGACCTAGGAATGAGTTGGGTAGATTCACTTTAAATTTAATTCGTATTTACAACAAGCAACAAGTCTCCTCTCCTTCTCTGGGCAACACCCTTTTTTCCGCTCTACAGGTAAAGCTCTGGCTACTCAATTTATGCACTTCAATAGGTGATTTCGACAATCTTATCTTTGAGTCATGTGGGCCCAAGAACTTTATTGATAGTGCAAGTTGTAGAAGGGTAGTAAATAGGAGATTGAGATTAACAAGTCCAATTGTTTTTGCTCTTCTATCTCTGTCATGCTTTCCTCTTCACAACGGCTCAAGTCCTTTTCATTCCATCACAGTCCCACCTTGGAATAGATTCTCGACACAACATATAATTTACAGAATCATGATCCCATGATTTATGGAATATTTTTAGTCTAATTTTTAGGGATATAGATTTATTACAACATCATGTTTTCCCACACTATATATTTCTTTCTTTCTAAAATCCACCATAGTAATTGTCTACAAGGACGGATCCAAGAATTAGAAATGGACCGGGCTTTTGAGTATGGAATGGATCGAAGGTGGACTGGACTTTGAGTGTGGAAGGGGTGAGTTATCAAAATAAAATGAACAAAAAACTGAAGGAACAAATTAATTCTCCTTAATGTTAAATTAAATATAAGCTATAAAATACCTATGTAATTTTTTTTAGGGATTGGATTAGAGTCCAAGATAGCCCTATCTTAGATCGGTCTCTGATTACATGGGTAATCACATTTTATTGGACATTGACACGGTACTGTAATGAGTATAAGATCTTTTTCATATTGAGACCTATTTATTTTAATACATATGATTAATTTGACCAATTAAATCCTTCTTATTCATTTTTTTATATTCTCTTCTGAGTTGAGTTAAGATAAATTAATAATTTTTCCTATATTTCATGTGTATTAAAAAATTATTTTTGATAAATTTATTTGAGATTGATGGTATAATGTAATTGAAAATTAATGAGATTATAATATATGATTATCTCAAAAGATTAATTTATTTATATATTAGGGGTTTTAAATAGAAAAATTCTATTAATATAATAAAAAAATACAATTACAAAAAAGAAAAAGAAATCATTTTCAGTAATGAAAATATTTTGAATTTTAAAAAATAAATAATAATTACATAAGATACTTTGCAATATGCAACGAAAATAAAAATAATAATGCAAGAATAATTAATGCAAGATCATCTCATGCACACTTGACGTATGGGTAATGAATGCTAGGTTTTATTGGCACGTGATTTAATGATGCATGATTTTTTGGGCTGGGCTGGTACATCCCCAACTTAGATCCATCTTTGATTGTCTAGCAACTTAATTATAAGTTTTTCTAAGTTTATAAAAAGTATATGCTAATCCTTCTTATTTTCTCTATATCGTTAAGTTAGTTGTATTATTAACATAGCTAGGCATTTAAAAAAAATCCTTGTTGGTTTCACTTTTTTTCCTTATTTCATGTCTAAGTAATATTTTGTGTTTACAAGAGAAAATGGGTAGGGAGAAGACAAAGATGATAGTGAACACGTGTTTTTAAGTTATGGAAGACAAAAAAGTGTAAAACTAGAAATTGAATAGATATTGTTGTAGATAGTTCATTAAGAGATGAAGTAGTAAGAGTAGTTAAGAAAGGGATAAGATTATAACTCTCAAAATATTGGTAATAAAGAAAACTATTAATGTAATTATCAGATATACACCTGAAGTAGGATTAGATGAAAACAATTTTGGGAAGACCTAGATGATGGATCTATTCATAGAACATTTGCTTGTGTTTAACACTCACTAACAACCTAATGCAACTTAACCTTTTTCATTTGGGCTTGGGACCAACATTGACAATTTTAGGGAAGACCTAGATAATGTAGTACAAAAATTATGTAGAATTAAGAAATGAGGAATATGATAGGATGCATGAGGGTTATGATTTTAGAATAAGAAATAGAGAAGAAAAAACAATATTAGATTTCGCAATAACATATGAACTTATAATAACTTATAATAACTTGGAGGGTAGGGCTAACTTATTAGATTTCGCAATACTTTTAGATCATTTGTCTAAAAAAAATATATATAGCTTCTATAGTTAACATTTCATACATGAAACCAAATTGATTTATATCTCCTTCCTTAATTTTTTTCTTCTTTATTTCATATGTTATTGCAAAAAAGAGTGGGCCCAAGAAGCTTATAAAAATTATGCATAGAATTCTAAAAAGAAAGGTATTAACATAACGTATATTGAAACAACTAAAAATATGTATGACAAGTAACGACAAAACTGAGAATTCAAAATACCTACACTTTTGTGATGTTGATTTTTTTTTTTTTGAGATATCCAGAAAACATCCGACGAACCTCCCTATCAAACAGTCTCCAATCGTAGTCTTGAAATTGTGTCCACATCTACATCCTCCAGTGTTGCTCGCTCATTGTTATTAGACAACACGTACCGAAGGGCATTCTCCTAAGCAAATAATCGGTTTGAGAAAAGATCAACCCATTTTCTTTGCCCCTTAGGTTGTGGTATAGCCGAATGCCCACCCTCTCCTAGAGATTCAATTGCTGTCACACCGGTTTGTAACACCTCCGATGGGGTCTTCTCTTGAGGTTGTGATCTAACCTCTCGTTGCAATTCTCCATTGGCCTGTGTAGTAGGTTGAGGAAGAGGAATCCTTGCTATTCTCAACGGAGGAGCCATTCTTCAGTGGCTCCCTGATGCCCGCTGCCCCTTGCCATGCATCAGGTTTGGCAAGTTGGTAGCTTTGGAATGTCGTGACCAATTTGGCAAGCTTCCAAATCCCGCTGGAGTTACCAAATAATCCTGAAACTTGCCATCCAAGTGAAGGAGAATCAAAATTGGATCAGATAACCTTTCAGGAGAGAATTAATTGTTTCCAAAGATGACCAAGATCTGTCTCCCAAGCCTAGAAATAAAAAGGGAAAAACCACTAGCCTTCCAAATAAAAAACTGTCGATGAGGAATTTCCTTGTGCAAAATCTAACCACAAGGATCCATTGTGTAACCATTGATTAGGTTACACGAGACACGTCAACGTATCTTCCACATCACCTACCCTCCAAGTTAGCCCTCTTCCACAAACCAACACCGGCAGGAGGAGTTGCCACCGGCGTTGGAGAGCTTGATTCTCCCTGATTCACTAGCCACAAGAACCCCGCTTAGCCTTCTTAGATGTTTTCCACAATTTCAAAGAATTAATACCGAGTAATCTTTGCTCGTAAAATACCTTCCCTACAGGAGAAGATCTCATCTAGAGAAGGACCTCTCGAGAGCACCACCAAGGTGTTGCACAAAAAAAGCTAACCACGAATCCACACTCTTGATTAGAACCCGTAGAACAAGAGCACTTTTGCTAACAAGAACTCTGAGATGGTTTGCCATCCATCGCCTTCTCCCTAGAGAGAAGGGAAAGTTTCTCTCTCTAAACATTACAAACCATTATTCTCTTACCCTATTCTTGAACTAACATACCACAATATTATGTTCTTCTCACATAGGGTGGTGTTGCTTTCTGAAGATCAACACCAATATGGTGCTATTTTTAGAAGAACAGGTTGATTTTCCTATTCCAACTTAGGAAGGTCAACTATACTATATAACAGTAAAATCCACACTCACATAAAGCCAAGATATACCAATGAAATTTTGCTCTACCTTCAAAGCAAAGCATCATAAAAGGCCCTGGATTTGATGCCATAACCATTGCCGGGAAATGGACATTATTGTTCGATACTGTTCCGAAAAAAGGGATTAATTATGACACTACCCATTAATTGGAAATCTTTTTCCTTTATTTTCTAGCAAATAAGCTATTCCCTTTATTTTCTCTAGAATGAATTATTTCCATTTTCTTTCTAGAATTAATTATGTTATTGTTGACAGGAAATCCTCTTCCATCCTTAAACTAATCACCTTATGAGTCTGTTTTGTATTAAGCAAATTAATAAAATAACAATTATTGCCTTTGGATTTGGAGGCCAATCGCCTCATATGATCTTTCCTTTATCTCTCTCTCTTTCTCTATTTTTGTGATAAGATCTAGGTTTCTACTATCAAAGGCACCGACCTCTCCACTGCTATCCCCTACTACACATCCCCTCCTATTGTCATTGTTCCCCTCACTTCTACCAATAACAAATCACATTCAAAGTGATCAATGCCTCATGCCACAATAACTTCAATGAGTTTCATTTTATAATGCTTAGTTTTTAGTTTTCTTTAGTTATTTTACTGTTATATAAAAAAAACATTAAAAGAAGAAATTTTATTCCAAGACAATGGCAGGAGGTTTCTAACTAGATGCAGATTGGATTGTAGAATTTGAATTTAAGATTGAAAATAAATTTTTGGAACATTAAGAGTTCTCTAGTCATCATCTATATTACTTGGATTGGGTTTGAGTACCCATTATGAGTGTGGATCCACACGTTTGACATACTATTTCTAATTGTGCTATAATTCTGAGATTTTAATTAACTTTTCATCGTTTTCTTGTGCATGACCATTGTGATGGTTTTTTAATATATTCTGATAATTCAAAATGGTACAGGTGTGGTGCTCATCAATCTGGGGATTTGGGTACAAGGGTATCACTTGATGGAATTCTTGGTTTTGGCCAGTCAAATTCATCCATGATCTCACAACTTGCTGCTTCTGGTAAATCTAGCAGGATATTTGGTCACTGTTTAGATACGGTAAATGGAGGTGGAATTTTTATCATAGGACATGTAGTAGAGCCTAAAGTGAAGACAACACCTATGGTACCTGCGCAGTATGTTAGATTTTCTTCTTCATACTTATCTTAAGCATTTACAGTTTTTGTGACTTCATTTTACATTTCATCGGTGCTAATTCTTAGCATCATGTAGATCAATAGATGGACAAAGCAATAAGCTAAGCTAAGTACGGAGAAAAGGATATTATATTGACTTCCATGTTAAGATAAAATGTTGACTGACAAAAAGTAATGTAACGCATTCTAATTATGGGTTCTTGAATGTTTATAGGCGTTGTTAACATTTTCAATTTAAATGAACTATAGGCAAGCTTCAGTTCAGAGTTGAATAAATAAAATTGCTTAGCTGACTTTTTGTACATTATGTATAGCAATCCCTAAGGTATCCCTTTTGGCTAAAACATGTGTGCTGATTTGCTATGGCTCTAATACAAGACATGCTGACATCATTGTTCTCTAAAGGAGGAAACAAGTTGAAAATCCTCATACAATTAGATCAAACTGTTCATGCAATATTACAAGGCATATACTGGCTATTGTGTTAGAAGGTACAACTTAAGTGTGATTTTTCAGTTGTCCTTTTAATTTTTGACCAAATTTAACACAGATTATAACAAAGCTATTTATTGATACAGGTCCATAGGTAGGTATTATCCTTGAATTATGGTAGGATTGAAGACTACTTAGTAGCTTTACCTTTATAGGCTTATTTGGTGATTGAATACCAAATTTAGAAAATACTAAAATTTCAAAATTAGTTGATAGAGTAAATACATTTTTAATAGGAGATGTTTTTCAATACATATATTTAGTTAGACAATTGTTGTGGACATCTATGTAATTGAAATGATGGAAACTAGTGTAAATCTGATGAGGACGTTTAGTCATATATATTTTTTTAAAATGTTCAATTATTTTTCAAGTTCGTCACAATGTTTTTTCTTTCCTATCTCTCATCTCCTTTTTCTCACTCTTCCTTGCAATTACTGGTACTGTCCTAGAGCAATATCTTCAAAGGCAGTCTTGCCTACTGGGCACTGTCATCAGCTCTAGAAGGGTGAAAGAGGTGAGAGAAAAGATAGAGGAATTGAAAAAGAGGGAGAGTGAGGAAGAGAAATAAGGGAGAGTGAGCAGGGGAAAAAAATAATTTTGAACCAAAAAACCAATGAACAAAAGTTTTGATGCTTGATAGAATAACAATTATTCTGTAGGCTAGTTCTAATTGAGAAATTTTAGGAAAGACACACGAAATCGCCAAATGTAGAGAACCCTTTTCTAGGGTTTGTTAAGAGCTTGCTAGAATGAGGAGAGAAGAAGAGAGAGAGAAGGATAGAGAGGGAGCAAGAGAGAGAGAGAGATGATTTTTAGGGAAGGGTCGGATGGATGGAATTTAGGATTTCAGTTTCGCTATAATGCTAGTTGATACCCTATGGATTATTTACGTCCTAACCTCGATATTTATGCTCTCGTAGATCCTAACTAGGTACTAGTGTTAACCCTACAGAAGTGCACCGGAGTGCTTCCCTCTTGGATATCCAATGCCATTAAGTAGTGTAGGTAACCTAGAGAGTCCAGTTAAAGGTAACCCTTTGTCACTGAGGGCCCCAGTCATACGTCTCTAGGTTACGCTAAACACTTCCTAACACGGGATAGAGAGAAACCCATTAAGTTGTGTTAACTAATCTCTTATAAGGGATTGATCTCCATTTCGAAGCAATGCCCGAGATGTCCGATTAAAGGTAGTCTCTGTCACTAAGGCTTCCTGGTCATACGATCTCGGACACT
>JAGFNQ010001906.1:65119-245722 GCA_024364735.1 Boesenbergia rotunda | reverse complement strand
TAGCAGTGAATGACTTAATAACTCAGAGATTTAGTATTATGGTTTAAAACTCTTGTGCCATGTTGGGCAATATGGTTGAAACATACCACTATTGTAAATTAACAAATAAATAATCGATACTCACTTACCAGACTTCTCTTGCATGTTTTTAATGCTACTCATGTTGATGGGTATCATGCCATGCAAACATTTGTCATGCATCTACAAACTTTATAGATTTGTTTTTAAATTTGGCAGACTTCTCTACCATCTTATATTTGGCATGCAAATATATTGACTCTCATAATCCTATTTTTAAAAGTAAATAGTTAATATTGACTTCATAGTGTCTTGACTTTGTTTGAATCATAAATTCATTTCATGGGTTGATGATGACTACTTGGCTCTAAAATTTATTGGATAGAGTAATGCCTCTCGGATGGTTAATTAATCTAGAAGGATTGAGGAAAACAACTCATCTAGAATGGGGGATGAACTTGTAGAGATCTCCCAGGCATTGTGATATCGTGGATCTTACTCGTCACTAAGACGAGGGAATGATCGCAATGGATATCTAAAACATTGTGATCTCAAGGATGTTACTCAGCACCAAGTGGAATGGATGATCACTAAGGGTCTTCTGGTTGTCATGATCCATAAAGGATTGAGTGAATTCATAAGTTAAGGCGATAGTTGGACTCTCTCTCTCTAAGACAAGATTTGCTGCTATGGCGCTCACGCCTCACAGTGGATTTACATTGTCTCTTAAGATGCAAGAACCTCCTATGCTGAATAGTAGCACTCTAAATTTTACATACCATCGAACCATTTGCACCTTAGAACTTGCCATTGGAGGAAAGAATGCTCAAATGAGGATAAGAGAGGAGATGCTAGATTTCTTTAAATTTTGAGTGAAATGAAATGCAAGGGAGGTCTCCTTTATATTGGTGGAAGGGCACAATAAAGATACAAATAAATGGATGAGTCTCTTACTAAGTTTAAATTGAATGGGATTAATTTGAATAGAAAGAGCAAAATTCAAGAGAAGAGGGTTGCTACTATTGCCACATGCATGCCCATTACATGGTGACTTTGATGTTTAGTCAAACCCAACATAGAGGCCTCATGGCCTTTGCTTTGGTTAAAAGACCAAATGAGCAATGCTTCTTGTGCTCTTGTTCATGGCCCCATGCAATATCCACAAAGCAATACCATGTGTCTGCTATACATGTAGCAATTGTGGCTTGCCATGTGGGTAGTTGTGAACCCCTCCATATAGGGAATAGCTAGTCGTGCCACATGTGCATCTATCTTTCATAAAGAGCTGTCTGCATGAAGCTCCCACTAATGCGGGGTCTTGGGAAAGGTCTATTGTATGCAGCCTTATTCTACTTTGCAAGACACTATTTCTGAAACTCAAACCTATGACCTTTAGGTCATAGGGTAGCAACTTTACCGTGCATCTATCTCTTGTATCAAAAAATTTTTCATTCATTTTGTGTATTACATGATGTTAGGCTCATGTACACACTTGGGTTTTGTCCAAAGCTTATGTGTTGGTGGACTATGCTCACATATGACATCATGTCCTCATGTAATCACAAAGTGATTTGGACTAAAACCAGAAACAAATGCTCCGTTTTCACCATAACTCAAGTCACTCATTTTAGATATTATTTTTTATTCACTTACGAAATGATTTTACAACAATCTACTAGTGAAATAGATCGTCTATGTCTGGTGACTTGTTATTAAACAATGGATCCTGCTTAATTGGTTACAAAAATCAATTCTCAATAGCTAAGAGAAACAAAATTAGAGGAGAATAAATAACTTAAATTCATCTCGAACAATCATTGAAGGAAATAATGAACCAAAACTCAATTTTCATCTTGAAAAGCATTCATACACTCTTATTTTAAAAAGTAAAAAAGTCTAAGAGAAAGTCAATGAAATGAATAAAACCAATCTTTGTTCACCTTGGCAAGCTTTATCACTTGTTGAGTATTGACATGGGATATTATTTGTAAATTTTAATTCAATTGACCATCTAAGTGTCATAGTTATATATTTTTGAAGTAAATAAAGTGAGTGAAAGGTGATTTTAGGAGAAACTTCTTTGAATTCATTTTGGCATATGCTTAAATGCATGTCAAAGAGTGTCAGCATCTTATAATCTGAAACTGCACCGCTTCTGCTTGGAACTATAACTCTAGCATGCGATAATATTTGAAACCTTAGTATCCATTTTTTTGTTTTTATTTCTTATATATTTAACAAGTCTATCTCTTGGACAGGCCACATTATAATGTTAATATGAAGGGAATTGAAGTGGGTGGAGCTTTGTTACAACTTCCTACATATTTATTTGACACTGGCGACGGGAAAGGGACCATAATTGATAGTGGAACAACAATGACTTATCTACCAGACAGAGCCTACCAAGCAGTGATGAAAGCAGTAAGATGCTTTCTCGGTAGTTAATTTTCCGCCATCTTCAATAGTCACTTTTTATTTCTTTGTAGATATTTTCCAACCATCCAAATTTGAGCTTCCACAACATTCAAGGCTTTCTGTGCTTCCTATATTCTGGAAGGTATGGTAATTAATATGATGAGCCTACTTTATTGTGATTTAAATTTCACAAGTTAAGCAGTTGCCTTTAACTGGTAATTGCTGTTTGATACTTGTTAATCTAAACTTGTCTGTAGAAGCACAAACCAAACTGGTGCTTTTACTTGAATCTGAAATCTCAATAAGAAATTTTTCACCAAGACAATGATCCTAAAATTCAAAAAAAAAAAAAGACAATTTCTAATGGTTCATAGTTGCAGTTCCTGTTGTCCATTCCTGGTCTCAAACATATATGCAAACAATTGATGCAGGAAAGCAATTATACAAATTTATTGACCGAAATGACAAGTGGTCAAGTAAGTAACTAAATATCAACCATAATAGGACGTGGAGGTGAGAAATATGAGATAATAACAGGTAATTAATCATGATATATTTTAAAATTTTACTTGGAAGAATGACTAGATGCAATGAAATAAGTGCTGAATCAAAGTTGCTTATTTCTAGCTTGTGTTCCTCATCTAACCGGCCATATATTTTTTGGTCAAAGGATTTTATGGACTATAATAATTTCGAGCACCACATCTCACCCAAGATGCTTTTGATTGTGAGCTTTTAATATACAGAGATTAGCAAATGATACTAAACTATATCTGGTTGTGTTTGACATAAACCTTTTTTTTTCAGGTAAAGTAGTTTCCAGGTAAGAATTCTGGTTCATTTATGTCACTAGCTATTTGTTTATCTTATTGCAGTGTTGACGATGAATTTCCAGATGTTGTATTTCATTTTGAGAACTCACTATTACTGAATGTATATCCTCATGATTATCTTTTTCAAAACGGGGTAAGTTACCTATCTCTAGTTTGTGATGCATCTTGAATCTTTATTGTAATTGCAAAATCTATTTGCTTGCTCAAGTTATATTGTACATCTCTTGTTTCTTCCTTTTCTATTCTCAAACTTTCATTTTATTATAACTCTTCTTAGATCTGGCACACGATACATGAAGTAAATTCTCCTAATCACATTGGACATATTAGATTTTCTTTTAAGATGCACTTCTTTTTTGTTTTGTTTGAAATATTATGAAAATATTCTGAAAGTTCATGCATTGTTACTTCAGTCTTTTGTGCTCTTTAACTTGAGTCTCTTTTATAACAGCTTGTGGAATCAGAGTGCTTATGTCAACTAGAAAACCCTAACTTATAACCATCCCACTTAATAATCTTTTTAATTAACCCCAACTTATAAGGTCCAAGTTTAAATTCCCTAACATATATACCCAATGCCCACTCTCACTTGATGTAGCCAAAGTAAGTTTCATGGTCAAAGCCAAAGTCAATGTCGAAGTTTCCTCTTCATGTATTCTGAGTAAAAAATTTTTTATTCTGCACTCGATTCCTCCTTCCTTACTTTCAAAACCTCAACCCTCGTCTGAATCATTGTAGAAAAAGAAGGCCATAGCTACCTAGTATCATCATGATTTTGGTTGGTGCCAATTGATCTTGTCAAGTCGGACCATGCCAATTTTTTTTCTATCGGTATATTGCAAGTTTTGCTCATGCCTACTGAAATAGTTTGAGACTTAAGTTTAGCAAGTTAACAACAATTTGGCTAGGACAATCTTATGTGACTAAGAGATTCTACCGCAGTCCTATTACTACGTAAAAACGTAAAATATACAACCTATAAACAATGGTTATGTGCGACCTTGTTGCTCTAATCTTTTTGTTTCCTTTGATTCATGTGTTGATCTCATCATGGTTCACCACATTACAATTTACAAATCATTGATTGCTTTGTTAAACCTCCTCCATTCTCCTTCATCATGCAGCCTGCCTCACCTTTGGCCACTAGCTTCCACGCTCTAGTAGCACTTTTTGCTAGTGTAGCTTTTCTCCTTTGTGTGGTTTGGCATGATGGATTAAGATATTGACAATGTGGATCACGTCTCTTCAATTTTTAGATGCACCCTTTTGGATAGTGAAAGCACCTTTTTAGGTTGACATTCCCCTTCAGGTAGACGCACCCTCTTGAGCAGTCTAGGCATTCCCTCAGGTAGTCCACGATTCTCCATTTACTTGACCCACCCTTTGGGTAGTCGAAACACTCTTGCAAGTAAGTTGTGGTTAGCCATCTCTGATGGATAGATGTTGGGCTTCATCATGCACTCCTTTAGGTAGTTGACACTGTTAGAATTTACAAGGTGTGCTAGAGGGAGTGAATAGCGATTATAACTTACAAGTGTGGTTCTATACTTCTCTTGCTATTTACAACAACGCCACAAACATGATTAACAACAAAAATAAAAACATACATAAGGAAAGAACTTACAATTGCAAACAATAGTGTTTAATGTGGTTCGCCAATCTCCTGCACTTCTACTCCATGACTTATCATCTGTCGTAGATTACTCTCGAAAAGTTATTAATTCTCTCCTTCTTGGAACTCTTTCATGGGTGAAGAAACCTTATACAAGCGCAAGAATTACAAAGATTATAATGAAAGCTTAAAACACAGGCGGAGAAGCTCTGATAAGACAGCGAATCTTATTTTCACAAGCCTTGAAGCCAAAGTTTAAAATCTCGACCTGTGCAGAGGTTTCAGTCTCAGACCGAAACGATACGGTTTCGGTATCGTATTGTGCTGTGTTGGTACAGTTTCGGTATTTTTTAATTTATATATAATAATTATTAGATAAATATGTTTATTGTGTATAATTTAAAAATAAATTGTATATTGATTTTATATAAGTTCTCAATTATTGAACAATTTAATATTGTTAAAAAGATAATTAAATATAATTTTCTTTAAATAAATTAATCTATTAATAACTCGAATTAAAATTGTTACATTATAATATGTTACCTTACTAATACCAAAAGGAGTAGTGTGAATCAGATGGAAACATTGGTTTTATAACAGTATATATTAGAAGTGCACAAGAATATAAGTGTTTTATTAGGAATCATGAACTTGATAGTATATATTTATCAAAATTTTTAAAATAAGAACAGAATGACAGATAATATTTCCTAGACATATCAGGTGGAGACATTTTAAAATAAAAAATGATGGATGATATTTTCCATATTAGGTAGAGATATTCTATAATAAAATTTTTTGTTTCATATATTTTGGAAATAAAAATCTTAAAAGTAAAAAAAATTTAATATCTTAATAATTAATATTCATGGATTTAAATTTTAAATTAATTCTAAGATAAAAAATATTATCTATAATAACAAATAAGTATATAAATTAACACAAAATATTATTTTATCTATAATAATTATATAAATTAATTAATTAATTATTTAAATAATATATATTTAAAATGATAAAAATATTCGAATATTAATTAAATAATAAAACAGTAGAAATAAAAAATAATAAAAAATTATCAGAAAATAAAATTGAGTTATTTGAAATTTTTTAGATTTTTTAAAAAAAATTAGAATTTTAAAATAATATTTTAAAAAATTCAGAAAATTAATTAATAAAACTTATTTAATTTTTTTGATTTTAAATATAATTTTATATATTTATTAGGATAATATTTAAGTAAGGAAATGTTAGATTTAAATAAATTATTTTATTATTTTTTATATTTCAGTTGGATTTAAAGTGGGAAATGTTATATTTAATAAACAAAAATTAATTGTTGCCGTCGGAGCCCTAGCACGCAATGCGGACGAGGCGGACGGGGCGCGAGGGCGTCTAGCGGCTTCAGCGCGTCCGACGGCACTTCCGGCGAAGCCGGAGGCGTCCGGCGACGCTGGAGGAGTTCCGCGATGCCTCAGGCGTCGCCTGCTCAACGTACGTTGTCACCGCCGCTCGCCTCTGTGCCTCGCTGTAACTCCTCCGATTTCCTGGCGCGATTCCTTCGATCACAGCATGACGCACGCCACACCATACGAAATCGCTGGGCAGATTGTGCCGATTTCGGTGGTCCAGCGGAACGGTATTTTCCGCTGGTGCCGCCCGGCACGGCACGACACCTTAAACCCTGCTTGAAGCCCCCACCGAACTCTCCTTTCATAGCCTTCAATCCTCCAATGTCTTGCGATTTGCTACCTATCAATTGACTGTTTTGCATAATCATTGGACTGATCTTTCGTGATCCACGGTTGTAACGAAGAATGACTCTTGACTTCTTTCCACCTTAGCTATGAGTCGGCTAGTAACTTACCATCACGTTATTGCTTGCCATCAGTCAACTTAGCCACGAATAGAAACATTATGTTTGCTTGATCCTTTGTCTCAGTTGATTGCCCTTAATGAATGCTATTGAAAATTATAATTTATTTTCAGTAAAATTAAATATGTTGTTATTAATAATTTGATTAAATAAGAATCAAAATTGTAGTGGCACATGATACGCATCTAAAATAGTATTGTTGAAAGATCAGCATGGCTATATTTTAAACCTTGCTAAATCCATAACCTTTCAATGTCCTTTTGCAATGCAAATAGGTCCTCCGTGTGAAATTTCTATCAAACTTTAGACACCATTGGGATGGGAAAAGTGCAATCTGTCAGATCAAAAGTACGTTCAAGTCCCTCTTTGTTCATTCCTAGGTTTCTCACCTAGGCTGTCACGCCCCGAGACCCAGGAGCCACTTTTCCAATATAAAATCGGACAGCATCTCCCCTGTCCGGCGGACAATTTACACATACATATAATATCCAAACACACATGCAGTATATATATTTGGCCTCAGACCTCCAAAATAGATAAACACAACGTAAAAGTACCCAACAACTAAGTAAATCATACCTGACTGCGGACCGGTCCGACTTACGACGAAACAACCAATACAAAAACCCCTTAGGGCACACGACAACACTCCCAAGACATATACAAGTCCAATAAGTAAATATAAAAATAGACGCTACTAAGTACAAAATGAAACTTTGTCGTCGCGATGGGTAGGGACTGGCTGCTGGGCTCTTCTGGCGACTCCAAGTATCTCAACCTGAAATAAAAACATATGGCAACGGTGTGAGTCTATAAACTCAGCGAATACCCAGTAGATATGCATAGCATGTTATAATAACAATAGGAGTCTACGCTGATACAGTCCATATGAACAATAGGAAAGGGTATACTGAAGATACTGAATAAAGATACATACCAGAATCCATCTATCCCGCAGAGGGTGAAATAAATCCCTATGGAACAGGTATAACATATAAACCAAGGTATACAGGTATCCAGTATATGCATGTTAATCAAGTGCAGAAATCAAGTGCAGCAAACAATGCACGATGCAAAATATGCACATGGTGCAATGCCATGGTCACCCCCTAACTCCAGTCAAGCCACCGAGACAGGCGATACTGTGTCGGCCGAGTGGGTAGAGCTGTGACACTGTCCGCACTCTGCCATCACTGCTCCTGAGTGACCGAGAGGACAGGATGCTGGTGGAGCTATCGCTCCGCCCCATGTATATATGGGGGAGATATCTCTCTCATCTTCTCTGGTCTATGGGTAGAGAAGGGATCTCTGCTTGCTACCACGCTCCGAAACCACTACCCCTGAGCGGACGAGCGGAGCAATACAGAGCAAATGCACACACCCAGCGGTATCCACTAACCCATGAGTGGCCGTGTGTGCATATCATGTGCCGGAAGACGATTAGGCTCAACCACAAGGGAGTCGCTGATCGCCGGCATGCAACAATGCAAGGATGGTGTATGATAGATACACATACCTCCCTCCCCAAGTCCTCAGTATACTAAGTCTCAGTCTGAAATCCTATAACAGGAAATACAGGTAACCTACAAGGTATACTGGCCGAAATCTACAGATCTCTCAATGTCAAATGCAAGAGATACCTCACGATATCTAAGCATACATATAGATATGACAATACTTGAGATTGTATAGAACTAACTGCATAATAACTCAGGGATAACCAACAAATATCCAGAACAAGCATAATAACTCAGGGATAACTAACAAGTATCCAGGACAGGCATAATAACTCAGGGATAACTAACAAGTATCCAGAACAGGCATAATAACTCAGGGATAACTAACAAGTATCCAGGACAGACATAATAACTCAGGGATAACTAACAAGTATCCAGGACATGCATAATAACTCAGGGATAACTAACAAGTATCCAGGACAGGCATAATAACTCAGGGATATCTAACAAGTATCCAGAACAGGTATAATAACTCAGGGATAACTAACAAGTATCCAGAATAGACATAATAACTCAGGGATAGCTATAAACTTACTGCTATCTATAACAGTCTATGCATAACAATATGACAATATCAACAAGATAAGTCAAGGGGTACCCGCCTCAAAAGAGATGATCGTATCAGAAAGAATCTCCCGTCTGAAAATCAGCAAGGATGAATCCAATCAATGCCCTGTATCAAAGGCATAATGTTTAGCTACAATAATATGTAATTTATAGCTAAACGAGCAATTCCAAGTAATTAGGATCGTTCTAATTATCGACGTTTCATCTAATTAACCATAATTAGATGATTAACCCTTGATTATTCCACATTACCCCGATTAGATTCCAATTAGGGTTTGGAATCTGAATTTCATCATGTTAACTCATTAGGATTAAATTTAAAATTTATCTAACCCATAGTTTAACTAATGGCTCTCCCAAAAGCTAACCATGGCATAACCCAATCCATACAATTCACAACCAACTCTTAACACTTCCAATCTACCATAAGCTAACCTCTGTTCCATCTCCAAATGGAGCTCACGGCAAGCCCAATCAAGGTACTGTCAGTTGCTTGTTTCCCCTCCAAAACCCTCAACCCAACCAGGACCTACCATCTCACAATCCACGATGAAACCCAACTCCAAAAGTAGAAATTATTTCCTCTCTAGTGAACCTCATAACATGAACAACTTCGCCACGGTTCAAGAAAACAAGCAACAGAATAATACTTTGGATTCTATTCAGAATTATCAGATGTATATATTCAGAATACTTTAGATTCTATTCAGAATTCTAAACCCAAATCAGAAACAGAACAATGGTAGCATTTCAAAAGAAACTCTTCTACTAATCGTAATAATATGTAGCTGATGCTACCCTACTGCATCAATGTAGATCATGTACTCAAGACATGACATCTAGCTTATTTGTCCAGAAATACGTAACATAAAAAGCATGCAGCTCCATGAGCTAAAGTGAATGGATCTAATATTGATCGAGCTAATACGGTAGGCATCCCTAGTCCTCACTCAGCTGATAGTAGCAAGTACAAGTACTAAGAATAAGTCCAGGAAAAATCAAAAATCCTCAACCACCAAAACCTTGTTGACAGGTTTGACCCTTGTCTTCTAACTCGTATATCGGTATCATACAAGATTCAACATTCTCCGCATTTAGACAAGTCTGCAACACGCCAACTAATCGCCTTCATAGTCGATCCTGACTATGATTACTATAAACTGATTGACCTTCAGTCATCAGACCTAACCAAATTAAAAAAAAAGAAAAGTACTTACTAGGCGGGTACAGAAATAGTAACATGATCCAATAACATGTGAGAATTTCTAAATCATACCTAAATATACAGGTATAGTAACATGATCCAATAACATGTGAGAATTTCTAAATCATACCTAAATATACAGGTATAGTAACATGATCCAGTAACATGAGAGAACTACTAACCATACCTAAATATACAAGAGGGGTAATATGATCCAATGACATAAGAGAATTTTCTAACCAATACCTAAATAGGATAAGGGATACAAAAGATCAGGAGAAATACCTGTCGCCTGAAGAAGTCCCATCTCGCCAAGTCCCAGACAACCACATCGAGAAAACTACTCCGAACAAATCCGGAAAGACTCGTAAAACAAGTAGGCATCGCAAACCTACGTTCTGATACCAAAATAAATTGATATCAGATAGACTCCGAAAATCCACAAGTCCTCAAGGTATCCGACAACCTGAGCTCTGATACCAAAATAAAAACAACCACACAGCTAAAGGTAGCCACATCAAAACCATTAAACAGATCCCAACTTCAAGTAAAATCAAAAAGAAACTGATCTATACTACTATCCTCGATTCAACAACATAGCTATATGAAGAAGAATCACATTTCAACCAAAGAACTGAAAATGTTATCCACGAATTCATCCAATTCCAAAACCCAACTCAGTATCGCTACCATAATCTCATATGTTTATCAAACCTCATGGCAGAGGGTAGAACAACACCAACCTCAAGGAAAACCACTCCACGGTAGGAGATTCCAACTCCAAACACTAACACAAGATCAATGAATAAAACCTATAGCTCTTACCTCGGATGCTCGCCGGCAGTAGCTCCCTTGCTCGAACCAATCCGCGCAGCCTACTGAGAATTAATAAACCACCCCTCTCGGATCCCAATCGGTGCTGAAACTCAGCGACGCCCTCAATTCTTCCAATCCCGAGCTCAATCCTCAACCGCCTAGCAGAGATCAGTGGCGCCGACCAGATCTGCAATGGAAGGGCGAGGTGTGGTGTCGCGCATGGAAGAAGAGCAACGAGGGAGAGATCGCTGACCTCGGGTCTCAAATCGGCCTCGGATGTATGGGAGTGTCGGTGGTGGAGAAGAAGAGTGGCGCCGGCTTGGCTTCGATTAGGGCAGACGATTAGGAAGGAGTCGGCTGCGTTAGGGCTCGCGGAGAAAAGATTTAATAGGGGTCTTTTGCGAAAAGATCCCTCAACTTTCTAAAATTCGACTCTACCTTTAGGGTAAAGGTCTTAACAATTCAACCCTCCACTATATTTTAATCCACCTCCATAAATCTCTAGGGTTAGCATATTTACCCTTTTGTAATTTAAGAGTTTACCTGTAAACCCTTGATAAGTTTTAAGATTTTACAATAAAGCCCCTTAGGCTCCACCCGTAGGGCCGAAAACTCTAGACTCGATCCGAAAATCCCGAAAAATTTTCTGGTCCGGATTTTCGAATCACCGTATTTTACATTCTCTCCCACTAATAAAAATTTGGTCCCCAAATTTCACCATTCCTCATACGACACACACTAGCATCAAAACATGACTGTACTCATCATGAGTAACCACGTCAGTTGATACCCTAAAGTTACCCTGATACGGAGCAATTGGAGCTATGAATCCTGAGGTTATCATCTGATAACCAGGTACACCCGAACAATCATTCAATCATCACACATATCCAGGACACTCAATCCTATGATCACTGGTGCTCTACCTATACTTCGATCCTCAAACATATAACGTCAAATCCCTGGGTATCAACCAAGTATCCCCAAAACAATAACATCCTCCAAAGCATCACAAGTAATATACATATATCCTTCAATAGGCCGTCAGAAGATAACATATAATTTAGGGACTGTGTCAATATGTCGTACCATATGCTACTATCAATAACAGACTTCCTAAATAATCAACCATCGAAAGATCATTTATCGGTAATGATCCCTCAAAAAGCTACAAATCCGGTAGGTCCATATCCCCTAATAGAATCCTCAAAATACAACATATTATAGAGATTCGCCAATCTCAACCCAACTCTTAACACCAACGAGAAAGTCCATGGTGATATCACCCTTACCATCCCGTGAACTAATAGGTCCATGATAGGGTATTATAGCTCAATTGGTACCAGGATTCAGGAACTATTGTACTTGTCCTGGAGGTCAAGGGTTCGAATCCTGGGGAAGGCAAAAACCCACTGCCAGGGGTGGGAAGACCCATAGGGTCTCGGGCTTAGAGGGTTGCCTGCGGGGACCATAGAGGCCGAGATCGCTACATAAAAAGGCGCCTTTTTATTGTAACGACCCGGCCCCTTTGCCGCTTGGGCGGCCCACTGGCGGCCCACTTATAGTCGTCGGTTGACGACATAAGGGGTCGCCTAGTGGGCCGCCAGTTGGGCCGCCCAAGGGACCATCAGTTGGGCCGCCAAGTGGGCCGCCAGTGGGCCGCCCAAGCGGCAAAGGGGCCGGGTCGTTACATAGGCAATACTTGATGGGCTGATGTCAAGTCAAACAATATCTCAGGTCTAAAATCACTTCCTCCCTACATCTAGGATGCATAACAATAAAATTTGCAAAAGCAGGCAATAACTTATAAAATGAGGAAAATGATGGTGAATAAACAGATTGCAGATTTTGAAGTTGAGATATCAAAACATCCCTCCACATATCTCAAAGTTAAAGTATCATTTATATTTTTCTCACTAATTTCTTCTCTCATAATCCTTTGATCTTTTTCCTATAAGAATAAAGTTAAACTGATTATTCTTTTTCTCTCCAGTATATCTCATCGTCTGGAGGCAATACCATTGTTATTCTTTCTTTTGACATCTTTCTCTCTCCTAGTAAATATAAAAAATATCTTAATTTCTTCAACTTTCTCAGAGCTTGATGGAATGCCATTGTCACTTTTTTTTTTAATCTCCACTGTCGGCTTTCTTGTTGGTTGCAATTTCAAGATAGATCAGTAACCTTTCTCTTACAGTGCCTTTTCTCTTGTCTGTCGAGTAGAGTTTAGAGTTTTTTCCCTTCATTTTATATTTTAACTTTTTTGAGAATTTTATTTGTCTTTTCAATACAAATCAAGTTCCTACTTATTTGCACACCATATTCTCTCTGCTTTATCTCTTTCTCGAGTAAGTTAGTCTATCTTATGCAAGTTTTGGTTCTTGTTGCATCTTTAAATCGAAGAGTTGAGAAGATTGCATTTCATTATACTTGCCCAACGTGATAATATTTGCAGAGTTATTTTTTAAATTTATATTGCGACTGTGTTACAATTTGGAAATCTGAATATTTGTATCCCAACTTGAGTGGAAATACTAGAATGTATGGCTTACTCGTACTTGTTGTCTTGTCATTTGGGTTTATGACTATGTTGGGAGCCTGTCTTTATTGTGCGATCCTTCAATTTTCTATCAAATGCAATTGCTTCTTTACCTTTTATATTTAACTTGTAAATATCCTTACCATGCTCTATCTAAGGACATTTTGAGGAAATGAGCTGAAGTGTTAGAGAGGAAGTGGATTGAAGCATTAGAAGTCAGATATTATGTGAGCCATCCTACTCAGCTGCTGCAGTTGGAGAAAGACTATATTTTTCACCTTCTAGAATGGATTTAATTACAATATATCATTTCTTTGTTAATGTTTCTTCATTAAAGTTGGAGAACCTAATCCCTGAATAATGCTCACTATTTCCTTGATCAATCTCCCCATCATCTGCTTATCATTATGATTAGCAACTATTTCCATAGTGCATTTAAAGATATTATAATTACGTGGTCTTATCATTTTATTGGGATTGCTTCCAAATTCTGGCTTATGATGATGCCTTCTTGCTGCGAGTGTTCTCAGATTTTAGTATGACGTATAGAAGCTGAAATTTTGTATTTTCATATATGGTATTTGAATACACAGGACGATGATTATTGTGTTGGATGGCAAAGTGGAGGTACCATGTCTAGCGATGGGAAAGATATGTTCCTTCTTGGAGGTAAATATCTAATAAGAACCATATTCTTTTTTATTCATTCTTTTACAGTTCGGATCAAAGGTACTTTTTACTTCTTAGAAAATTGTAGAACCATTAAAAGAAACATCATGATATTGCAATTTCAAATGGGATGGCAAGATTGCATTGACAGTATAACTAATTATATATTGGCTTGGTCAGTTTCCTAATAGATCAAGCTTTTGGGATAGTAGATCAGCCATTCAAATTAAATATGCAACAGGTTCAGTTCTTGTTTCAATATATATATATACAGAGAGAGAGGGCGGATCCCCTGCGCGACAATTTTTTACGCGCCTGTGCGTGACACTATGCACGAGGCGCCTGGATCCAGGCGCCTCGTGCTTTATTTGTTGTGTGACGCAGTTTTTTTTTTAAATTAAATTTTTCTTAAATCTTAAATCCTAAATACATATAATATACTCCGTAAACATTTAAAATTTTTTATTTTGAACATTATAACCCAAGATGAAAGACTGAACCCTAAGGGAAAATCTTATTGACTTAAACTCACTATAACCCAATTCCTAAACCCTAAAATCTTAAACCCTAGATACATATAATATACCTGTAAGCATCTAAATTTTTTTATCATGATCACTATAACCCAAGAGAAAAGCTTGAACCCTAGAGGGAAAATTTTATTGGCTTAAACCCACTATAACCTAACTCCAAAATATTAAAATCTTAAACCCCTAAATCCATATAATATACCCAAAAAAATTTAAAAAAAAAAGAAAAAAAATCTATCATCCAGGCGCCTCGAGCGCGCATTAGCGGCAGTATATCAATTTCCTATATATATATAGAATAATGATTGGGAGAGTGAAAATGGGAGAGTGAAAATCATAGTAAATGACGTGGCACCTTGCATGCACGATCTCCGACGGGTTCACCATGCCCCCCAGGATATAGTTTGATTCGGGGCGGCGGCCGAAGGCCGCCGATGGTGTCCAAGCGATAATCGGACGTGTGCATGTAAAGTGCCACGTCATGCCACATCATTCACTATGGTTTTCACTCTCCCTATCATTACTATATATATATATATATATATATATATATATATATATATATATATATATATATATAAGATCTTGTTACCCTAAAGACCTTACCGTGCAAACTCTCTTCAAATCTTAATCAAATTTTAGGTTTGAAAATTTTTAATGCTTAATACTATAACCCAATCCCTAAACCCTAAAAGCAAAATCTGATTGGCATAATCGGGAGCTTAAAAAAAATAAACAAAAATAAATAAAAAAAATAAAATCTGAAAACACGTTAGGCACGGACAAGTCCGTAGCATAACTTGCGCGCGCACACACACACACACATCCAGTTATTGAGGGGGCACTTGGTATAAATTTGGCAATGGGAATGGTAATGGGTTTGATTGAGGGATTTATGGGTTTGATGATAACCTAGTGGGGGGTGGGTTATGAAATCAAGGGTATCATATCCTTATTTTGATTCCGATTCCTGTATACCAAGCATCATCAATGGGAATGAAATAGATTTCATTCCCATTCCCACCTTCTAAACCCGCTTACCAAGCGCCCCCTGAGTGCACTAATATGTTGGATTTGGGATGCCAAATCATGGTGTGTCACTGATACTGAGGGAGTGTTAAGAATATAAATATAGATTAGTTCCTTCCTAACAATTTGGTATTATGAGTCTTAGACGATCTAAACTTAGTAAGTTTAATGGGGTGAACCTTTATTCTCCTATCAGTAATGTAGCAATATAATAGCAATCCATAACCTTCATTAACCCAAACTATTTTGGGGTTGGCTACCTAGGCCTTATCCTCCATTGAACTTATGTAAGGGATATTATTAGTAATATTCAAATTAGTTAAATTATTTTTTATTTATTAACTAAAGTTTTCTTCAGTATCCCTCTACCTATTAATTTATCCCTTCGAATCAATTTGATTTCTCACATGCAGCAATTTGAATTTCTGACAATATTCCACTTCAACTACTACTCTTGTATACAGTTCTGAGGTTAGATAAATATCTAAGGATTTTATTTTACAAATGAATTTAGTGGTGTTTTGAAGGGTATAATTCTATTTCAACTACCTTGACCTCTTGTTGGGTTGAAATACGATTTTTGTTCTACTTGTTTGATTACCCTTATTGATGATGAGCATCTTTGTTTTCTCATCAAGAAAACTTTCTGACCTTGATTGAGATAACTGATGACTTCGTATTTCAATTAATTAAGATGGATTACACATTTCCAAAAATGTTGTCAGATATCGTGAAGGAGATTACATAGCAAGTATTGTCATTGTAGAAATGCAAAAGGAAGGTCTTAATTAATCATTTCAGCATCCACTTCATTTTGGTCCTAAACAAAATTGTTTCAGAAGGTCAAGTTATCAGTTGTTCATCTCGTTCAGGTTTGATAACTTGTGATAGAAACTTGCACAGCCCACTGAACCTGAATCCTGTCAACATTACTTCCAGCATTAGAAATTCAGTTTTTGCCTATAGTAACATAACATGCTTAAGCAAGACAGGATATTTACACGTAAGCATGTTTTGTTCTGCAAAAATTAATAAAAACATCACATGCTTAAGTGTTAAAATCTTGTCTTTCTATCTTTGTTAATTTACTATTTCACTAAATATCTATTTCATCTTTGGGAACATCATATTTAAGCTTTTCCTTGTCTTTTTTGAACTTCAATTTGCAGCATTTGTAGTTGTATTTCCATAGTTAATGTGTTCTGTAGGAGTTACATAACAATTTGTACAGTAATCAACTTGTCACTCTGCAGTAAATCTTTCCCAATCTGACATGACTTGGATTTACTGTGTTTGCATCTGACTGACTAGGTTAGGTTTTAAATATTGGAGTTCCATAAATTAGTTTGTATGTTGATCAGGCTTGGCACTCAAAAAAATGTCGCAATATAGAGATTTGGTATAAAGAAATATGGATAAGGAAAGACAGAGAATATAGGGATAAAGCATAGGGAAATCAAAGAGAAACATAAGCCAAATGGATAGGAAATAATGAGCAAAAGCAAAAAAACTTTATTGACTCGTCACACTGGTTGCTAGCTGTACTGACTCGGTCTGTTTGTGGTTGATATTCACAATGGACTGAGAATGAGAATTGAAAATTAATATGTTAATTTTTTTTTTATACGAGTCTCCTTGATGATGTTTATGTGTAATACCCAGTCATATCTTATGCAATAACTCTTTTACAATCCAGTATGATATTTTCCCTTAACTTCATTGTCCAAAGCAGCAAAAAGTTTGCCTGTTACAATTTGATGTAGAGAAGACAAGTTTTTCAAATATTGATATCACTAGTTCTTTACGCGACTATATTTGGTTTCACATATAAGGAACTATAAACCATATTGATATGAGCCTATCTATGAGAAGTTTATCTTGAAGAATCATATATGGTGTGAAATAGCTCCTGAAGAGTTGTTAGAACCTCATTTGTGATTCACCTCTGCCTATCATGTGTGAGAAATTCTTAGTCGTTTCAGTTTCTTGCTAATACTGGAATGGATGTTAACACATAAATGCATCTGTTGAGTTTTCAATTCTCCATAGACTTCCCATGCATAATGAAAATGGTTATTTACAATCTGCACGCGTATAGTTTATTTATTTATTTTTAAAGAAATGATACTGAAACCCAATTCCTTTTGCTGGTCTTAGTTAAGATTTTTTTTTTAAATTTTATTCCTTTCTACATGTCACTGCAACTGACTTTCATCTCACATCGTGATATATTTGAAATTATTATTTTGCAGATTTGGTCCTATCAAATAAGTTAATCGTCTATGATCTTGAGAACCAAGTCATTGGATGGACTGAATACAATTGTAAGTTTCCCCAATCTTTTTTAATTAAATTCTCTTGCTAAAACAAAAATAATAATAATAATACTCGTTAGTGATCATGATTGATCTGCCTCTACTCTGATGGTTCAATCTATATGTGTATTTCTTGTTTGCCAATTGAGCTTTTTGATGACATGTTCAAATGGAAATTATGCACAGTAGACAGTAATGTTTGCGCTAATGACTTTAATCAAAGCATTCCACTCAGCTGTTCAATCTACCTATGGAATTCATGTATCTGAATTGAGCTTTGGTGACATATTTGAAATGGGAATTGAGCACACTAGACAATGATATTTGTGCTAATGACCATAAGCTAGATGCTTCTGACAAACATGATAACAGTTTTTTTAAGAAAAGCAAGAAACCAATCTAAATCAATTAAATTAAAAATATTTACATGTAGATATGCCCAAGGCTCAAAATCTCCGAGTTTGAATCTTTCACTAAAACAATACTATTTCAGCATCCTTCTAACATTCTGATGCATGATGTCAGTGACGGATTGAAGATTGAATGAGAAGAAAGATGAAGTTTAGGAAGGGCATGATACTGGTGATAGATTGGAAGGTTGAACAAAGAAGGAGATGAAACATAGAAAGGAGATATTCTCTGTGCCGAGTGGTATCATGCGCTGAGTAGTATTGAGTTTCCGTTATTTATCAGAACGATACATTTCTACTGTTTTGCCTGGCACACTATAAAATTTCCAACCATGGATATGCCTATGTTTAGAAATTAGAAATTCATATAAAAATGCTAAATAAAAATCAGAGAGCATCTATGAAATGATAAGACTATCATCTAGGGATGACAATGGATAGGATTTGGGTAGGATTCTATATCCTCCGTACCCATCCCTATTTATTATGTCCATCCCCATACTCATCGGGTATTTAACTTTCATACTCATTCCCATACTCGTTGGAAGATCAGATATCCATATCCTATCCATCATCCTATTATTATTTACCATTCTTTCTTTTTTTTAAAATAAATTATTTCTATGTACGTTTTTGCTCTTCCTCATCTCGCGCTCCTTCGATCGGGTGAGCATTTCTTGTGGAAAAGAAGATGAGATACGTGTTGGTGATCAGATAAAGAGGCAAACTAAGTTTTTTTTTCAAGGTGGAAAGCGGTATATATATCGGATATCGGGTAGGATATGGTTAGGATGTTACCATATCCGCCTCCATGCCTATAGCCGAAAATACCCATATCCAAATACCCGATTACTATAATCGGATCTAAAAATTTCCTCCATATCTTCTTCCAATCGGGTCGGATGTCGGATTCCCCATCGGATTTGGAGAAAATTGTCATCCCTCCTATCATCTTTATCAGCCAATTGAACACTCATGAGGTCAACTTGGGTCTGCCCGGAAATGTAATTGTTCCACTCACACCAGATGACCAAATTCACCCAAAATATGATCCCGAAGGACTTTCTTCTCATGCTTTGAAGGTTTCAAACCAAACTAAGAGCAGCTAAATTAGATGTCCTTGATAGGAGAGGGAGTGGTGAAAGTGGGAAAGCTTCTCCCAATCAGACCTAGTAGTAGCTCTCAATGTAACAGCAAACGTGTCAGAACTTGTAGCCTTGTAGGCATAACATGGATGGTGAATCAGGTAACTTTTGGCATGCATGTACCTTCAGCAATGGATGTAATTTATCTGCACCAAAAACATTAATGGAACTTATCTGCTCCAAAAAAGCAACAGTAACAGCAGGATTAGACCTCTCATTTCTTTGCACTCCTGCTCTTTTCCACAAGAATATCTGCTTGTATCATGTCTCCATGTAACTTAGTGAACAGATGGAAATGCGTGCAGCCATATATGCAAATGGAATAGGCCTATATTAGAAGTGAATATCCTATGCAAAGCCATTCAGGAAATTGTGAATGTTTGGGAACAACTAAAAATGTGCAGTTCTCGGCAAACACTTTAGTTGAATTTAGTTTTTATTTACATTGGTTAATTCACCAAACTAATAATATCAGCATTGCTTTCGTGAGGATGATGCTTTGTGCAAGTGTGAGTTTACTTGTTGCAACCTGAAAACGACTAGTTGGTATTCTAGAGTAAGGCTAAGCACATTGAACCTCCAGATATGACATTGGTTTAGCCTTATGCACTTGGAGTACTGTTATAAACTTATAGTATCTTGCTATCTCGTTGATGTGTTTGACTTTTATATTTCTGCTTATTTCATCTCCTGTGATTATTCCTACTGTAGTTAATTCATACAGTTGGCCATTGCTCAAGTATCATTGCAATGAGTTAGTCATACCAAGCCACACTTAAAAATTTATTCTTGTTCTTAACATTCTTGCGTAAGGTTGAAGCCTGTTATCGGTTCTTAGCGGTCTACTGTTGACAGTAGATCACCATATTGTACTGGTCACCACCTGACCAAAAACCTGAATCAAACACCAATTAATTTTAGTTAAATCATCGAAGTAGAACCTTTTGAAATGATCGAATTCTTTATCTAAATGCAACTTGTTATTTAGTTATGAATATGATCAAAGAAACAAAAATGAAACATAAATTGATACAGTTGGGTATATTAGAGTGAAGATTGATGTGTTAAATAGTATTATTTACTGATACATTTGTTGCCCCAAGACGATTTTACCTGAGGTTCTCTCTGACCTGTGGGGTTTCCTACATTTTCCTTTTGTTTAACATATCGAGATTTCAGAAGTTTATGCAATAGAATCGCACATCATTATCATGTAGCTTTAATTGAGACAATCATTACATTTAGCAATGGCAAAAATTGACAAGGGTAGAACCACAAGACCAAAGAACCAATAGACACAATAAGATGATGAGGCTTGAAGCAGCTCGAATTGACACTCAGTTAGGAGACGCATGGTTTGAAATCTCATACCGTGCCAAACGAAATGATTAAAATGTATCATTCTGATAGACTACTGAAACTCTACACTATTCAACACTGAGATAATGTCTCATGTATTGTGTCAATTGTGTGGATGAGTATCATTTCATGTTAGCACTTGACACCCCCTTGGTATGCTAAAATTAAGATAGTGCTAATTTTTTTTTTATAGTTTGTCTGCATGCAGTATAATATAATGTCCAAATTGCAGCATTCTAGATGGAAAGTACAATATTGAGTTTAACTTTATAGTTGTTTTATTTTTTTTCTTTCTTCACCTCTTTCCTCCTTCCAACTTCAATTTACCGAAACTTTGACACGATATCAAAACCGTATCATTTCAGTCAAAAATCAAAACTCCGACATGGTTTGAGATTTTGAGCTCAAGGAGAAATCGGTAAACCCTGACAACAAGCAGAGCAATTTTTTCAATCATAAGAGCAACCAAACACTTTCTGTTTTTATCATCCAGTTTCTTTGTTTCTTATTGTTATCTACGGGCTTAATTCCATTTCATCAAATTTAAGAATGAATTGCTTTCCTGTAGTTCAGAATCGATAAGATCCCTTAAACCGATTCAATTTTCGAGTTATCCCACTGCATTCAGCTATAAACTTACTCATGAACTGCACTCATCTTAGGTTCCTCAAGCATCACGGTCCAGGAAGGCAAGACTGCGACAACTTATTCTGTGGATGCTCATAACATTTCTTTTGGCAGGAGATCGCAGCTGCAAAGTTCGACAGTATTCTTGCTCCTAACCATTCTTCTTCATTGGATTTATTGAATTTGACTAAGTTCGCCTCATTTGTATTCTTTGATAAAAAAAAAACTGTCCCCTTTGCTTTCACCTCATTCGAATTCATTTCTCAGACCACAGGCAATGATCATACATGATTTATGTATACTAACAAATTTTGAAGGAAATAATCTTGATTTGTTTGATGTTTGATGTTTGATGAGTTGGATGCCATCAATTTATGCACACTGGGTTCTTCCATTCTAAGTTTATTTGTTAATTTCGTTATAAATGGATAAGGCTTAGTTCCTTACCATGTTTTCTTCATTCAACTTTGTTGTCGCTTAGCAACCATGTCACTCTCCACCTAAATTAGGTTCATTGAGATGTAAATTTCGCTCAATGCACGTGGTTTATATTAGGGATGCAAACGAATTGAGTATGTTCATGAACTTTCGAGTTGTTTTGAAAAATATTCGATTAAATTACCAAATTCATGCCAAACTTGAACATGATTGATATTTTTTTAAGATGAATTCGAATACATAATATACTTGTTGGATCGTTCATGAGTCACTTGCTAGCTGAACTTGAATCAAACTTTGATTATTTTTACATACTTTTAATTTATATATGGTCAAATTAAGAAGGGGAGTCACGCAACAATAAAATTGAAGTCAAGTGACGTTGAGGTCACTAGTTTGAATCGCAATAACAATCTCTTGTAAAATTAAGGATTGCAATGGGTAGGATTTAAATAGGATTTCATATTCTCCTTATCCATCCTCATTTATTATATTCATTTCCATACCCATTAGATATTTAACTTTCATATCCATCCTCATACCTGTGAAAGATTGGGTATCCATATCATATCCCTCATATTATACTATCAATTATTCTCTTTTTTTTAAAATAAACTATTTTAATGTATTTATTTGTTCTTTCTCGTCTTGCACTCCTTCAATCAGGTGAGCATTTCTCATGAAAAAAAAAATGCAATACGTGTTAGTGATCGAATAAACATACAAATTAAGTTTTTTTCAAGGCGGGAAGCGGGCTAAATATTTTTTGCCCAATAAAAAAAATGAGTATATATATATATATAGGGTATCGAGTAGGGTATGAGTAGGATTTTATCACACCCGCCTACATAATCATATCCAAAAATACCTATACCTAAATACTCGATTACTATAATTGGGTCTAAAACTTCTCTCCATATTCTCCTCCATTTGGGTTGGATGTCGAATTCTTCATCGGATTTAGAGAAAATTATCATCACTATGTAAAATGCAAAGTAAGAGTGTGTACAATAGATCTAATGTGGTCTAATTTTTCTCCAAGACCTTACACAGGCGGGGACTTTATGTATTGAGTTGTCCTTGTATTCAAATTAAGATCTAAATAATTCGAATTGAATTTGAATTTAAGTCATTTCAAAAATAATTTAAGATTCCAACGATTTGAATTGAAGTTGAATTTAATTTTTTTAATAGAATTCGAATTAAAATTATTTATTTATTTTTTGAATTTCAAATTAAATTCGAATATCATATATATTTGTGCAACTTAAAGTCAAATATTAATATTTTCATACTATTCCGTTCCATTTGTTTGCACCTAATTTATAGTAAAGTTAGAACAAATAAACTGTAAAAACTAAATTAAACGTATGTCTTTGATAAAATATCATTAGAACACCATGCAACTATTTGGATGATTAATCTAGGTTAGAGGCTAAGAACTTTAAGATATGAGAATAAAGTGCAAAGTGGATAGATATAAGAAAGAAATACATTATTTTATTTTATTTTTTAAAAAATCAAATAAAGTAATATCATCTTTCAAATTCAAAAAGTTGATTGCTCTTAAATTTACATTTGTTATAATTTTATCACTTGTCAATGATAATCTACCTTGCAGATTAAGAACTTTAATATACGAGAATAAAGTGAAAAATAGATAATATGAAAAAAAATAAATGCATGATTCTATATTTTTAAAAGAATTCAAAAATAATAATATCATCTATCAAATTTAAAAGTTGATCGCCCATAAATTTACATTTTTATTATAATTTATCACTTGCCAATTAAAAAAAAAATGATCACACACTTAGCCCTATGCAATTTGATTACTTTTGGATTCTAATTATCAATATGCTCAAACTTGTCTTTTTCAAGCATATTCTTTTTTTAATCTAAAATTTACATCCAAATATTCCCATTATCGAACTCTCTTATTTCATAAATAAAATTCATGAGTACGAGGAAATGTAGTAGCCGGCCCCGCCAATCATATAATTAAATAATCTCATTTTATTTATTTATTTTTATTTATATATTTTTTAATTGGCATTGAGTAAACTTTTGTTGATTAATCTTCGGATGACCAATTTGATCCCATAAAAATTTTTCATCGATAATATTTTTAGATTAATCATCTATTAAGAAAAATTAATCTATTAATTTATCGATATTAAGATTTAATCATTAAATATTTGAGAAACTAAAAACAATCCTACCACACTACATTATTTGACTCATGGTAGATCCGACCACAATTTGAAACCGACAGTTCGGAACTGACGGTTCGACGGTTCGACGGTTCGTGGGAGGTCGACCCTTAACCTCAACCGCCCAAGCCGGTTACGGTTCACGGTTCGGAACTGCCGGTTCACGGTCGGTTCACGATTCGCCACGGTTCGAGATTATATTAAAAAAATTTAAAATTAAATTTAAAATATAAAATTTATTAAAAAAAAGGCTTGCATTTATATAAGTTGCCTACGTATCCCCTTAGGGTGTAGGGAATCAAAGCCCATGTAGTTCTTTTACATTTTTACCCTTTATAATATTTATCACTCATTTCCATTTCCTCCCGTTCCCGTTGTATTTGTCCTTCGGTATCAAATTCTTCGACTTCGTCTTCTGAAAGTTGCATTCCTTGGATTCTTTTCTCGGCTCTGGTCCAATCGTCTAGTATGCTTGAGCTTCCAATGAGTCGGGAGACATAGTTGATCGCCGTTCATCTAATATGTTGCCGCCGGCACCGAACGTCTGCTCCACAGCAACAGTTGACACTGGAGAAGCTAAAATTTCTTTTGCGATCACGGAGAGAACGGGAAAGCTTTGAGCCTTCTGTGACCACCACTTCAAGATATCGAAATCTTCGCTATCTGCTTCATTAAAATCAAAGGAAATCGTAAAATAATTCTCAAGTTCCACACTAGAACTTAAGGATTCTCTTGGACGTTTCGTTCGTTCTTTTAATAAAAGTTGTGCTTTTGTAAGTTTTAAATTAGTAGTAGTAGGTTGTTGTGTTTCAGAAATATTAGTTTGTATTCCATATTTAACATAATTTTGATTATAAAGATCATATAAATAATTTCTAATATTATATATAATATCTGGAGAAGAAGAATCTTTAATAGGAATTAAAACGTCATAATATAAAGTTAACATTTCATGTAAAACTTCTAATTTAAATCTAGGATCTAAAGCAAATGCAATTAAATAAATTTCAGGAATAAAAAAAAAATTTCCCATTTAGTTTTCATAGCTAATATGCATAAAGTTAAAGCTTCATTATGGACATGTTCATTTAATATTAATACTATACTACAAAAATTCACTAAAATTAAATGAGCAGTGGGATAATAAACATCGGAAAGTTGTTCAGTTGCATAGTTAAATACTTTTAAAATTTCATAAATATTACTACAAATATTCTATTGTTGTGAAAATAAATATATATTCGTATTACTATTTTGTACAAAAAATAAACATAATAAATTTTTATATCGAAATGAATCTTGTAATAATTGATATATTGAATTCCAACGTGTTGGAACATCACGTGGAAATTTTTTAGGTCTCATTCCATTAACTTTACAAAATCTACTCTATTGTTTCATCATAGATGGATGCGACCATAAATATGAAATTGCGATTCTAATTGGTTGAATATAATTTTCTAAAAGTTTTAATTCATATTGAACACATAAATTTAAAACATAGCATACATAACGAATATGAAAAAATAAATCATCAATAACAGATTGACAAACAAATTTTATTTCATCTATAGAAGCGGTATTAGAACTAGCATTATCTAATGATATTGAAAATATTTTATGAGTCAATCCATATTCTTCTAAAATTAAACATAATAATTGTGCAATGTTATGGGCAGTATGTGATCCATCAAAAACTCTATAAGCTAACAATCTTTTTTGGAGGATCCAAGAGTTATCAATCCAATGACATGTCATACCCATATAAGAATGAGTTTGCTAATGATCACTCCAAATATCAGAACATAAAGAAACTTTATTATTTAATTTACTAAATTTATCAATTAAATTCTTTTTTCCTTGTTTTACTAATCTTTTAATTTACTAATCTCTTTTCTTTCTTTTACTAAATTTTTTCTCCTTTAAATTTCTTTCCTACTCCTTCTGGAGTAAACAAAGCCCTAGATGTTCCAAATATGATGCCTACCACCTTCATTAAATCCGTCTTAAAAGATTCGTATATTAAAAAAAATATTTAACGAGTCAGATGATCGATCCAATCTCATAGAAATTTTCCATTTGCTATTAGGATAAATCGGGAAGAACTAACAGCGGGCCGTTCAGAAGCCTAATGTCTCAGGATTCACGATTCATTTGAAGGAAAAATTCCTATAAATGCACCGTAGCTGAGGACCGAACCGCGAATGTCTAGATTAACGACTAGTAAAAAAACTGTCTGGGTAAATTTTTTATAGTGACCGGCCCCAACGTCGAAACGACCGTATAGTCAGAAAACCCCTTAAGGGATTTTTTAGAGGTACGATGTTACGGTGTTGAGAAAAGATCCCATTGTCAAGACAGCACATCAGTTAACAGATTCCTCAAAGGAGAGATTTATTTGTTGCTAAGAGGACATGAATTCAGAATCTCAGTCAACACATATCTCCATACTTACTACTCGGGATAAGTCATTTTGATAAAAAAAATATAAGGTCAATATGTCTATATTAACACATTTATTCTTTCATATTCATCCAAACGTACGACATTAATTATTTATGGATTCATTGTCCATTAATTCATTTTTTTATTTTAAATTAAATAAATATAATTTTTATTTTATTTATATAATTTAAATGATTATTATTTAAAATAAATAATAATACTATTTTTAAATATAGTTATTACGTAAAATATAAAATAATTTAAATATTATTTATACGTTTTTATTTTTTTAATTAAAGAATATGAGAGGCATTAAATAACTCTCATGCACGCACTCTTAAAAAATTGTGGAACACTTTCAATTAATATCCACCCATATTAATTATAATAATATTTTAGTGTTATAACACCAACATATTAAAATCAATGTGTATTATAATATTCACATATTAACACAATATGTGCGCTCTTATCTCGATATCGAATAGTACGGAGTTACGATTATTTATTCAAATGATATATTTTAACATTTTTGTTCACATGAAAGTTTAAATCAGGGATGTCCACATATAAGGAAGAAGATCGATGGTATGTTTGGAGCAAAGTACAGTGGTAAGATATGTTTTTTTAGTTTCTTAGACATCCGGAGATCGATTATTAACTTCAATAAATTAACGGATAAATTTTTTTAATAAATGATTAGTCTGAAAATATTGAGTTGATCGATGCACCATCCGTTATGGATACTTCTCGATTTATCCTAGTGGTCGGAGGAAAACTTTTGTAGGACTGGATCGGTCATCCCTAGGATTAGTTTATGATTATCCTGGTGGCTGGAGAAAAATTTTCGTAAAACTGAGTTGGTCATCTTCAAGATTAGTCAATATAAATTACATACACGATATCAATGAAAAAAAGAAAAAAATGGATGGTTAAAAAAAAGGGTAAAATTCATCCTCCTGATAGCCCCCCAACTACCCCATACCATTAAAAAAATATTTTTAAACTTTATCTAGAATCCATCTGTTCCGAAAGTGAACGATGTAGATGATAGGTCACCATAATATAGCCTTGAGCAATGACAAGGGAATGTCTGTGCCTGCGAGATTAACACGAGTATTAAAGGGATATACCGGAAGGAGTTCCGGTGGAGCTTTCTTTGATGCTCAAATTAGAAATTACTAGCAGAAATGAGAGGAGTGAAGAGAACAAGTTATCTAGAGTTCAGAAAATTTAACTTCTTACCTAGGTGCCTAAGCATCTTATATAATCGTTGTCTCCTTCCTGTTGATGCAATCTGGCCCGATTGTTGTTTTGGTGTTGACAACGATTTAAGTTTAGTTGAATGGATTTGGATTAAGTCTAGGTGGATCGGGAGATCGCACGCTGGCATGTGAAAAAGTCCTAGCTTGGAGGGCTAGGTGATTGAAATCCCGGTGAGTGAAGTCGGGTCCTAGTGAGTGAAGCTGGGTGGTAGAAATCCCGGTGAGTGAAGCTGGGTCCTGGTGAGTGAAGCCAGGTGGTGGAAATCCCGGTGAGTGAAGGCGGGTCCTGGTGAGTGAAGCCAGGTGTTGGAAATCCCGGTGAGTGAAGCCGGGTCCTGGTGAGTGAAGCCATGTGTGGAAAAGTCCTAACTCGGAAGGTTGGGTGAAAAGTCCTAGCTTGGAGGACTAGGTGAAAAGTCTTAACTTGGAGGGTTAGGTGAAAAGTCCCAACTGGAGGGTTAGGTGAAAAAGTCCTGGCTTGGAGGGTCAGGTCCTAGCTTGGAGGGTTAGGTTTGGAAAAGTCCTAATTCGGAAGAGTTGGGTGAAAAGTCCTAGCTTGGAGGGCTAGGTGAAAAGTCCTAACTTAGAGGGTTAGGTGAAAATTCCCAACTTGGAGGGCTAGGTGAAAAATCCTTAGCTTGGAGGGCTAAGGTGGATGAAATCCTAGCTTGGAGGCCTAGGTTTGAGTCTCTGGATCGGTCTGGTGACCGATCAGGGATATTGGCATGCTGCTCATTCGTGGATCGGTCTGGTGACCGATCCAGCAATGTCTGATCGGTCTGGTGACCGATCAGGGAGCGCACAGTGAGGTTGGGAACCTACTGTGTTGCTCCTGATTGGTCCGGTGACCGATCAGGGAGCAGGTTGTTGCCGTGTTGCTTGGCTCCTGATCGGTCTGGTGACCGATCAGGGAGCCGACAACTTCCTCACTGCCTTGCTCCTGATCGGTCCGGAGACCGATCAGGGAGCGAACAGTGAGTGAGTTCCCCCACGGATCAGCTCCTGAACGGTCCAGTGACCGATCAGGGACTTAGGATTTGATTTCCGAGATCACTGTTCATTAGACCTGATCGGTCTGGGGGACCGATCAAGCTTCACTCTGATCGGTCTGGGACCGATCAGGCTTCACTCTGATCGGTCACCAGACCGATCAGGCGTGTATTGCCGCGAGAGCTGGGAATCCCTGTGAAGCAGTGGATCGGTCTGTTGACCGACCCACAAGCCCTGGATCGGTCTGGTGACCGATCACTTTAATTCAAATTGCATTGTCAGACGCTCTGAACATATCTGATTCTCTGCGCTCATTCACTGATCCTTGATTTTCTGATTGATATGCTGTGCTAACACTCTGATTAAGCTGCAGGTGATAGGGAAGGATTCAAACACTCAAGGAGAGTCAATGGAGACCTTTCCTTAGAGCAGGTTTGTCCGTTTTTCCATCTCAGGTTGCAACGGCCGAGCTGCAGACTGGAGCTGAGACCAGAGCTTGACTGAGGGAAGCTCAGGGAGTCCAGGGAGAGCTCAGTGGTAGCTGGCGTTGGCAGGTGAGCAGCTGGTGGCTGCAGGGATGGTGTCACCTGACGCTTTGTGGAGAAACAAAAAGGCGGAAGAAGGCTTCGTTGAAGAAAAGGGTTTTGCGAACAGCTTTGGGGCTTGAGTTCTTGCTGCACCTTTGAGTTCTCCACAACTTGCTTGCGTGTTCTGAAGTTCTATCTTGTGCAAGCAACTGAGATTCAAGAAGCAACCATCCCTTGCTTGAGCACCAGGAGGAAGGAACAAGAAGCTTCGAGTCCAACAGCGAGAAGACACGGGGAAAGAGTTCTTGCGTGAGATCGTTGCTGGGTGGAGCTCTGAGGGAGCTTGCTGTGTTCTTGTCTTTTCCAAGTGCTAAGTAAGATCTTTCTCGTGTTTCATTGTGCTTAACACTATATTCTTGATTGAAACGCTGTGGAGAGGTTACTCCACCGAGAAGGAGGTTGTTTCTTATCCGGTGTTCACCGGGGCTTGATCTGCCGACGATCAAGGGATCGCCCACCTTAAGGGCACGCCAAGGAGTAGGGGCAAGTTATCCCCGAACCTTGTAAACCTTCCTTGTTAGCGATCTTGCTAATTGTGTTGGTTTGCTTTAGTTTTAGTTTTCTGCACACTCTGTTTTCTACTCTTTCCGCTGTGCTACTGATCTTTGAGTTGCAGAAATTCTTAAGTGTTTAAAGTCCAAGTGATTGGCTATATTCACCCCCCTCTCTAGCCATCCGATTTCCAACAAGTGGTATCAGAGCTTGGGGCTCTGTTCACGGCTTAACATCCGAGAGCTTATAGCAAGATGGCTGGAAGAGAAGGATTGAGCACAAACCGACCTCCATTCCTCGACGGCACTGATTTTCAATATTGGAAATAGAAGATGGAGTATTATTTGAAGACAAACATGAGCATATGGTTCTCGGTCAAAGAAGGTTTCATCCCTCCAAGAGATGTTGAAGGAAAATATCTCGATTTCTCAAGTTGGTCGGCTGAGCAAATAAGAAAGAGTGAAGCAAATGCTAAAGCGGTGGTCACTTTGCAATGTGGGTTGACCAACGAGGAGTTGATCAAGGTGGGCCCTTTTACAAGTGCTAAAGATCTTTGGAACAAAATCATTGAGCTCCATGAAGGAACTCAAGACACCCGAATAGCCAAGAAGGACCTCCTTCACAATCAACTCCAAAATCTGTCCATGGAAGAAAATGAAAAGGTAAGTGAACTCCATGGAAGATTCAAAGAGATCCTCAATGACCTCCACTCCATCAATGACAAGGTAGAAAACCGGGATCTAGTAAGGTTAGTTCTAAAAGCTTTTCCAAGGAATACATTGTGGTCATTGATAAGTACCATTTTATTGATTATTTCAGATGCCAAAATCCATGTTTGACCCATGTTTTTCTTGCTTAATGGTGAAATTACCCTAGGTTTTAGAACTTGCTTTTATTTTGGACTTAATTGTAAATCTGTACATATTTGGATTATTTGACCACTAAATTTTTGATCTATTTTTTGTAGGCATGAAAGGATCATGGACCTAGGGCATACTGGGTCAAACTTGAGTCGGAAGTGGACCCGGATCGAGTTATCAAGCTTTGGATTAATCTGGGTCGTCCGATTCAAAAGCGGCTAGATATGAGCCATCTGGGACCATCTGAGGCAATCCGAGCTAGGGTTAGGGCTGTTCAAGTACTCTGATCAAGATCTGAAGGTTTCATCCCAATCAGAGATCGTTCAACCGTTGGATCAAGCTCGGAGGGTTCTAGACTGTCCATTCAAAGATTAGGTTGATCTGGGCCATCCATTGTAAATCTGGAGGATCCGAGCTACCACGAGGCAGATCCTGACCCTTGATCAACATCATGAAAGTTTGGGTCAGATCAGATGAAGATCAACCGTTGGATTCTCTCAAAACAATCTGGGTCGTTCATGCTTAAGTATATAATCAAACATTCCACTCAGTTCAGCTCGTCGCGTCTTCGCCGCAAACATCGTCTTCTTCGTTTGTTCTTCCTTTTCTTCAGTAGTTTCTTCATCTAAGGGGCGCGACCCCTCAATTTCTTGCTTAGATCAAGTCCTAGGTCGTTGGGAAAGTTTCTCGGTGAAGTTCCAGCTTGAGAATTGCCCAAGAACAGAGCTGTTGTGAGGTTTCTGTGGCTCTGCTATTTGAAGTTTTTGATCTCAGTTGCGCTCCATTTCCATCACTCGGAGCTATCTGGAGGGGTTCCCTAGAGTGCTCTGACCATCCCCGAATCACCATCACACTTGGACGCAGCGAGATTGAAGGATTCGAATGGAAATCTCAGATTGAGCAGAGTTTGAGCTGGGATTGAATCGCAGAGACAGTTTCCATCGATTTGTGGAGCTTGCGGGTTCGAGGCTTGCCCTTGCGTGACGAACAAGGAGGATTTGAGCTAGGGAAGGATTGAGGCTTAGATTTCTTATTGAATTTCGAGTTTTAGCTGTAATCTCCATTTCTGCACTTTGTTCTGTTACTGTCTTTGCATCAGATTAGTTAACTTCGTTTTCTTAATTGTTTTTGCTTAATTAAGTTTCAATTCAGCAAGTTAAGTAGTTAGGAAGCTTGTTTAGGGACTGATCGAATTCAATTTCAGTTCACTTTTGTTTTCCTTCTACATGTCATTTCATTGTTGCGTATCAGCCGTGTTCTGCAATTTCAGTTCATGTTTTTCAGTTTAGTTCCAATTCGATTCGTGTTTAGTTTATTCCCTGCAATTGAAGACAACCTTTAGTGTGTTAATTCCTTAGATCTGAGTTTGTTTCTCATTCAGCTTTAATTCTGAATTTTTAGCTCAGATGTTCTTGCGTATCAACTCCTATTTCTACAATTAGGCAGTTTCAGTTTTGCAGTTTTTCAGCCTTCAGTTCCAGAAATTGCATCGAGTGAATTATAGTTCTTAGGAATCTTATGTGGACATTAGTTTGGAGCAATCGATTTCAGTTGTTTGTTTGGTTTAGCATCCCAATCGGTTTCTGAATTACCTCTCTGCATTCCTGTATTTCTGCACAAAATTTCTGCCTCATTGCATTTCATCTTTACCCTCGAGCTGTTTTGATTAATCAGTATTTGCTCCTGAATTCCTTCATATTTGCATGGTAACTCTGAATAAGCAGTGATAGTTTTGGGCACTTAGTATCAGATTTCTGTATTGGCACAGGATTTATCTTCTCCTTTGCATCAAGTTTGCTGAAATTTGGCACTTTGTATCAAGTGCAGATTAGGCAGTGCTTGGTGCCAAGTTTAAGGTAGTTTTTAATGAGCTATTGTGTTTGAAATGGGTTAGATTTGCATTCGGACATTTCTGAGTTTCCTTTCAATTGTTGCTTCAAGATTTTGTAGCCAGCTTGATTTGTGTTGGTCTTAAGTTGATTACTGAATTTTAGAGATAGTATTTGCTTTAAGTTTGCTTGCTGCTGAAAATTCCTGCACTGCTTTTATTCATCTCTCTAGCAATTTGTTTTGCAATTCGATATCAGATTTGTTTTCTGGGATTGGATAAGTGCCTTGGTTGATTAAGCTTCTCATTGGTTGAGTTCATAAATTGCATTTCCCTTGTTTGATTCATTGGGTTAAATTTCCTTCTTTTCATTGAGTTTTCATATCTAATTGAAACCAATTCCAAATTTTATTTGAAACCCAAAATTCCTAAACGACACATAAATACAAGCTCGAATCACACAACATCAACTAGCCCTAGGAAAAATACGACCTGAGGCCCCTTTACTACGTTTTCATTCTTTGATTGCAAAAAGGGTTTCCAGCTTATAAATATCTAAATTTTGAGACCCACTTTCGTGACAGCTATTCTGAGGGCATCAAAATTTTTGGCGCCGTTGCCGAGGAAGCAACTAGTTGATTTGTTTGATTTTTGCTTGTGTGCTTATGGGCATATCATTTGATTCTATTTTCTTTAGCTTTATCTTTTGTATACGGTTGCTACCATTTTTCTTGTTTGATTTGTGACAGGGCTGCAAGATCAAAATGTTTTCAAATGCACAACCAGAACTCAAAGGTCTACTGGTGGAGATAAAAAATTTGACTAAGCACTTGAAATCCCAACAGAGACCTAACAGTGATTCAGCTACTTACCAGCAGCCATGTCAGCAATTTCAGAAGCAAAACCAAGCTTTTCAGCAGTCCCATTTTAATTTTCAGCAACCAAACTTTCAGTTTCAGCAAGGGCAGCCCTATTTAAACTTTCAGCAGAACTAACCTTTCAATCAACAACCAAATCAAGATTTTCAACGGCCCTATTCGAATTTTCAGCAAACAAATCAGTTTTTTCAGCCACCATTACAACAATTCCAGCAACCACAACAATTCCAGCAGCCACCACAGCAATTTCAACCGCAATTCCAACAATTTCAGCAAGATCTTCAGCCAAGTCTACCAAATTTCCAGCAAACTCAGATTGGGCAGCCACAATTCCAGAATTTTGAGCAACCAATTCAGCAATTCCAGCCCCAATTTCAGCAACCCTATCATTCAAAATCAATTACCTTTTCAAGGAATTCAGCAAGGGTACCAAGTTAATTCGAATTTCCAGCAACCATGTCAATTTCCACAGCAATTTCACCCTTGCAACCAGAATTTCCAGCCACAAGATCAGAATTTCCAGCCCACTCAATTTCAGTTTTCACCACCACAATTTCAACCTCAGATCCAAGATTTTCAGGGCTACAATTCTCAGCAAATTCAACCATCATTCCAGCCCAATTTTCAGCAGTTTAATCAGCCCATTCCACCATTTGAGCAGCCCCAACAGTTCCCATTTAATAATGCACAGCCTATTCTTGGTCTTCAGCAGCCTTATGTTACATTTCAAGACCAATAGGAGTTCCACACTAATCAAGGAAGCTTTGAGAATCCTAATGAGAGTGAGGCTCAACAACAAAGGCTGGAGGAGATGTTTCAACAAGTCCTACAACAACAGCAAAGTTTTCAAGAACAACAACAAAGGCTTCAAAACCGTGGAAGACAATTGGAACAGTTAGTTCATCAAATGAAACAAAGGCAAGCCCAAGAATCAGGACAATTATCTTCTCAAGCTACTCTTAATTCTGAGGGCCCCGGAGTTGAGTTTATATCAGTTTAAGGTGACCCTAGTGCATGGCCAAGTCCTTCTTCAAGTGATCTTGCAATCTTGGTGGAAAAAGAAGAAGAAAACATCAAAAATAGGGCACCTACAACATGCATTCCTCTTGAAGCACCACAGGACCCTTCTCATCTTTTATTTTGTGATGATAGTGTTATGGATGGTCCTAATTTTTCTAATATTGTTGTTGCAGAAATTTATGAAGAAGCATGCATAGGAGATGAATCTACAGGTGTAGGGGATTGCACTAAGCCCCAGGGACCACCACAAGATTCAGAGGATGAACCAGAAAGTGTAGGGACTTGCATGGTGGAAGCAAGAACCCAAGGATCACCTGCTTTAGTTGAGTGTCCACCAGAACCTGATCCTGAAGTGGAGCTTGAACATGATCAGGAGGAGAACACGGATACATCTACTCTTGTAGAACCTCCAGGTATTCTTCAGCACGATCAGGTAAATATTCTTCCTATTTCTTTGGAACAATCTACAAAGGTACCTCAAACAGATTTTATTGGTTGTGATACACTTAGGGATGCATTTTTTGTAGAATTTGATTGTGAAAAATCCCTAGAAGTACCTAGTGTAGAATTTGCTGAAAATGAAGCATGTTGTGTTACATCAGATGCAAATGCTGAGTGTGAAAAATTTTTAGAAGTGCCTAGAATTGATGTTGTTTGTTGTGATGAATCTCATGATATATCTTATGTTGAAATGATTGTGAAACACTTAGTGAGGAACCGAAAATTGATTTCATTGGTTGTAATACATTGCTTAATACATCCTTGGTGGAAAATAATTGTGAAATTTCTATTGCAGTGCCAAAAATTGATTTCATTGTTTGTGATGAGTTCCTGGATGTATTTTTTGTAGAAGATAATTGTGAAAAATTTATTGAGATACCAAGAATTGATTTCATTGGATATGATGCAGTTTTGGATACATTTCATGCAGAGACTGATATTATTTCATTCCTTTCTTACCCTGCACGTTTGAGAGAGGTATTACATTGTTTTGCAGGGTCTAAAAGACTTCTGGAGTGGGTGCTCCATCTGAACAGACTCCAACCCCGTGGAAGAACTTTCAAAAGGCATAAAAAGGGAGGAGATGATTTTACTCTATTTCGAAGCACTCCACCTCGTACATGGGTCTTGAACCTAAATCGCCTTCGGCCACCTGAGCAATTTTTTGTGAAGTCTAAGTGTGGGGGAGCCTATACCATGAAAGTGATCAAATGAAGGAAGCTCTCTCAGCCACACATACTCCTCCACTACCACGATGGAGGCTACTTCTTGATAGACTCCGTCCACTAGAAATAAAGGGGAGTTTGTTCCTTCTTGCATTTTCCTTCACTTTTATGACTTCTAGAATTTTTATTTAAATTGAGTCCTTGCTAATAAATGCATGAGTAGAGTAGAATGACTAGGAGTCATTGTAAATACCATGTTATTTCTTTTGGTCACTTTTTCTTGCATGACTAGGAATAAATGTATCCCTCTAGGTTATCTCCATAGCATTTTAGAGTCTTTTGAATATAAATTAAATTTGGTTGTCAAAACTTAGGGTTTGAGCTCATGGATGAAATCTTGGATGCTTGAGTACTACTTTGTTTTAGATTCTTAATTGAGAATTTGAGATGAATTATTTTTGCCTAGTGAGAATTAGCCTTATATTTGTGACACACATATGTTATTGTACTCTAGAACTTGCTTAGGTTCTTTCAAAACCATATTTCAATGATTGGATCACATCTATAGAGACTAATCCATTTGTTTTCCTTTCCACATCAATTTTTAGCACTAATCATGTTTATTTTATTTTTCTTTACTTATCTCTTACTCTTACCCTTGCTTTTCTATGGATTTGTTGTTTGGGAGGTTTCTTAATGCTACTTTGCCCGAGACGGACAAAGGATTAAGTGTGGGGGAGTGATTAGTGTTTTGGAAAAGTTTTGTATCAAGGAGGCATTTCAATCCCAAAAAAAAAAAATTTGCAATGGAAGGATGGAAACGATTACATATTGAGTTGAGTTTGGTGTCAAGAATGAGCAAGAAAGAGGGAAGCAATTGGAGATTTAGATTCTTTACTACATGTTGAAGATCCAAGTGGCACGCAATAGCAAGAATTTGCAAAAGGAAGCTGAAAAATTCAGTTATAAACAAAAGGAGATGGAAAGAAGTACATTTGCCAAGTTGAATTTAGTTGGAGTCAAAAATTAGTAAGAAGAAGTGGTCAAAGATTGAAAACAATTGAAGATTCTTGACCATCATTTGAAGATCCAAGGAAGTTGTGCCAAGTGAATTCGGCTGAGAAGCAAAAGAAATCTGCAACAAAAGAAGAAGAAAAAATGGCACGCAAGTGAGAAATTTTGTGCCAAAGAAAAATTTGTGAAGTGTGGTCAGAATTGTTTGGATTGCAGCTTTTCTTTGCTAGGAAGCTGTTCGGCCACTCAGTTGGAAGTCTGAAATGCAGCTATGAGGAATCAGGATGTCTGAATTAAGGTTGAGTGAAGACTGATCAAAAGCAAAAAAAAAACTAAAATTGCAAAATCTGAACTGCATTGCAGCAGAACTGCAAAGTCTGAGCTTGTAACCTGCCAAGGCTTAACGTGGAGCTACTGAAATTGAATAAACTGAATGCAAGTGAGCTGCAAGACTGCTGAAATTTGTGAAAGAAGTGTAGTGGAATATGTATTGGAAAGAATTAAGAATTGAAATGCAAAATGAAGAGGAGAAAAAGTTGTGCCAAAGTCTAAAATGGAATGCAATAGCAGAATTGCAGCTATATATTGGCTGTAATTTCAGAAACACTTTGAGAGAAGCTGGAATGCAGTTGTGCAGAACTGAATTAGTGAAAAATTTGCTAGCAATTGAAGAAAACAGCAAGGTATCAAGCTGCTGAAATGATTGAAGCTGAATCCAACTTGGAATCTGGGATACTTTGACTTGGAGCTGTTGAAAGGATACAAATTAATCTGCAAAGTTCTAAATCTAGTAAGGGACAGTTATTGAACCTGAGTTGGAGGAATCAGAGTGGAAAATGCAGCTGGAAAAGAAAATTCAGAAGGTAGTGTTCCATGAAAGCAGTTTTGCACAAGTTTGGTATCAAGATGAAGCTAAAATTGGGTTTCAAGGCTGTGAATCAAGGAATGAAGCACATGAATGTAGTGAAAGGAAAGGAAATGAAAGAAATGTGCTGATCAATGTGCAGTGAAGGCATTTCCGAAATGCAGTGAAGGCAAGGGGCTGAAATTAAATGTGCTGATTAGAATTTTTGAGTGGAACACTTAAGGCTTCCACTATCATTTGATACAAGTACTCTAGATGTTAATTTTTGAGAAATCAGGCTCTTGATTCTGAAGTGATGCCGTGAATTTGAAATAGAAAAAAAAAAGAAAAAGGAGAGTGAATGAGTGTGCCAACTAGAGAAGGGGATGTATCAAAAAGGAGTTGTAAGAATTGTTTGGTGAGGGTTAAAAGTGGAGCATCTAACTCCCTAATTGTTGCGTGATTTCTCAAGTTTTTCTGATTCAATCTGATCTGCAATGCTCCAATAGAAGATTGAGAGAAGAAAAAAAAAAAGAAAGAAAAACAGTTCGAAAAAAAGAGAAGAAGAGAAGGAAGAAGTTGGCACGCAAATGAGATTTTTGGCACATTGAAACCAACCTAGTTTTCTTCATCCAAATCAAAGACATTGTTCAAATTTGACTTCACCACACTTTTATATCACTAGAGGACTATAAAGAGAAGAAAGTACATTGGAAACATCCTTGAGCACTCAAGTCTTCCACGCCATCATTGTCTATTTTCTTGGTTTTTATTCCACTCCTTACCATTTTCTATGTTTTCATTTGTTTTTGTAGATGTTGATCCTAATCATGAATAATGGTGGAGAGTAGACAACAAGAAAGCCTATGGTAGTGCAAGAAGCATGTGTGTTTGAGTGAGCTCCATTTCCATCATCAACTTAGAGCTTAAGGAGAGAGCCACCAAAATTTCTCTTGAAAGACTTAGTTAGTTAAATTCATCTCAATGACTCATGAAAGATGAAAAGGCTAGGTTGTTGATTTAAGGACAAGATACTAATCCATAGAGCTTAGATTTTTGAGAATTGACAACCTTAGGTAATTTTTTTTCATTTGCTTCTAATTATGCTTTAGAAAACCCAAGGGATACATACTTAGTAGTTTCGCGAGACGCTCAAGCTTAAGTGTGGGGGAGTTGATAAGTACCATTTTATTGATTATTTCAAATGCCAAAATTCATGTTTGACCCATGTTTTTCTTGCTTAATTGTGAAATTATCCTAGGTTTTAGAACTTACTTTTATTTTGGACTTAATTGCAAATCTGTACATATTTGGATTATTTGGCCACTAAATTTTTGATCTATTTTTTGTAGGCATGAAAGGATCATGGACCTAGGGCATATTAGGTCAAACTTGAGTCGGAAGTGGACCCGGATCGAGTTATCAAGCTTCGGATTAATCTGGGTCGTCTGATTCAAAAGCGGCTAGATCTGAGCCATCTGGGACCATCTGAGGCAATCCGATCTAGGGTTAGGGCTGATCAAGTACTCTGATCAAGATCTGAAGGTTTCATCCCAATCAGAGATCGTTCAACCGTTAGATCGAGCTCGGAGGGTTCTAGACTGTCCATTCAAAGATTAGGTTGATCTGGGCCATCCATTGCAAATCTGGAAGATCCGAGTTACCACGAGGTAGATCCTGACCCTTGATCAACATCATGAAAGTTTGGGTCAGATCAGATGAAGATCAGCCGTTGGATTCTCTCAAAACAATCTGGGTCGTTCATGCTTAAGTATATAATCAAAATTTCCCCTCAGTTCAACTCATCGCGTCTTCGCTGCAAGCATCGTCTTCTTCGTTTGTTCTTCCTTTTCTTCAGTAGTTTCTTCATCTAAGGGGCGCGACCCCTCAGTTTCTTGCTTAGATCAAGTCCTAGGTCGTTGGGAAAGTTTCTCGGTGAAGTTCCAGCTTGAGAATTGCCCAAGAACAGAGCTGTTGTGAGGTTTCCGTGGCTCTGCTGTTTGAAGTTTTTGATCTCAGTTGCGCTCCATTTCCATCACTCGGAGCTATCTGGAGGGGTTCCCTAGAGTGCTCTGACCATCCCCGAATCACCATCGCACTTGGACGCAGCGAGATTGAAGGATTCGAATGGAAATCTCAGATTGAGCAGAGTTTGAGCTGGGATTGAATCGCAGAGACAGTTTCCATCGATTTGTGGAGCTTGCGGGTTCGAGGCTTGCCCTTGCGTGACGAACAAGGAGGATTTGAGCTAGGGAAGGATTGAGGCTTAGATTTCTTATTGAATTTCGAGTTTTAGCTGTAATCTCCATTTCTGCACTTTGTTCTGTTACTGTCTTTGCATCAGATTAGTTAACTTCGTTTTCTTAATTGTTTTTGCTTAATTAAGTTTCAATTCAGCAAGTTAAGTAGTTAGGAAGCTTGTTTAGGGACTGATCGATTCAATTTCAGTTCACTTTTGTTTTCCTGCTGCATGCCATTTCATTGTTGCGTATCAGCCGTGATCTGCAATTTCAGTTCATGTTTCTGAGTTTTTCAGTTTAGTTCCAATTCGATTCGTGTTTAGTTTATTCCCTGCAATTGAAGACAACCTTTAGTGTGTTAATTCCTTAGATCTGAGTTTGTTTCTCATTTAGCTTTAATTCTGAATTTTTAGCTCAGCTGTTCTTGCGTATCAACTCCTATTTCTGCAATTAGGCAGTTTCAGTTTTGCAGTTTTTCAGCCTTCAGTTCAGAAATTGCATCGAGTGAATTATAGTTCTTAGGAATCTTATGTGGACATTAGTTTGGAGCAATCGATTTCAGTTGTTTGTTTGGTTTAGCATCCCAATCGGTTTCTGAATTACCTCTCTGCATTCCTGTATTTCTGCACAAAATTTCTGCCTCATTGCATTTCATCTTTACCCTCGAGCTGTTTTGATTGATCAGTATTTTCTCCTGAATTCCTTCAGATCTGCATGGTAACTCTGAATAAGCAGTGATAGTTTTGGGCACTTAGTATCAGATTTCTGTATTGGCACAGGATTTATCTTCTCCTTTGCATCAAGTTTGCTGAAATTTGGCACTTTGTATCAAGTGCAGATTAGGCAGTGCTTGGTGCCAAGTTTAAGGTAGTTTTTAATGAGCTATTGTGTTTGAAATGGGTTAGATTTGCATTCGGACATCTCTGAGTTTCCTTTCAATTGTTGCTTCAAGATTTTGTAGCCAGCTTGATTTGTGTTGGTCTTAAGTTGATTATTGAATTTTAGAGATAGTATTTGCTTTAAGTTTGCTTGCTGCTGAAAATTCCTGCACTGCTTTTATTCATCTCTCTAGCAATTTGTTTTGCAATTCGATATCAGATTTGTTTTCCGGGATTGGATAAGTGCCTTGGTTGATTAAGCTTCTCATTGGTTGAGTTCATAAATTGCATTTCCCTTGTTTGATTCATTGGGTTAAATTTCTTCTTTTCATTGAGTTTTCATATCTAATTGAAACCAATTCCAAATTTTATTTGAAACCTAAAATTCCTAAACGACACATAAATACAAGCTCGAATCACACAACATCAACTAGCCCTAGGAAAAATACGACCTGAGGCCCCTTTACACGTTTTCATTCTTTGATTACAAAAAGGGTTTCCAGCTTATAAATATCTAAATTTTGAGACCCACTTTCGTGACAGCTATTCTGAGGGCATCAGTCATCCATGGTGGATGCCTACAAGGTTTCCAAGGATTTTTCCTTAGTTAAGTTAGAAGATCTATTTTGTGAAATGGAACTACATGAGATCTCTAACCAAAGCCCAACGGAGAAAGGGTTGGCTTTTGTGGCATGTGACAGGAAGAAGAAGAAGGAGAAGGAGGAGGAAAAGAACCACTGTCATGTGGCTCTCGTGGCCTTAGAAGACTCAAATGAAGGAAGTGATAACGAATCAAGCTCCTCAACCGCGCCTTCATCATCTTCGGATGATGAAGAGGTAATCTCTCCCGAGCTAGACAAATGCTATAGAACAATAGCGTGCTTGACAAAAATGCTTAATAAATCTAAGGCCAAAGTCAAAGCATTAAGGTTGGAAGTAAAAGAATTGAAATCCCCTAAGGTTGAGGACATTAATGATTTGCGTGATAAATTGCTTAAGGATGAAAATAAGAACTTGAAGAGCGAAGTTGAAAACCTCAAGAATGTTCTTGAGAAATTCTCATCTAGCTCCAAAACCTTAGACATGATACTCAATCCCCAAAGGGCGGTTTACAATAAGGCCGGTATAGGTTACCGACCTATGGAACCAACCTTTGTATCATTAATGTCAAGAACCCAATTTAGATCATCAAATGATTCTAGGGTTCAAAAGGCTAGAAAGAAAATGACTAAGGCATGGGTGCTAAAGTCCTTCATTATAGATGCTTTGGTCCCAAAATTTGGGTACCTAAAACTTCTATATTTCGAATTGTATAAGCATTATTTGAGGGGGAGCATCTATCAACATGGGAGGTTGATATTTGATGCTCCAAACCCATGACCAAGAAAAAATATTCACATGAATGGTTTAGGTTGACACATAACTAACTCTTGCCATGAATTGCTTAGGATGATTAGTTTATTGTTACAATTTATGTTTTCCTACAATTCATGGTTTATGATATGCCTTATGTCAAGCCTAAGGAGCCCATTTTCTTGTATATGTTATACAACATGAATGCATGCTAAAGAACAAGGATTAACACATAGTTTGTACTAATAAGGCATCACCAAACAAAGAACATGAGCTTAAGGTTTGGGCTTAGGTTTTGCTTAAGATATTTTGTTTGGTGAACATGATCAAGTATGCCATGATTTACTGTATGTGTTAGTGTATTGCATGCAAATTTCTGAGGAATATATAGTTTGTGATGATCATCATAAAACCTCACAAGGCAACATCAATGTATGCTTTTGAAATGTTTTTTGAAACTGGTTAAATGAGATAAAAGCATGTCGAATAAAATACAATCTTATGAATTGTATTGATACAATCATGTGTTAGAAAGCTTGATCATGTTTTGGTACTAATTTGATACAAACATGTTCTTGAAAGTTTGATCATATTTTTGTTTGTGTCATGAAATATGATCATGTTTTGAAAATTTGATATTAGTATCATACTTTGATAATTGTTTGAAGAAATGTATTTTGATTAAGGGAACCCTTAGGATCAAATAAATTAAAACTACTTGATTTAGGGTTTGGGAATGGTAAGAGGTGAAACGAAATTGTTTCTGAAACTGATCAGTTTCAGAAAACATTCTGTGTCAGACCTGATCGGTCCACCGACCGATCAGGACTCACCCTGATCGGTCTGCTGACCGATCAGGAGTCATACTGATCGGTCCGGTGACCGATCAGATCAACACTGATCAGAGGTATCAGACTACTCCTCAGTTCGATCCTATTTCATCAAGTTGTATCAGATTACCTGATCATATTGATACACTCAAATCTGATACAAACCAAGTCCAATTGAAACATACTTGATCATTCATTGGTACAAACCTGGTACTAAGTGAGTACAAATTTGTTCAAGTGTTCAAAGAAGGGGTAGGAATTTTTAAGACCCTTGATTCTCAGAAATTTTTCTGAAACATCAAGTATTAAAATGATGATTTGATACAAACCAATGTTGGAATGTTCAAATTCATAAGAAAGGGTTTGTTGAGTCATGACTCTTGTTCCTAATGTTGTGTTTCAGAAATTTTTTTGAAATGACGAATATCAATAGAGTCTACATCCCTGTTGTGGAATGCCAATTGTTAATGCAGTCTGATCAGGACTGTATCAAAGTTTCAGGAATTTTTTTAAAATTTGATCGCTCCCCAGACTAACAAAAAATATGTCTGTATCACGTAATCAACGAACCTGATCGGTCACGGAGACCAATCAGAATTATATGTAAGATACAGATGCATTCCTTACTTGTCATATGAAACATACATGTTTGACCTTGATATATTTCTGTATATGTTTTCATATGCAAGTTCACACTTATTGCCGTATGATGCATATACATTGTTGCCATGATACATTTATGGTATATGCCTCTCATATGCAATTCAAAAATTATTCTTTGATTATTTTGGGAGGAGACCCTTGATTGAGGGGGAGTTATGTTCAAACTTAATAACCATACCCTTTTCGATGTTTGACAAAGGGGGAGAGAATGGCTGATTAAGTTTATGGTTATTATAGGGGAAGGATCATGATTCCCTTATGAGGATTGAATTGAGTGATACCTAAACTTAAATCGGGTTGTCAAACAACAAAAAGGGGGAGATTGTTGATGCAGTCTGACCCGATCGTTGTTTTGGTATTGACAACGATTTAAGTTTAGTTGAATGGATTTGGATTTAGTTCAGGTGGATCGGGAGATCGCACGCTGGCATGTGAAAAAGTCCTAGCTTGGAGGGCTAGCTGATTGAAATCCCGGTGAGTGAAGCCGGGTCCTGGTGAGTGAAGCCAGGTGTGGAAAAGTCCTAACTCGGAAGGTTGGGTGAAAAGTCCTAGCTTAGAGGGCTAGGTGAAAAGTCCTAACTTGGAGGGTTAGGTGAAAAGTCCCAACTGGAGGGTTAGGTGAAAAAGTCCTGGCTTGGAGGGTCAGGTCCTAGCTTGGAGGGCTAGGTTTGGAAAAGTCCTAATTCGGAAGAGTTGGGTGAAAAGTCCTAGCTTGGAGGGCTAGGTGAAAAGTCTAACTTGGAGGGTTAGGTGAAAATTCCCAACTTGGAGGGTTAGGTGAAAAATCCTTAGCTTGGAGGGCTAAGGTGGATGAAATCCTAGCTTGGAGGGCTAGGTTTGAGTCCCTGGATCGGTCTGGTGACCGATCAGGGATATTGGCACGCTGCTCCTTCGTGGATCGGTCTGGTGACCGATCCAGCGATGTCTGATCGGTCTGGTGACCGATCAGGGAGCGCACAGTGAGGTTGCGAACCTACTGTGTTGCTCCTGATCGGTCCATTGACCGATCAGGGAGCAGGTTGTTGCCGTGTTGTTTGGCTCCTGATCAGTCTGGTGACCGATCAGGGAGCAGGCAGCTTCCTCATTGCCTTGCTCCTGATCGGTCCGGTGACCGATCAGGGAGCGAACAGTGAGTAGTTCCCCCACGGATCAGCTCCTGAACGGTCCGGTGACCGATCAGGGACTTAGGATTTGATTTTCGAGATCCCTGTTCATTAGACCTGATCGGTCTGGGGGACCGATCAGGCGTGTATTGCCGCGAGTGGTGGGAATCCCTGCGAATCAGTGGATCGGTCTGTTGACCGACCCACAAGCCCTGGATCGGTCCGGTAACCGATCACTTTAATTCAAATTGCATTGTCAGACGCTCTGAACATATCTGATTCTCTGCGCTCACTCATTGATCCTTGATTTTCTGATTGATATGTTGTGCTAACACTCTGATTAAGTGCAGGTGACAGGGAAGGATTCAAACACTCAAGGAGAGTCAATGGAGACCTTTCCTTGGAGCAGGTTTGTCCGTTTTTCCATCTCAGGTTGCAACGGCCGAGCTGCAGACTGGAGCTGAGACTGGAGCTTGACTGAGGGAAGCTCAGGGAGTCCAGGGAGAGCTCAGTGGTAGCTGGCGTTGGTAGGTGAGCAGCTGGTGGCTGCAGGGATGGTGTACCTGACACTTGGTGGAGAAACAAAAGGGCGGAAGAAGGCTTCGTTGAAGAAAAGGGTTTTGCGAACAACTTTGGGGCTTGAGTTCTTGCTACGCCTTTGAGTTCTCCACAACTTGCTTGCGTGTTCTGAAGTTCCATCTTGTGTAAGCAACTGAGATTCAAGAAGCAACCATCCCTTGCTTGAGTACCAGGAGGAAGGAACAAGAAGCTTCGAGTCCAACAGCGAGAAGACACGGGGAAAGGGATCTTGCGTGAGATCATCGCTGGGTGGAGCTCTGAGGGAGCTTGTTGTGTTCTTGTCTTTGCCAAGTTCTAAGTAAGATCTTTCTCGTATTTCATTGTGCTTAACACTATATTCTTGATTGAAACGCTGTGGAGAGGTTACTCCACCGAGAAAGAGGTTGTTTTCTATCTGGTGTTCACCGGGGCTTGATCTGCCGACGATCAAGGGATCGCCCACCTTAAGGACACGCCAAGAAGTAGGGACAAGTTATCCCCGAACCTTGTAAACCTTCCTTGTTAGCGATCTTGCTAATTGTGTTGGTTTGCTTTAGTTTTAGTTTTCTGCACACTCTGTTTTCTACTCTTTCCGCTGTGCTACTGATCTTTGAGTTGCAGAAATTCTTAAGTGTTTAAAGTCCAAGTGATTGGCTATATTCACCCCCCTCTCTAGCCATCCGGTTTCCAACACTTCCTTCGAGCGCTTCCACATTACTGTAACCGTCTCCCCTATTTACATATCTCATAGATCGGATCGTGGTCGCCTGTCAGCTGTCATCCACCGGATGATGCTGGTAACGGCCGTTGTGCATATTAGATGTATCATTATTATCATACATTATGGGTCATAATTACCTGCTAGCTTTCCTACTCTGGGAGGAGGCGCTTAAAGCTCTTGCCACATGTATTAAGTGTATTATTATCCTGGCTAATGATGAGCTTTTAATTTAACCTCTCTTTCCCGAGTTAGTCTCTGGTACTCCTCTCCTGAGTTGGTTTCGAGGCTCCGCTCTCCCGAGTTAGTCTCGGGCAATTCTCTCCCAAGTTGGTCTCGGGGCTCCGCTCTCTCGAGTTAGTCTCGGGGACATTCTGCCCGAGCTGGTCTCGGGCACTCCCCGCCCGAGTTGGTCTTTGGAATTCTTCTCCAGAGTTAGTCATGGGGCTCTGCTCTCCCGAGTTGGTCTCAGGGATACTTCGCCCGAACTGGTCTCAGGCACTCCTCTCCTAGTCCCGCCACATGGCTTTCTTGAGCCACGTGTTCACCTCAAGCTAATCATCTCGATCACAAGCCCCATTTAGGTCTAATCAAAGGAAGTTTACCTGACTGATTGGACTTATGACTCTTTGGGAGAGAGAAAAAATAAAAAAAATGTTATTAACATTTCTCAACATTAACTATTTCCTGGATCTTAGGAATCAAAACATTCGCGGCGTTTTGTGAATTTCGATGTGCTATGATTGATGACTATAAATCACTTATTAATAGTGTATGGGGTATGTTAATAACAGGAGATCCTTCTGACGAATAGATGAACGTCACGCGGCATGATCCACTCGAAGCACCTTCCCTGATGTGCTAGTCAAGGTATATCAACCGACGACTATAATGAGTCACCTGCCTCGAGCTCCACGACCATTTCTCACCCATGTGTCTAGCATCTATCTTTCCTGTGTTATTGCGGTTTACCTATAAAAGTGGATTTGGAAATGATCGTCCACTTCTTTGCACTGCTTCCCTCCGGCATTCGCAACATCCGTCTCCCCTCGCCAAGTTTCATTTCCCTGTGTAAGCTTCGTCAAATCCTCGTTGCGGTATTCTCCTTTTTCGACTGTCTGTATTTCTTCCTTGGTCATTTTCCATAGCCATAGAATCATTGGGGGGGGAGTGGGCAAGGAGAAGGAAAGAAAGGGAGAAACGGAAAAGGGGGAGCCTTTAGAAAACCCAAGGAGCAGACATACCGGCCAAAATGGCATGAAATCATATCATCTAGAGTTAAGCTCGGGATTTTGCAAGTTGTGTGTGAGTCTTACGGGATTCCTGAAGATTTTCAAGTTCGGGTGTCCCAAATTGACCAATCTCCTGTAGAACCGCCTCTAGGGTTTTATATCGTTTTCCTGGTTAAAGTAGAATATGGTCTCCGCTTACCGATTCCCCCTTTCTTCATGTCCATATCTCAATATTTTGATATGAATAATGATTGGGAGAGTGAAAATGGGAGAGTGAAAACCATGTGAATGATGTGGCACCTTGCATGCACGATCTTCGATGGGTTCACCGTGCCCCCCAGGGTATAGTTTGATTCAGGGCGGCAGCCGATGGCCGCCGATGATGTCCAAGCGATAATTGGACGTGTGCATGTAAAATGCTATGTCATGCCACGTCATGTCACATCATTCACTATGATTTTCACTCTCCCATTTTCACTCTCCCTATCATTGCTCATTTTGATATTTCTCTCCAGCAAATGACCCCGAATGCATTCGCTTAGATGAGCGGGGTGCTCATTTTGTTCAAATTGTTTGGGATACCGTTAACCCCTCGTTTTTTTTCACTATTTTTTTCTTCCGAGCATTGCGTCCAGAGCGGCTTTCAACTTCACAACCTGCGCTAGCCATAGATTCACATAGGTGGCCTTCCTTCTTCGTACAAGGGATGGAAGGAGAGATTCTTTTTTGTTAGACTTCCCAAACATTCTTTTTCGCCAACTTGCTGGTTAGACAAACTATCTCCCCTCCCTAACCTAGGTGACTTTCAGCACGACCATGGCTACCAGTGAGCCATGGGAATATTCACCGGGATGGAGTTCCACGACTCTGACCTGGTCCGCTATGAGGGGCTCCTTTACAGAGCTAGCCTTAGCCCCAAGGCTACCAGTCTTGATCACGATCTCAGTAAGTCTTTTATTTTCATTAACGCTTGTTTATACTAATTGATATTCCTTTGCCTTTTTTTGTAGAAGCCACCATGCTTGCCCGATCGATGAGCAAATTGCTCAAATGGGAGCTAGCTGATGATAAAGCACTAACTCCTCCCCAAGTTCAAAGAGGCCCACCCTCCGAGTCCAATAAGGATTTCGAGAGGGCTCAAAGTCAAGAGCCTATCGTCGTGGAGCCATCCATTGCTCGAGAGGCAAGCCCTTCCTCCACGCCTACCGAAGTACAGGATACCAATGCCCCACTAGCGTTGGTTTTTTACTTAGAGGTTGAGTCGGCTTGAGGAGTTAGTCCCCCGCCCTCAATGAAGACTTCTTCTCCTTCCAGCTGAGGAGGAGGAGGAGAACGACCCACCAGCCGCCATCCAGAAATTAGACCCAGCTCCTGCCCCTCGGAAGAGGAAACTCTGATTAGGTCGAGCTTTCGACACTGTTCTTGAAGGCAATGGTTCGAAATCGACAGTTCGGAACCGACGGTTCGTGGGTGGTCGACCCTTAACCTTAACCACCCAAGCCGACTACGGTTCACGGTTCGGAACCGCCGGTTCACGGTTCGGTTCACGATTCGCCACGGTTCGAGATTATTATATTAAAAAAAATTTTAAATTAAATTTAAAATATAAAATTTATTAAAAAAAGGCTTGCACTTATATAAGTTGCCTACGTATCCCCTTAGGGTGTAGGGGAATCAAAGCCCATGTAGTTCTTTTACATTTTTACCCTTTATAATATTTATCACTCACTTCCATTTCCTCCCGTTCCCGTTGTATTTGTTCCTTCGGTATCAAATTCTTCGACTTCGTCTTCTGAAAGTTGCATTCCTTGGATTCTTTTCTCGGCTCTGGTCCAATCGTCTAGTAATGCTTGAGCTTCCAATGAGTCGGGAGACATAGTTGATCGTCGTTCATCTAATATGTTGTCGCCGGCACCGAACGTCTGCTCCACAGCAACAGTTGACACTGGAGAAGCTAAAATTTCTTTTGCGATCACGGAGAGAACGGGAAAGCTTTGAGCCTTCTGTGACCACCACTTCAAGATATCGAAATCTTCGTTATCTGCTTCATTAAAATCAAAGGAAGTCGTAAAATAATTCTCAAGTTCCACACTAGAACTTGAGGATTCTCTTGGACGTTTCGTTCGTTCTTTTAATAAAAGTTGTGCTTTTATAAGTTTTAAATTAGTAGTAGTAGGTTATTGTGTTTCAGAAATATTAGTTTGTATTCCATATTTAACATAATTTTGATTATAAAGATCATATAAATAATTTCTAATATTATATATAATATTAACTGGATCCGGAGAAGAAGAATCTTTAATAGGAATTAAAACGTCATAATATAAAGTTAACATTTCTTGTAAAACTTCTAATTTAAATCTAGGATCTAAAGCAAATACAATTAAATAAATTTCAGGAATAAAATAAAAAAAAAATCCCATTTAGTTTTCATAGCTAATATGCATAAAGTTAAAGCTTCATTATTGGCCTGTTCATTTAATATTAATACTATATTACAAAAATTTACTAAAATTAAATGAGCAGTGGGATAATAAATACCGGAAAGTTGTTCAGTTGCATCGTTAAATACTTTTAAAATTTCATAAATATTACTACAAATATTCCATTGTTGTGAAAATAAATATATATTAGTATTACTATTTTGTAAAAAAATAAACATAATAAATTTTTATATTGAAATGAATCTCGTAATAATTGATATGTTGAATTCCAACGTGTTAGAACATCACGTGGAAATTTTTCAGGTCTCATTCCATTAACTTTACAAAATCTACCCTATTGTTTCATCATAGATGGATTCGACAATAAATATGAAATTGCGATTCTAATTGGTTGAATATAATTTTCTAAAAGTTTTAATTCATCTTGAACACATAAATTTAAAACATGACATACACAACGAATATAAAAAAATAAATCATCAATAACAAATTGACAAACAAATTTTATTTCATCTATAGAAGCGGTATTAGAACTAGCATTATCTAATGATATTGAAAATATTTTATGAGTCAATCTATATTCTTCTAAAATTAAACATAATAATTGTTCAATGTTATGGGCAGTATGTGATCCATCAAAAACTCTATAAGCTAACAATTTTTTTTGCAGGATCCAAGAGTTATCAATCCAATGGCATGTCATACCCATATAAGAATGAGTTTGCTAATGATCACTCCAAATATCAGAACATAAAGTAACTTTATTATTTAATTTACTAAATTCATCAATTAAATTCTGTTTTCCTTGTTTTACTAATCTTTTAATTGTACGAGTTAGTATTGTCCTAGGAACACGTTTAGCAGCTGGATTAAGAGATTTTTTACAAAAATCTTCAAATGTACATTTAGATCCAAAATTAAAAGAAAGATGTTCTACGGAAATAAATTTAGCTAATGATTTTCTTAATTTATTATCCAAATATAAAAATAAATCAGAATTAGTACTACTGCCACTAGAAAATCTTGATAATTGTGTTTGAGAGCGGTCAAGCCCATATTCCGTCGGGTGCTTCGTTCCTACATGTCGTTCCAACAACCCATAGCCGCCGTCGGCTTGGAATTTGTAGTAAGCATTGCAATGCTTACATTTTGCATGTAATTCTCCCGACGGAAATGTGACCTTCTCAAAATGTTTAGTGAAAATAGAAGATTTTAAAAGAGGATTTTCCCGAACCTTAGAAGTACGGTGGATTTAATTTGAATGTTGGGATCCTCATACGTTATTTCTTTTCCCTTTCGAGATTGAGATGATGAAGCTCCGTGACCACCTTCCATTATCGTCGAAAGATGAAGAACGCGTAGAGAAGTTGAGACTTGAGATTTGAGAATGAGAGATTGAGAGAAGAGAAGATGTGTGTGAAAATGATGAAATGAACTCCCTATTTATAAAGTTTAGATCATAACGGTCACTAAATCATAGCCATTGATCAAAAAATGGTCAAATGATCTCAACCGTTGAAAAAAAAAACAAAAAAACCCCATTAACCGCCGGTTCAGTGTCGTTGGAACAGACGGTTAACCGAACCGCCAGTTCGGCAGTTTTCATTTTCCCCGAACTGGAACTGGCTCAGGCATCCTGTCGGGCCGGTTTCGGTTCCGATTCGGCATCCTGCCGGGCCGGCTCCGGTTCGGCCCGGCGAACCGAGTGGGCGGGTTCTAGGTCGTGTCCGAGTTGGACCCGGCCCGTGGGCAGGTCTGCCCCATGGGCATAAAGAAAACAAAAAAAAAACCTCATTTAAATGACTCCTAAAGCCGCTATCATGTTTGATGCAATAAGCCGTCACAAGTTGGTATATTGGATATCTGTATGAGTAATTATTTTAATAGGTTTGGGATTATTTTTCAAGATATAAAATTCTTATTGGGTGCATTATCTTCCCCGTATAAATCATAGCTGAGTTAAGATAAAATAATTTTCTTAATTTACTAATCTATATTTAATCACGAACTATATTAGATCTTTTTAGATGAGTATTTTCAATTTTTTTTCTCCGTCATAAAATAAAATAGGAAAATCCAAAACTTCCCCTAATATTCTAGGGCATTTTCTTCATGGGGCCGAAGCTCGAATAGCATGTGTGTTGCCCCGGAATTATGATGCAACGGTAAGGTAATTAGTTGTTAACTTAGGTATTCATGGTTCGATCCCCAGCTATGACGTATTTTACAAGAATTTTTCCTCCAAATAGGACGCGAACCCTGAGACGCTGGGCTTCTAGACTGTCCACCGCGAGCGCTTCTCGATTTATCCTGATGATCGATGAAAAATTTCTATGAAATCGAGCCGATCATCCCAGATTCAATTTGTCTGCTACCTCATTCATCATTTTTTTTTTCGAATAGCATGTGTTTGAAAATTCTAAACGTCCATTCCTCTGGATTACTATAAGTTGTTACGAGTTGCCCAAAACAAAAATTATGGAATGATTTTCATGAAAATTTATCCTTAATTTACTTGGTAAAAAAGATGAAGTATTTATCCATCATTTTTTGATATTTTTTATTCGTTCAAATCCGATGGAAAATATTTCCTTCCGAAGTCTCGACTGCTTTCTCTAATTCGCTGCACTGTAAAAAATGAAATCGTCACCTTAGCGATCTTGATCATGGCCCCACAAATATTCAGGGTAAATTAAGATTTTATTGGTGGGATAAGGTGTTCGGAGCCGAGAGGAATTAAACCAGAAGATCAGGTTTTTATCCCATGTACGACTGACCACTCTTGAATTTAAGATCTTTAATATAAACAACCAAATACCTTATCAACTGAGCCAGTACGTGGGGGCGCTTACTCTAATTCGCGACTGGCCTCATTGTGCACGGCTGCCCTGCTGACCTCGCAGCGAGGTCACCTGTGCGGTCGCACGTGACGGCCCCGTGGCGATCACGTGATGACCTACGAGGTCACTCGTGCGATGGCCTTGCGAGGTCGATTGCGCGATGGTCACGGTCTTCTCCTTTATATACTTTTTAATCATTTTCCTCCCTTTGAGAATTTTTTTTTTCATCTTTCCTTTCCATAACCTTTCCCTAGGAATTTTTTCTCCTTTAAATTTCTTTCCTACTCCTTCTGGAGTAAACAAAGCCCTAGATGTTCCAAATATGATGCCTACCACCTTCATTAAATCCGTCTTAACAGATTCGTATATTAAAAAAAATATTTAATGAGTCAGATGATCGATCCGATCTCATAAAAATTTTTCACCTGCCATTAGGGTAAATCGGAAGAACTAACAGTGGGCCGTTCAGAAACCTAATGTCTCAGGATTCGCGTTCCATTTTAAAAAAAAATTCCTATAAATGTACCGTAGCTGAGGACCGAACCGCGAATGTCTGATTAACGACTAGTAAAAAAAATTGTCCGGGTAAACTTTTTATAGTGACCGGCCCCAACGTCGAAACGACCGTATAGTCAGAAAACCCCTTAAGAGATTTTTTAGAGGTACGATGTTACGGTGTTGAGAAAAGATCTCATTGTCAAGACAGCACCTCAATCAATAGACCCTTAAAAAGAAGATTTATTTGTTGCTAAGAGGACATGAATTCAGAATCTCAGTCAACACATATCTCATACTTACTACTTAAGATAAGTCACTTCGATAAAAAAATATAAGTCAATATGTCTATATTAACACATTTATTTTTCATATTCATCCAAACGTTAACATTAATTATTTATGGATTCACCCATTAATTCATTTTTTTGTTTTAAATTAAATAAATATAATTTTTATTTTATTTATATAATTTAAATGATTATTATTTAAAATAAATAATAATATTATTTTTAAATATAGTTATTACGTAAAATATAAAATAATTTAAATATTATTTATACGTTTTTATTTTTTTAATTAAAGAATATGAGAGGCATTAAATAACTCTCATGCACGCACTCTTAAAAAATTATGTAACACTTTCAATTAATATCCACCCATATTAATTATAATAATATTTTAGTGTTATAACACCAACATATTAAAATCAATGTGTATTATAATATTCACATATTAACACAATATGTGCGCTCTTATCTCGATATCGAATAGTACGGAGTTACGATTATTAATTCAAATGATATATTTTAACATTTTTGTTCATATGAAAGTTTAAATCAGAGATGTCCACATATAAGGAAGAAGACCGATGGTATGTTTGGAGCAAAGTACAGTGGTAAGATATTTTTTTAAGTTTCTTAGACATCCGGAGATCGATTATTAGCTTCAACAAATTAACGGATAAATTTTTTTAATAAATGATTAGTCTGAAAATATTGAGTTGATGCACCGTCCGTTATGGATACTTCTCGATTTATCCTGGTGGTGGAAAAAACTTTTGTAGGGCTGGATCGGTCATCCCTAGGATTAGTTTCCGATTTATCCTATGGCTGGAGAAAAATTTTCGTAAACTGAGTTGGTCATCTTCAGGATTAGTCAATATAAATTACATACATGATATCAATGAAAAAAAGAAAAAAATGGATGGTTAAAAAAAGGGAAAATTCATCCTCCTGATAGCCCCCCAACTACCCCATACCATTAAAAAAATATTTTTAAACTTTATCTAGAATCCATCTGTTCCGAAAGTGAACGATGTAGATGATAGGTCACCATGATATAGCCTTGAGCGATGACAAGGGGATGTCTGCGCCTGCGAGATTAACACGAACATTAAAGGATATACTGGAAGGAGTTCCGGTGGAGCTTTCTTTGATGCTCAAGTTAGAAATTACTAGCAGAAATGAGAGGAGTGAAGAGAACAAGTTATCTAGAGTTCAGAAAATTTAACTTCTTACCTAGGTGTAAGCACCTTATATAATCGTTGTCTCCTTCCTTCGAGCGCTTCCACATTACTGTAACCATCTCCCCTGTTTACATATCTCATAGATCGTGGTCGCCTGTCAGCTGTCATCCACCGGAAGATGCTGGTAACGGCCGTTGCGCATATTAGATGTATCATTATTATCATACATTACGGCTCATAATTACCTGCTAGCTTTCCTACTCAGGAGGAGGCGCTTAAAGCTCTTGCCTCATGTATTAAGTGTATTATTATCCTGCTAATGATGAGCTTTTTAACCTCTCTTTCCCGAGTTAGTCTCTGCACTCCTCTCCTGAGTTGGTTTCGAGGCTCCGCTCTCCCGAGTTAGTCTCGGGCAATCCTCTCCCAAGTTGGTCTCGGGGCTCCGCTCTCTCGAGTTAGTCTCGGGGACATTCTGCCCAAGCTGGTCTCGGGCACTTCCCGCCCGAGTTGGTCTCTGGAATTCCTCTCCAGAGTTGGTCTCGGGGCTCTACTCTCCCGAGTTGGTCTCAGGGATACTTCGCCCGAACTGGTCTCAGGCACTCCTCTCCTAGTTCCGCCACATGGCTTTCTTGAGCCACGTGTTCACCTCAAGCTAATCATCCCGATCACAAGCCCCATTTAAGTCTAATCGAAGGAAGTTTATCTGACTGATTGGACTTATGACTCTTTGGGAGAGAGAAAAAATAAAAAAATGTTATTAACATTTCTCAACATTAACTATTTCCTGGATCCTAGGAATCAAAACATTCGCGGCGTTTTGTGAATTTCGATGTGCTATGATTGATGACTATAATCACTTATTAATAGTGTATGGGGTATGTTAATAACAGGAGATCCTTCTGACGAATAGATGAACGTCACGCGGCATGATCCACTCGAAGCACCTTCCCCGATGTGCTAGTCAAGGTATATCAACCGACGACTATAATGAGTCGCCTGCCTCGAGCTCCACGACCATTTCTCACCCATGTGTCTAGCATCTATCTTTCCTGTGTTATTGCGGTTTACCTATAAAAGTGGATTTGGAAATGATCGTCCACTTCTTTGCACTGCTTCCCTCCGGCATTCGCAACATCCGTCTCCCCTCGCCAAGTTTCATTTCCCTGTGTAAGCTTCGTCAAATCCTCGTTGCGGTATTCTCCTTTTTCGACTGCCTGTATTTCTTCCTTGGTCATTTTCCATAGCCATAGAATCATTGGGGGGGGGGGGGGGGGAGTGGGCAAGGAGAAGGAAAGAAAGGGAGAAACAGAAAAGGGGGAGCCTTTAGAAAACCCAAGGAGCAGACATACAAGCCAAAATGGTATGAAATCATATCATCTAGAGTTAAGCTCGGGATATTGCAAGCAGTGTGTGAGTCTTACGGGATTCCTGAAGATTTTCAAGTTCGGGTGTCCCAGATTGACCAATCTCCTGTAGAACCGCCTCTAGGGTTTTATATAGTTTTCCTGGTTAAAGTAGAATATGGTCTCCGCTTTCCGATTCCCCCTTTCTTCATGTCCATATCTCAATATTTTGATATTTCTCTCCAGCAAATGCCCCCAAATGCTTTCGCTCAGATGAGCGGGGCGCTCATTTTGTTCAAATTGTTTGGGATACCGTTAACCCCTCGTTTTTTTCACTATTTTTTTTTTCTTCCGAGCATTGCGTCCAGAGCGGCTTTCAACTTCACAACCTGGGCTAGCCATAGATTCACATAGGTGGCCTTCCTTCTTCGTACAAGGGATGGAAGGAGAGATTCTTTTTTGTTAGACTTCCCAAACATTCTTTTTCGCCAACTTGCTAGTTAGACAAACTATCTCCCCTCCCTAACCTAGGTGACTTTCAACACGACCAGGGCTACCAGTGAGCCATGGGAATATTCACCGGGATGGAGTTCCAAGACTTTGACCTGGTCCGCTATGAGGGGCTCCTTTACAAAGCTATCCTTAGCCCCAAGGCTACCAGTCTTGATCACAATCTCAGTATGTCTTTTATTTTCATTAACGCTTGTTTATACTAACTGATATTCCTTTGTCTTTTTTTGTAGAAGCCACCATGCTTGCTCGATCGATGAGCAAACTGCTCAAATGGGAGCTAGCCGATGATAAAGCACTAACTCCTCCCCAAGTTCAAAGAGGCCCACCCTTCGAGTCCAATAAGGATTTCGAGAGGGCTCAAAGTCAAGAGCCTATCATCGTGGAGCCATCCATTGCTCGAGAGGCAAGCCCTTCCTCCACACCTACCGAAGTACATGATACCAATGCCCCACTAGCGTTGGTTTTTTACTTAGAGGTTGAGTCGGCTTGAGGAGACAGTCCCCCGCCTTCCCAACGAAGACTTCTTCTCCTTCCAACTGAGGAGGAGAAGGAGAACGACCCACCAGCCGCCATCCAGAAATTAGACCCAACTCCTGCCCCTCGGAAGAGGAAACTCTGATTAGGTCGAGCTTTCGACACTGCTCTTGAAGGCAACGAGCATATTGTTCCTCTTTCTAGGCGTCGGAAGGGAGCAACACGACCTATCGAGGAGCTCACAAAGGAGTCTGAGCCGCCACATGGCCAAGACGGTCTGATTTTAAGTGTTAGAACCCACGAGCAACCGCCTTCGCCGGAAGGTTCAAACTGCTGAAAAGGCGACTAGGATTGGACCCCAACGTTTGCAGCTTAAAGAGCCACCTCGGGGGGATCAAACCCCCAGCAGAGATTTCCTCAAGTATAGATGATAGTTTTTCTGGACCATCTGTCATACCTNTAGCATGGAGGTCTAGAGTTCGAATCCTGAGGAAGGCAAAAATCCACTGGCCCAGGGGTGGGAAGTTCTTGTGAGTAACGACACGGTTGACGGTCGACGACCAAAGGGGCCAGGTTGTTGGGCCGCCAAAAATGGAATTTGACCGACAAAAATGGAATTTGGCCGCCCAAGGGGCCGAGGGGTCGGGTCGACGGGTCAGGTCGTTACAATAAAAAGACGTCTTTTTATTGTAACGACCCGGCCCGTCAACCCGCCCCCTCGGCCCCTTGGGCGGCCAAATTCTATTTTTGGCGGCTCAACAACCTAACCCTTTGCTCGTCGACCGTCGGCCGTGTCATTACTCACTAGTTCTTCCCACCCCTGGATTCGAACTCTAGACCTCCAGGATAAGTACTAGAGTTTATGAATCCTGGTAGCCAAGTGAGCGCGGCCGACGGTTGACGGTCGACGACCAAAGGGGCCAGGTTGTTGGGCCGCTAAAAATAGAATTTGGCCGGCCGAGGGGTCGGGTCGACGGGCCGGGTCGTTACACATTTGTTTAACCTTGAAACATGAAAGTTTCATCTGGAGAGTACCTAAATACACAATGCATACCAAAATTGGATTCCTTGCATACCATGAACTCATATTTTCATAATTTGGCACAGAAGGAGTTGTGTAGGTCCATTAGTGGGTTTCGGTGGGAACCTACTGATGGACCTAGGATATTTAGATTTCTCAAAACTCGATATCACTAGGTAGAGTTGAGCTAGGAAATGGTATTTTTGGTGTCCAAACTTACTCCTAATAATTATGAATTATATTCTCATACAATATCACTTGGCACAGAACAATGCAACAACTCGACTTTAATAAACAGCACACAATTGTTTTTCTTACCATACAATTATATAGATGTGATAAAACTATTCACAATATAATTTGTTTACAATGCCATAGAATGTTTTTTACAACATCACAATCGATAATTAATCTAATGTTTTACAACACATGTCCCTCAGAATTAAAAGTGTTACATCAAATCTCAATTTCCTCACGTCTCCTTATTTGAAGTTCATCTTCTCATCGTATAGGAGACATCGAACATATTTCATAAAAAAAAGGCACAGTCCACACTATAAATAATGTCAGCATTTTTAATTTCAATATATTTTATAAATTACTTTTCAATTGAAACTCATGCTCATTTACTTACCTGGCTTCTTGTTGGGGACATTTTGTTCTGACAGAGCCCCATTGGTCCAAGGGATGATAAATTTCAAGATATGGATGAATAGACCTCAGTTGCTCGCGAGTGTATTATTTTAATTCTTTTACCTATAATTAAGATCATGAATTTAAAAGTCAATATCAATGATATTTTATACTAAATGATTAACATACAAATTAATAATGGTTGCTCACCGCTGAGTTAAATTCATATTTATATTTATGACCAGTAGCGAGAGAATTGAAATGATTGAAAGTTATTGATTTTGTATCCACCGACAACAAGTGAAAGTGTGCATTATCATTGCACAAAAGTATTAAAATATATTTGAAACCTTCATTTATCATATCTGTCTTCATCACTTGTTGCAGGCCAAACATTCTTGAGGATCTTATTGATGACTAATAAAAAAAGCACAGACAAAATTATTAATAACCAAAATTAGTTCTACTATAATATATATTGTAAATTCATTTAGATCCCTTACTGTGAAGAAGGTTGAACAATATATTGACTTGTTGTATAGTCTACCACATGCGGATGCTCCCCTAAATAGAATTTTACAAAAGACATTAATTGCCTTGCCTTTTGTAAAAACCTCTCCATTCATAACAATAAGAATGAATGTATATTCAAACCAAAGGGTGCATCCTCCCAAATAAATTCAGTTGTCAACCTGCAAAGTTAATTGATCAGTTAATATATTAAAGAAAAAAATATATTAAATAAACTATGTGTCCTAGCTTATTTTAGGTTCTCCAATTTATTTAGCAGGTAGGTCACTTCTTTATCTTCATTTTTCTTCTTTGAATTCATAAAATGCTCATTCACAAACTATATCGATAAATATACAAAAAATAATTATTGACCTAAATCAATAGAATTGACCTATTTTACATGAAAGTAAATCACATACAACAATGTCTTGTTGTCTCATTTTGTAGAGTTCTGCGATCCTATTTGTTTCCTCCTCTATCTCTTTTTCAGACATGACTTCCATTACAGTTATGGTTTCTCTTGCTTCATCCATATCATCCCCACTAATTTTCCTTTTTCCCTTGCCCATGACATCTAATATTTGTTTCTTGCTCCGCTTCCCCTTAGGTAATAGCTGGTGCCATAATGGACTGCCAATTGGAGTATCCCTGTAATCATACCGACTTCGGTCACGTCCTCTCCTTCTCCTTGTTCTACAAGCTACTGGTTCAGAAAGAGTATCAACTACAGGATAACTTGATTGAGCCTTTATGCCATTTTCTTCAATTATTGCAAGTAATTCCTTAATTCTTTCATTCAAACAAATGTTCTCCTCTGTTAACTCCTTGATTCAGTTGTCTTTAAGAATGTAGTCACCACATTCCTTTGTACTTTACCTTACAGCTTTTATGCCATCTCTTTGTGATGTCTCCATTGGGTGTGGAATGTCATCACCGATATCAAGGTTCTTAAACAATGTTTTTTCATTTAGGTTAGGAATTATTTCAATCATCACCTGTTAATTAACAAGTACACAAATGTTAACAATTCTATATCAAACTAACATAGGTCACAGTTTAGAATAATTACCTCTTCGGGCGAGAGTCGGTCGACAAGGGCCCCCATCATACTAATATGTGAAAGCATATTCCTCCACTTATTTATTCAGGGTCCTTGGTACATGCTCCAAAAATCATGCCTACACCAAGTGTTACATACAAATACATTAACGACAGTAAAATATTATAAAATTTAACAACAAAATTATACTCACTGCCAAAAGGCCAGCAAATCCCTTTAGGTAAGGGAGGCTGGTGCTGGTGTGGTATTTCTGAGTTGATGAAAATAAGTCCCCAATCTTAGGTAATTGTGGAGACAAAAATTGATGGATGACTTCAACCCAGTTGAATCTACCAAGATTCTTATAATCATCTACTATATTTACAAGACCTAGAGGGACCTTATATGTACTAGACGAAAATAAGACACAAACAAATATATACAAAATATAGAATTTACACAATAATAAAACATCATCCTCTGATTTTAACAGTTTTCGAATAATATTTAAGTAACTCCTTAATTCTTGTTCTCGTATGTTGTTTTTCTTTTGAGAAGTAAGTAAGATAAAGGTCACCCAATGGTTTAGTTGAATTAATAGGGACCGAAACACCATGGTCTGCTATACCCAGTAACAAAGCAACATCTCGTCTGGTGAACGCAACAAGTACACCTGAAACATTTAAAATATTTAGTTATCATCGAGAATATAAGTCTGAAATGAAATCATTTCAGGCCTATCAAGGGCCTGAAATGAGTTCACTTCAGGCTCTCAGTAGGTCAGAAATGATTTTATTCAGGCCTACCGAGAGCCTGAAGTGAACTCACTTCAGGCCCTCAGTAGGCCTGAAATAATTTTATTTCAGGCCTACCGAGGGTCTGAAATGAGTTCACTTCAGGCTATTTCAGGCCTACCAAGGGCCTGAAGTGAACACATTTTAGGCCCTCGGTAGGCCTGAAATTATTTTAATTCAGGTCTACCGAGGGCCTGAAGTGAAATCATTGCAGGCTCTCAGTAGACCTGAAATGAAATGAGTGAAATGGATTGAAATTAAATCATTTCAAGACATCTTTATCCCTATTTTATCTTACTATAATTAGTGTTAACAATTCATAACTAAAACTGTTACCTGAGAATTTAAAAACTTGCGATGTTGAATCCCAACTTTCAAATATATTCACAAAAATTTCACGGATATGCTGCAATTCTTGTATGTTCAAGAAAACACTGAAGGGAGACTCTTTGATCTTCGCAATGTGTCGACCATTTAAAATTTGAAATGCTTCAAAAGAATTATTAAAGTGGCCTAAAACACTGCACCAATGTAATTTTTGTCCAAAGTCATCTGAAGCCTACAAGTTGTATACATTACAAATTTATTAAGAATTAAACCCAAACATTTTCATATTTGCAAAATCAATATAAACATGCGCATAAACTGTGATGTTTTGACCTAAGACTATTGCTAACATACCTTGGTGGATAATGCCAACGAAGAAGAGGTTGAAATACCCACAAACTTTTTTTCTGCCATTATCGAAAAAATAGTGCAGAAACCCTAACCCCTACTTTGGAGAGTGTCGATCATTGTGGACTTCCACGAAAACACTTAAAGTCGCCTCAGGGACATACAGACAGACTTCCCTAGGGTTTTGGTTGGGGGAGGGATTGGGGGATGAGCTCGCGACTATAGCACAGCTAAGTCACCCACAATGTCCTCTAACTTCGGCAATAACAATTAGGTTGCTGCGCTGAGAGAGAAAGAAGAAAACTTTGACTCCCTGGGGCATCAGAACCATAAAATATTATTTTAATTTGAAAAGTCTGAAAAAGTAGTTCGGATGTCTCGGAATTATTAACTGAGATAGAGGAATCTTGGCGGGAGGGGTATAAGAGGAAGATCACTACAATTGATACGCCTTTTGGTAAAAAGGAAACCTCAGTATGCCTTTTGGTAAATACTAATTCTCAGGTGCGCCCTTTGGTAAAAAGCCGAAATTTAAAACATGACATACACAACGAATATGAAAAAAATAAACCACCAATAATATGTTGACAAATAAATTTTAGTTCATCTATAAAAAGGGTATTAGAACTAGCATTTTCCAATGACATTGAAAATATTTTATGAGTCAATCAATATTCTTCTAAAATTAAACATAAAAATTGTGCAATGTTATGGGGCAGTATGTGATTCATCAAAAACTCTATAAGCTAACAATCTTTTTTGGAGGATCCAAGAGTTATCAATCCAATGGCAAGTCACATCCATATAAGAATGAGTTTGCCAATGATCACTCCAAATATCGGAATATAAAAAATATTTATTATTTAATTTACTAAATTCATCAATTAAATTCTTTTTTCCTTATTTTACTAATCTTATAATTGTACGAGTAAGTATAGTCATAGGAATACGTTTAACACATGAATTAAGAGATTATTTACAAAAATCTTCAAATGTGCATTTATATCCAAAACTAAAAGAAAGATGTTCTACGGAAACAAATTTAGCTAATGATTCTTTTAATTTATTATCAGAATATAAAAATAAACCAGAATCAGTACTATTACCACTAGAAAATCTTGGTAATTGTGCTTGAGAACGATCAAAACTCAAAACCATATTCCGTCGGGTGTATCGTTTCTACATGTCGTTTAACGACCCATAGCCGCCGCCGACTTGGAATTTGTAGGATGCATTGCAATACTTACATTTTGTATACAATTCTCCCGACGGAAGTGTGACATTCTCAAAATGTTTAGTGAAAATAGTAGATTTTAAAGGAGGATTTTTCCGAACTTTAGAAGTAATTGCATCGATACTTCTTTGTGTTTCGGGCATCGGAAGGTGTTGGGGCTGAGCCTCGGTCTCATCATCGGTTGATTGAATTTGAATGTTGAGATCCTCGTGTGCTATTTCTTTTCCCTTCCGAGATCGAGATGATGAAACTCCGTAACCACCTTCCATTGTCGTTAAAAGATTAAGCCGAAAACGCATAGAGAATATGAAGTTGAGAATGAGAGTAGAGAAGATGTGTGTGAAAATGATGAAATGAACTCCCTATTTATAGAGTTTGGATCATAACGATCACTAAATCATAGTCATTGATCAAAAAAATGGTCAAACGATTTTAACCGTTGAAAAAAAATTAAAAAAAACAAAAAGAAAACATCTCCAACGGCTCGGAACCGTCGGTTTGGAGCCGTTAGAACCAGAACCGACCCCGCATCCTGCCAGGCCGGTTCCGGTTCAACCCGACGAACCGGGTCAACGGGCCACCCGACCCATTGACCCGGGCGGGGTCCGGGCCGGGTTTGAGCTGGACCCGGCTCGTGATCGGGTCTAATCATATATAACCTTGATTATGTGATCACTAAGTAATTACATAACCAAGGTTATGGAGAATGAAACATAACTTGAAGTTGTTTAGTTCAATTTAGGTAATCAAATAAAATCTTGTTTGTTTGGAGGTAATAGTACGTAATATAATATTTTATCGTAGTACCTTTTAGTTAAATTTATGTACGATGAGATTATATGTTTATCTAAATTTAAAATAAAAAAGTAAAATGATATTATATATGTTTGTACTCGGTATAAAAAATTATATATGATTATATTTATTTTAATTTGTAAAACATATAATAATAATAATAACAATAATAAATAAAATTGGATTATTTTTTAATTTTTTAAAAATTTGTTTAGATAATTTTATTAAATTTTAAATGAAATTTATTTAATTTTTTCTATTTAAATTATTAAAATTTTAATTAAAATATTAAATTCAAAAAACATTCTCCCACGACACCGACGTCGACGTCAGCGTTGACGTTGACCGTCTATGTCCGCGTAGGTAGTCGGTATCCAACACCGACGGTCAACTGCCGATGCCGATCGTCGATGACCGACTACCGGCGATTGGCGCCGATCCCTGGTGGTTGCCAGCCGGCTATCGACGTTGACCACCGACTGTCGACTATCGGCGCCGATCGCCGTGCGATCGCCGGTCGCCGACCGTGAATAATGCCTCCGGAATTTAATAAATTGTGATTGTTATTTTATCTTAAATGTAAATATTGGAGGATAATTTTAGAAAGATAAGTTTCATAATCTCATAACCAAGAAAAACTTTACTTTCCTAAGATTTTCCGATTCCGGATTGCATGCCCCTTTTGCTGACGCGTCGGGCATGAATCATTACTTAGGAATCGATGATTATCTAAACCAAATAAGATTTTCATTGATAATCTTGGATGGATAATCAAAGTTATCATTTATCAAGGACAACCCCTAACCAAACGCTCCTTATTAATTATTTACTAATTATTTATGAGAGAGTAAAATGGAATAAATTAATAAATAGTTGTTATTTATTAATCTCGATACCTAACAATACCTGCCGCCAGCCACGTGCCCGTTCGAATGCTGGGTCATTGGTTCAATCGGAGTCAGACCGGGTTCACGCGGGATCAAAATCGGCGGCTCAGTCAAACCGTTCGGGAACTCTGGTTCCAACGGCGATGAGTAGTATAATTAGCTATCGTCGGGCTTTCGTCGGTCAGATCAGCGACCTTCTTCTTGCTCGCGTCGACGGCGGCGGTTCTCTCTTCCCCCTCTCGTCAGCGCTCAGTGGTGGGCGCGGCTCTCTACGATCCAGTTGGTATTTCCTGATTCCTTGGCGCTTCTGTTTCCTCATCGCTTTTAGATATCGCGATTGACGGGAGTGAGAAGGCAGCGCGTGGGGGCGGCCGCTTCTGGGAGGGAGGAGATAGCTCCCGTAGTTGATTCGAAAACATTTCATCGTGGTGTTCAGCTTCCCGGTAAATTCCGCTTCTGTGTTCAAAAGTGTTTCCCCCCCTCCGTTTTCCATCAATAAAATTTGCTTATTTTTATCAGTGCACGATTTTTGTCTATTAAGTCCGAATTATGTTGATGTATGGAGTGGATATTGCAGTTAATGGAACCGGAATAACTTTGACTAAGTTTCAACATTAAAAAAGGAAGTTTTTCCGGCGTAAGATAGTTTTAGGATCAGATTATCATGGTATGTTTTGATCTTTATTGTTATGCTGGATTCACCAAAGGAGACAGTATGAATTCTCTAGTCCAAACAGGAGAACAGTATCGAAAATTTTGACGACAGCTTATCATTTACTATGCAGAAGAAGTTTATCGCTTGATTGACTTTTGGCAGCCCATTCCGTGCAAAACACTTTGTTGACTTTTGGCCATATGCTTCGGTACTCTACAAATCTTTTTTAGATCTCAACGATGTCACTATGTCAGACTTTATTATGCTATAAGCATTGGCAAATGTTTGGAATATATTTGCTATTGTTTTTAATACATAAGTGCACTTATGACCTTGGTTGGTCTTAGCTCTTAAACTTACCGTGCCATATTTCCCCCACCTATGTCTGCAGAGAACTCTTGACTGTTATCTCCAGCAATCTACGTATCTAAAAAAGCAAACTTGATAAATAAATCATTCAGTGATGGCTTGCTTTGCTTGCATATTTAGGAGGAAAGCAACTTCAGGCCGGCGACATAATCAATTTAGCGAAGGTAACCTATTCTTGATGTTTTTATGCTACTTAACTTGATGTTGTCCTTGCATTTTAACTCATTTCCTTTGATACTAAGAATAGCTTATTCCACTTTTCTTTGAAGGTTGACATGTTTATTTTTTTCAGACGTTCCTGGAATTGAAAGTGTTACAATTTACACTTTCAAGGAACTGAAAAATGCAACGGATGGTTTTAATCCAGCTAACAAAATTGGAGAGGGAGGTTTTGGTCCAGTATATAAGGTAATTTACTAATTTCTGTAGACTGTAGACTTGATCAAAGCTATTAATTTTAGAAAAATACCTTTAATATCAATTCATTGATATAGGGAAGACTTAGAGATGGAAAAGCTATTGCTGTAAAGGTGCTCTCATCCGAGTCAAAGCAGGGAGCACGTGAGTTTCTGACTGAAATCACAGCGATCTCTGGCATAATTCATGACAACCTTGTCAAGCTGTATGGCTGCTGTGTAGAGGGATCTTGCAGAATTCTTGTTTACAACTATCTTGAGAACAATAGCCTCGCACAATTCCTTCTTGGTATCTAATACATTTCTTATATTTTTTACATTAGTATTCATGTCTCGACTTAGTATCAGACTAGCAAGCAGATTCTCATTTTATAGCACATAACAATGATCTGGTTCCTGCTTTGTTTCAGCTTCCAACCGCAATAACATTTATTTCAACTGGAGATCGACAGTCAAAATTTGTGTTGGTGTTGCTCGTGGGCTTGCATTTCTTCATGAAGAAGTGCATCCGCATATAGTTCATAGAGATATTAAAGCAAGCAACATTCTTCTTGATAAGGATCTAACACCAAAAATTGCTGATTTTGGTTTAGCAAAGCTTCTACCAGCAAATATAACACATGTCAGTACTCGTGTGGCTGGAACAATGTACGTGCCCTCTTTTCTGAAATAACATCGATCTATTTGCAGGAAATGCAAAACCAACCCATGCTTGATGTTGTATATGCAAGTATCTGCCATCAATGAACTCCAATTGTGAAATCTAAACTGTTCTTTGAGGCTGGTCCTTGCAACAAACATAATTTTCGCTGCATAATAAAATAAGGCCAGTGACATATGTCATCCTACTTTGATGACGGGCTCACGAAACTTCACTTTCTTTGTGCAGAGGATACTTGGCACCTGAGTACGCCATTCGTGGACAAGTGACAAGGAAGTCAGATATTTACAGTTATGGCATTCTTCTGCTGGAGATTGTCAGTGGAAGATGCAACACGAATACACGATTACCTTATCAAGATCAAAATCTTCTTGAAAGGGTAAGAGAAGTATATAAATTAAATATAAAATGGATGGTGACTTTGAGTTGCACATAAAGTAAATTTTCCAGTGAACAATTTTTTGTTTCCGAAAGATTGGTCTTTGTCTTGACAATTCTGTTTAGGTTGGATACTCTAGTGCACAGTTTCTTGCAACTGGTTTTGAAAATGACACTGAAGCATTGCACGCATGAGACACTCTATATTTTCATAAGTTTATGTTTACAAAACTCAAAGTGAAACACTCTCCTGGTGTTCCTCATTATGTTGTCAAATTTTACATCGCGTGCCAGTATAAACTATAAACACAATTATTTTGAAACCCTGGTCCGCTAAATAAGATTCTTTCTTAATAGTCTTGGATAATGTTTTATGTTCAAATTGTTGGGTATGACCAGCTAAGAAAAGGATATTGGCTTGTGTATACACACGTTATATGAAATATGTGTTGGAGCTTACTGAATTTTATATTTGGACTTGTTTGGTTAAAACACAGACACACACACTCTCTCTCGACCTCTTTTGGAAGTATATATACAATACTGTCCTTTCATAATTGTGTTTTGTCCTGTTATGCTGATTCCTCAGACTTTCATGTTAATAGTATTTTTGGGTCAACCCTATTGGTTGCTTGTTAATTATCTCTAGCAGCTCCATTGCATACATTTGCCCTACTAAGTGAACGAATACATATACTTAAGCCACTTGCAATCCAGGTTTGAGGCAGTGAAAGGAGGTAGATGATCAGATTTCCTACCTACCCTATCGCAGCAGTTCAAGCAAAGGTCTGGATGTTTGTCACCTAAATGGATCACATCAAGTGGATAATTATATTGGTGTGAGCTAAAACATTTCCCCTCATCTAACCTAAAGTCTATCAATACTTGGGTTAGTTGGGAGCATATTCTGAGAGTCCCCATGTGACACTTTGAACTAGCTTGGCCAAATGAGAATGCCACAGTTTATTATTTCAGCTAGAACTTAGATTTAATTACCTATAAAGATTTAAGTCACTTTTGTCCTTTTTTTCTGGAGGAAAATCAGTTTTATCCATTTCCATCTAGATAATACAATGTATCAGTTGAATTAGGGTGGCTATGTGTATTGCTATGCCCATGGCATTAGGACTGGAGTTCTTTACCTTTTCTGGGTCTGGTCGACCTAGGCCGGGCTTAAAATTTGGTTAAAATTGGATTTCAATGAGGAATCTGTTATGATAAGTTTAGTTCAAAGTCGCTTAAAGGTAACTTTAGTGTGGAAGTTTCTTGAATTGTGATTGTGAAACAAGAGAACTCAACACTGTCTGTGTTTTCCTTCCCTTAATAATGTACCCCTATCTCTTGTTTCAGTAGAATAACCAACCACAAGTAGCTGGAGCTCCATAATTTGCTTGTCGTCGTCGTCAGTTTTTTTGGTAAAGAAATCTGCTGAGTAAACAAATTGTTAAGAAACATGACCTATGAATTCTGTTACTTACAAGCGTTTTAATCTACTGAGTTAATTGTTCTTTGTGCACAATTAAGTTATTTTGCTTTTCCCTTGCAAATTATGTTCCTCTATGCTGATGAATTGACTGACCTAAATCTTAAAATATGGTTTGCTGTTGTACAGACCCCGGAAATCACAAATGGGCTTCTCGTCTTGCAGACGTGGGCGTTGTACGAATCCGGAAAGCTGCTGGATATCATTGATACTTCTTTGATAGATGAGTTAGATGCCGAAGAAGCATGTAAATTCTTGAAGGTTGGATTGCTATGCACACAAGATGACATGAAGCTTCGGCCCTCAATGTCGACTGTTGTCGGTATGCTGACTGGTGAAAAGGATGTGAACTCTGTGGAGATCACAAGGCCCGGTGTCATTAATGACTTAATGGACCTTAAAATTAGAAGCAACAACAAGGCTGACCAAGTGAACATATCCTCTAGCGCACCATCTGTTCTAGACACTCCCTCTTACTCAGACAACACGATAATAGCTAACTCTCAAGGTACATAACAAAGTTATGTACAATATTTGTAATTCTTTTACCCATTTTCATTTCTTGTCGGTGGAATTGTACACCAGGACTGCGATTGAAACAGAACTTGATTGTGCATAAATTTGAAGAGTGTGGATTTTTTTTCCCTTGATTTAATCAGAACTAGATTGTAGATTCTTGATTTAAACAGAACTTGCCATTCTTATTTACTATCTGTGTTACATGGGCCAGCAGAGAACATGTTTGATTGATAATATCCAAGGGAATCAAACAATTCTCGTGTGGACACATAACTAATTTGATAACGAGTTCCAAGTCCATGTTCTATTGAAAAACGAAAAACGACAGTGTGAAAATAAGGAGACCAAATCAAACCAGTTGGGTCAACGATAAACAAACACCATTAAAGAGAGTCTTATCCTTGCTTCCTCATATTGTATGTTTTTCTTTTTTTTTTCCGTTGCTAAATTTAGTACTTTCTTTTCCAAAGAATAAGTTACTCAAATTATGTAAAGCACAGATGAAACCTTCTGTCCTTTGTGTTTTTTTTTTGTCTTCTCATTGAATTCTTTCCATTAGCTGTCATCTCAATCCAAATCCATATCTTCAATTTGAGGCTAACAATCCTAACAAATTCGAATTTGTAGAAAGTCGGCAACAATTAAATCTTAATTATTCCACCTAAAAACAAGAGTCTAAATTCAATCTATAAGTAGCTACATTTTCCACGAGAGGATGATGATGGATTCTTCTTCCTTCTTTCTCTGCTTCATCGTCTTCTTCTTCCTCCGTAATTGTTCTTCTCTTCCTGATGGAGAAGCCGCTGGACATGGATACATTCTCCGATCGGTCAACGCCGATCCGTCGGGAAAGGCGTTGACCGCCGAGCTCGCCCTCATCCGCCAATCGCCGGTCTACGGCGCCGACATCGAAAACCTCCACCTCTTCGCAAGGTTAGTTATCGGCTTCCGTTAATAGTCGACGTTGAGTCTTTTGTTGAAGGATTTTGATCGATGTTGTTGGATTGATTCAGCTATGAGACCAGCGACCGGTTACGCGTTCGAATCACCGACGCCGATCGCCGGCGATGGGAAGTCCCCGACTCCGTCATCCCTCGCTCCTCCAAGGCGTCGACTATTGAGGCGGCGCTCCGATCCGGCGGCGGCCATGTCTTTTCCGCCGAGGGTTCCGACCTCGTGCTCACGCTCGCCGCTTCCTCCCCCTTCACCTTCACCGTCTCCCGGCGCTCCTCCGGCGACGTCCTCTTCTCCACGCACCCCGCGCTCGTCTTCAAGGACCGCTACTTGGAGCTCTCCTCGTCGCTGCCGGCGGACAGGGCGTCGCTCTACGGCCTCGGCGAGCACACCAAGAGGACCTTCAGGCTGGCTCCCAACGACACGCTGACGCTGTGGAACGCCGACATCGGCGCCGCCAACCTCGACCAGAACCTCTACGGCTCGCACCCGTTCTACATCGACCTGAGGTCGTCGCCGCCGGGAGCCACCCACGGCGTGCTCCTTCTCAACAGCAACGGAATGGACATCGTCTACGGAGGATCCTACATCACCTACAAGGCGATCGGGGGCGTCCTCGATTTCTACTTCTTCGCCGGGCCGTCGCCGCTGGCGGTCATGGACCAGTACACCGAGCTCATCGGCCGACCGGCGCCGATGCCGTACTGGTCCTTAGGTCCGTACACTAACTCATCTAAACCAAACGCCGTCGTCTTCAAAATCCAATTTTGAGAGCTCCTCGTGATAGATAGTACCAACTCGTCGCGATGCAGGATTCCACCAGTGTCGATACGGCTACAGGAACGTCTCCGAGCTCGAGTACGTCGTCCGACGCTACGCCGAAGCTCGAATTCCTCTGGAAGTGATGTGGACGGACATCGATCACATGGACGGCTTCAAGGATTTCACGCTCGATCCGATCAACTTCCCGGCGGAGAAGATGAAGAGGTTCGTGAATCGCCTTCACAAGAATGGGCAAAAATACATAGTCATTATTGATCCAGGTAATCGATCGAGATCCTGCAAAAATTGCAATTCGCTACAATTGGTAGAACTTGGTGAGATGTTTGTGATCGATTGTTTCAGGCATTAATGTCAACTACACGTACGGCACATTCCTCAGAGGATTGAAACAGGGCATCTTCATCAAGAGAGGGGGAAATTATTACCTCGGTAGCGTCTGGCCCGGCCCTGTCTACTTCCCTGACTTCTTGAATCCGGCCGCCGCCCGATTCTGGGCGGAGGAGATTGCCATTTTCCGGCGGACGCTGGAGGTTGACGGGCTGTGGATCGACATGAACGAAATCTCCAACTTCATCACCTCGCCGCCGGAGAGCCAGCTGGACGAGCCTCCGTACAGCATCAACAACGCCGGCGTCCGGCGGCCCATCAACAACAATACGGTGCCGGCGTCGGCGGTCCACTACGGGAACGCGACGGAGTACGACGTGCACAACCTGTACGGATTCTTGGAGTCGAGGGCGACGCGCGACGGGCTCGTCCGGGCGACGGGGAAGCGGCCCTTCGTGCTCAGCCGCTCGACCTTCGTCGGCTCCGGCAAGTATGCGGCGCACTGGACCGGCGACAACGCGGCCAAGTGGGAGGACCTCGCCTACTCGATCCCCTCCGTTCTCAACTCCGGAATCTTCGGGATTCCGATGGTCGGAGCCGACATCTGCGGCTTCAGCGGAGACACGACAGAGGAGCTCTGCCGGCGGTGGATTCAGGTAGATGATAGATTCCCCCAACAAGATTAGATTTTGATGTGGTCGAACGATTCCATGGAAGCTAAATTCGTGTAATTTGATCGAAGCTGGGAGCATTCTATCCATTTTCAAGAGATCACTCGGACATCCGCTCGGTCCACCAAGAGCTCTACCTCTGGGACTCGGTGGCCCGGTCGGCGCGCAGGGCGCTCGGTCTCCGGTACCGCCTCCTCCCCTACTTCTACACGTCCATGTACGAGTCGCACGTGACGGGCGCGCCCATCGCGCGCCCGCTCTTCTTCTCCTTCCCCGACGACCCGGCGACCTACGACATCAGCACGCAGTTCCTCATCGGCGCCGGCGTGATGGTGTCCCCGGCGCTGCAGCCAAGCGCCACCGACGTCGAAGCCTACTTCCCCAAGGGCAAGTGGTTCAACCTGTTCAACCACTCCGACTCAGTGGCGACCGGCGAGCAGGGAAGGTACGTGGTGCTGAACGCGCCCGAAGAGAGCATCAACGTTCATGTGAGGGGAGGGCACATACTGGTAATGCAGGGGGAGGAGCTCACCACCAGGCTGGCGCGGCGTAGCCCGTTCGAACTCCTGGTGGCGCTCGACGAGGGAGGAGCCGCGACGGGGGAGGTGTTCCTCGACGACGGCGAGGAGGTGGAGATGGGAGGGGAGGGGAATGACTGGAGCTTGGTAAGGTTCAGGAGTCACCTGGAAGGGAAAACTCTGAGGCTGAGATCAGAGGTCATCAATGGCGCTTATGCTAAGAAGAACAGATTGGTGATAGAAAAGGTGGTGATTCTCGGATTGCAACTGAACGAATCATCTCAGATTTCCATTTCTTCTTCTTCTTCGTCTGTGTTCTTGACTTCAATCGGAGTCGATAGCAACTCGGATAAGAGGGGGCCTGATGATTTCAGTGTTGTGGAAGTCAGTGGCCTGTCACAGCTCTTGGGGGAGCAGTTTGGGCTCGAGTTTGAGATCAATGACAAGGCCAAGTGAGAATCACAAGCATTTCAACTTTCATAGGACTCCTCTATGTTATCTATCAAGCATTTTCATTTTCATTTTAACGAGGAATATCGATTACTTATGAAAGTTCTATGTGCTCATTGTCTCATTGAAATGTTAGCATAACATATATTTCATGAATATGCAAAATTAAGTTTTTTATTTGCATAATCTAAGATTTTAAACTAAATAATTTTCACAATACATATGCTTAAATGTAAAATATAACTCATGTTGATCTTTAAGCATGAAGAAACTAAAACTTAGACAATTGTGTTTCTCTCTATTTATCTTTCTTCTTGGTTAGTCTTCTGTGGAAAAGGCTCTTATAATGGTAGAGAGAATCATTTTGTAACTTTTATATATATACAGGAATATAAAAATGAACTTTTAAATTTATTCATTCTAACGCGACTAAGAATTATCTATTATTTTTTTGTTACTAGATATCTAGTTTACATTGATTAATTTTAGAAGTTTTTCATATGTTATCAGAGTACATCGGATAGCGCTCACAATGGATGGTCTATCAATCCATCATTCTTAGATCAACCATCCATTTAGAAAAATAAAAATTTCATTCGTTAATTCGCCAAATCTAATGTTGAGAGTTGAATACACACAATTTTATTAATAATAATGTATGGTATATATAATATCATTACAAATATAAAATAGGAAAATAACTAAAATATCTGGAAACAAATAAATATATAAATTAAGAAATAAATAAATGCATAAATAAATTAAATATTCTCTAATACACCCCTTCTCGTGTCCTAGAGATGACGCTAATCCTACTATAGATAGCAAACAGTCGAGATCGAAAAAGTGACTTAGTGAGCGTATCAGCCAATTGATCGGCAACAAAAATATAAGTAACTCGTAGTTCTGAAGACTATACCAGATCACGAATAAAGTGATAATCAATAGTCAGATGCTTCATCCAAGAGCGAAAAACAAGATTATCCGAAAGATAGATGACATCCAAATTATCAGTGAAGAGCACAATATGTGTGATAACATGAAAAAGAAATTCTATTAAAAGTAACATAATCCATTGAAGCTCCGATACTGCAGAGGCAATGACATGATATTCGGTCTTAGTCGAAGAGTGCACAATCATGCGCTGCTTGGTAGATTTCTAGGAAATCAAATTAGCACCCAGAAAAATAACAAATATGCCTATAGAACGCCGATCATCCGAATCTCCTACCCAGTCCGTATAAAAAAAACCATGAAGAGTGAGAGATGTATCTACAAGTAGACGAATACCAAGATCCCTAGTACCATTGAGATATTGAAGTAAACACTTCACAGTGCTCCAATGCATCTCTAAAGGGGCTTGCATAAACTATAAAAGCTTATTGGCCGTAAAAGAAACATCAAGACGGGTCATACAAAGATGTTGTAAACCACCAACCATCGGTCTGAGCTTAGTTGCATCAAAGTTAGAGAATCATCATGCAAAGTAAGATGAGAGTCAGTAGTAATAGGAGTGGAAATTGACTCAGAATCAAGCATGTTGTGTTTGGAGAGAAGATCAGTGACATACTTTTGTTGGGACAAAAGAAAACCATTTGAAATTTGTGAATCTCAACCCCGCAGAAGAAGGAAAGAGCCCCAAGATCCATAGTTGCAAATTTTGCATTAAGTTTGTATACTATGTCATCAACAACATAAGCATCACTACCTGTAATGATTAGATCATCAACATATACAAGGAAATAGATAACAGTATTATCCTGATGATAAACAAATAAGGAGGTATCAGCTTGAGAGGCAATAAAGCCAAGAGAGACCAAAAAGGTGCGAAACTCCAAATATCAAGCGCACGAAGCCTGCTTTAGGCCATAAAGCGTCTTATGTAGACAACATACATGATCCGGGAATTCAGCACTACGCATATTTGAAGATTGTGCTATATAAACCTCCTCTGTAAGATGTTCATTGAGAAACACATGGTTAACATCAAGATGGCGAAGACACCATCCCGATTCATAGCCAAACTAAGAACAATATGAATAGTTACCGGGTTAATAACAGAGTTAAATATATTATGAAAGTCAATACCAGGACGCTGATGAAAACCCTTGGCAACAAGGCGGGCCTTTTACCGATCAATAGAGCCATCTGGATTGCGCTTAATGCGAAACACCCACCTGTTACCTATAAGATTCTGGTTTGGCGAAGATGGGACAAGAGTCTAAGTCTGATTACGGAGAAGAACATCATACTCTTCATGCATGACCTTTACCCTGTTCGAATCTTTAAGCACATGCATGATAGATGATGGTTCACAAGGTTGTGAAAGGCTAATACGAAGGATGTTGGGACCGATGGACCCGCTAGAGGGGGTGAATAGCTTTTCGTTCAATTCGCTTTGCTCTTCCTAAAAGGTTAGTGCGCAAGCGAAAATGCAAACTAAGCAATTAGAAATAATGATAACACTTAACCTTTTACGTGACTCGGAGATTGTTTACTCCTACTCCATGGCATATCCTTGAGGTGGATAAACCCTCAATCATTTGGTGGATTAATCCCCAACAATCTCCGACTAATGTTTTCTCCTTCTCAGTGGAGAATAACCTCTCACAAATCTCTCTGTTGGAGCAATCTAGGTACCTTGGATTTTGGTGTTTGGGCAAAGGTTTAAGTTAGGATTATTGTTGTATTTGATATGCATTGTGAGTATGCAAGATATAAGTACAACGAAGGAGAAAAGTCCAAGTAACATCTTGGCAAAGGAAGACTCAACAAGAAGGACCGAGGCCGAAGAAAGCTCCAGAAGGTAAGACGTGAAGGATGGAGAGGCATCCGAGGGACGCAAGGCTGATGGAGGAGCTAGAAGTCTAGGTCTAGGTTGGTCGGGCGAGGACGATTGTTGAGTGAACGTACTCGGGGTTGAAACCCTAGATTTAGGGTTTGGGTAGTCGACTGCTGCATGTAGCAGTTGACTGGTGTTGGGCACAGAATGATCAGTCGACTGATCTTCTATGTAGTCGACTGGTGTCGGCTGGTATTCAAACGTTGGGTTGTAACGTTCGAATCCGAGTGGCACCAGTCGACTGGTAACGGTCGGAATAGTACCAAGCTCTATCGAAGAGCATGATTTGGCTGGACAAAGGTTGACGAAATAAGCATGGGTAAAGTTTATTAGTAGTCTACAAGTGCTCAGGAGTTGTTGTAAGGTTGTGGCGAGATTTCTCCACCCACAAGGAGCGATGCGAGCTAGCCGGAGGCTTTCCGGGGGGTCATCCACCGACGAATCGGGATCGTCCACCTTACGAATAACCGTGGAGTATGAGTTTTATCTCCGAACTACATTAAATTGGTTTGTGTTCTTCCTTGTTAGTTTTAGTTTGTATTGTATTCCTTTGCGCACTAACACGTATAGAAAGAACTGACGATTGAAGTGGGTGATCGGCTATTCACCCGCTTTAACTGTACACATCGATCCTCATCAAGTGGTATTAGAGTCGGGGTTGCTCTTGTTGGACTAACCACCAAAAGAGCAAAGGTGCTAGAGGAAGATGGACTCGAAAGGTCCACTAGGATGGGATACTCGAATCCCACCTCCATATGATCGAGACGACTTCGATTATTGGAGGAAGCGATTGGAGACTTGGTTCCAAATGAATTGGGACCATTGGAACGCATTGGAGGTTCCATTCGAAGCTCTAATGGACAAGAAGGGGAAACACCTCCGACCTCGGTATTGGACAAAGGAACAAATGGAGGAAGCGGAGTTGGATAAGGAGGTAACTAGAATTGTGTTAAATTTATTACCTTCTTATATTGTGTCCCGTGTAGGTGAGTACAAGAATGTGTATGAGCTATGGAGAAAGGTGATAACTCTACATGAAAATTTTACATAAGGACATAGAGTGGAGGAGCCCAAGGATAAGGGATCATTGGTCTAAGAGAAGGAGAAGAACCAATTGAAAGTTGAATCAAGTTCAACATCCGAAGAGGAGGAGGAAGTGGAATCGTCCACATCCTCAAGTGAGGAAGAAGAAGAGCAATTCAAGGTGGAAGAGATCTTGGAAGCTCAACTCTCAACCTCAATTACCGAGAAGAGTAGAAAATCCTACATCAAGTGTTTTGAGTGTGAGGAAATGGGACACTACAAGAGTAGGTGTCTTTCACTCAAGAAGGTAAAGGAGGTAAACCCTAAACCCGGCAAAATTCATTCAAAAACTAACATGAGTTGTAGGGATGGAGCTAAGGATAAGAAGAATATAATTTGCTTCACATGTGGTGAGCGGTGCCACTACCACACAAAATGCTCAAGGAAAGGAGAGCTCAAGAAGTTAGGTCATTTGAAGAAATTGAAAAAAAAGGAGCTCAAGTCAAGGGGGAGCTTCAAAGGTAAAAGGAAAGGTAATCCGTTATTTAAAATTCAATCCAATTTCAAATTCATATATGTTTATTAAAAATAATGTAGATTATTTACCCAAGCATAATCATGGATTTAGGTATAATGATAGGAATAGGGTTAACAAGGTAGATAACCTTAATAAATCATTATCCAAGGCTAGACCAAATAGGACCCAAACTACCATGCCTAAGGGAAGGAAGGTATTAAATGAGCTAGACATTAATCCCAAGAAGGGGAGACATATGCATAAAAAGGTGGGTAGGTATAGAATGTCCAAGGTGGAAATGTTGACTCTAGGGTAAAAACTTTAGAGTTGGAAAATCAAGTCTTGAAGACAAGGCTTGAAGAAATGGAAAGAGTCCTAGATAGGTTTATTATTGGACCTAGGGGACTTAACATGTGTTTGGGTGTTCAAAAATCCAAAAATATCAAATTTGGTACATCCAAGGTCAATGAAAGGAAATATGCTAGGATAGTATATAGCTATACCAAGGTTGAAAAATCCAAAAATGGCAAGGACAAACCTTTTAAAGTTAAGGGAAAGAAGAATTTAACCAAAGACAAGGTACCCAAGGTTAATGAAGTTAGATTTGTAGGTTAAAAATCACCAGAGATACACCGGTATGACCTAATGATTGTAAAAGAGTCATTTAGGGAGGTGGCTAGGGCTAAGAGCTCAAGGGGGAGCTCTAGGAGTCAAATTGGGATCCAGGGTAAATGGATCTCGGGAGGATATCTTCTGGAAGTCTAGATAGACTATAGAGTGTGCCAAAACGTTTGGAGACGGATTTGAGTCTCAATCCTTAGGTCTTGGCACATTGAGTTTTCGTTTCATTCATGAAAATATTGTTGGATCGAGAAATGCGAGAGAGGGGGGGGTGAATGTCGCAATTCGTTCGGATTTAAAAAGAGTAAGTGCGCAGCGGAATAAAACAGAGCAAAAACAACTCTAACACGGTCGTTTTACTTGGTTCGGAGCCTGGGTCGACTCCTACTCCAAGGCCCACGGTCGTTGACCGTTTTCTGCGGGCAATTCTATAAGTTCGTAAAAGTTTACAGGAAAGATAATAACAAGAACAGTTTAGTAAACTTTAAATACAGCTCTTCGTTACCGACGTCCGGTGTAGATCGAAGTTTCGGAGCAGCGGGACGTCGTCAGCTCGAGTTGGAAGATTTCTGGAGCGTGTCGCGGAAGCAGAAGAGCGCAGAAGTGTCACAGTGATTGATGATTTGAAGAAGGAGGTCGAGGGCCCTTTATATAGGGCCTGGGGGCGCCCTGGTCGACGGGGGCGCCCCCCCCACGTGGCAGCAGATCCACACAAAGCGCAGTCAACCACTTATCCCTTGAACCTCGGGATAAGGTCTGACTGGGGCGCCCTGTACGCTGGGGGCGCCTTGGTTGACTCGGCCAACTCTTATCCGCAGCGCTGAGTCTTCTTTGGTAAATCTGGCTGGGGGCGCCCGGGACAGCGGGGCGCCCTGGGCGTGTAGCGCAGACACGGCTGAGTTGGTTCGCTAAGGGGGCGCCCGGGACAGCGGGGGCGCCCTGGGTATGTACTGTCGAAGTCTTTCTTGTCTTGTTGTGTTTTGTGTTCACCATGGGGGCGCCCGGGACACTCCGGGCGCCCTGGTCAGCGGTTGCCTCATTCCTTTGAGGCATTCTGAGCTGCAGACACTCGTTCCTTAGGTCCTGCATCCAGGGTTAGTCCAAAACACAATAAAACAATAAAATAATAGGTTATACAGCCTTAGCTGTCTTGGTTCTGACTTTGGTCTCCAAAATGGAGCCCTAGGTCGAACCGACGCCTAATGTTCCCTCAAGGGGAACGCGTCCTCACCTACTCCTCTTGGGAGAATTTACCTGGTGCCAACCGGATCCTCCAGTTGGACTTTTGCTCAGCAGCCCTTCGCCAGGTCTTGAGTTTCGCCCAGCAGCCCTTCGCCAGTACTTGGTTTTTGCCCAGCAGCCCTTCGCCAGGTCTTGAATTTCGCCCAGCACTTCGCCAGGACTTGGTTTTTGCCTAGCAGCCCTTCGCCAGGTCTTGAGTTTCGCCCAGCAGCCCTTCGCCAGGACTTGGTTTTTGCCTAGCAGCCCTTCGCCAGGACTTGGTTTTCGCCCAGCAACCCTTCGCCAGGACTTGGTTTCCTGACAGCCCATCGTCAGGTGCCTAGCAGCCCTTCGCTAGGACTTTGTTTCCTGCACTCTCAAGCAGCATTGTTAAATACCAAACAACCCTTAACTTTGAATCCTTTGCCAATATCAAAACAAGTTCGATCTGGTGCTTCCTGCACCAACAAATATGACATTGGACGTTATATTGCATGAAAATTAGTTTTTGATGTTTAGAAGCCATATAAACTAATGCTAGGGATGCATTGTGGTTTGGTATAGGGAGATACATCAAAAGGTAGTCAAAACTAGGATTTTAGGTCAAAGTTCTATTGAACCATTTAGATAGTTTTGATTTTGTGTCAATCTTGGGATCCGAGATATATTCATTTTATTTTTCCCAAGTAAAAATGGGTACCACAAACCTCTTCACAAAATTTGAAAATTTTTGAAGACTTGTGAAATTTTTGGTGCATTTCTGAAAGAGCAATGATAGGGAGAGTGAAAGGAGAGTGAAAACCATAGTGAATGATGTGACATGACGTGGCATGACATGACACTTTATATGCACACGTCCAATTATCGCTTGGACACCATCAGCAACCTTCGGCCGCCGCCCCGAATCAAACTATACCCTGGGGGGTACGGTGAATCTGTCGGAGATCGTGCATGTAAGGTGCCACGTCATTCACTATGATTTTCACTCTCCCATTTTCACTCTCCCAATCATTATTCTTTCTGAAATTGGGTCAGAAATGTAGAAATGAGCTGATATTAGAATATCAGTCAACTGATGCAGGGGTAGTTGACTGATAATTCTGTGAATTGGGTTTTCTTTTAGGTCAGTCGACTGGTAACTGTCTCAGTTGACTGATACATGCCGAAATTATTTTTCACCAGTCGAAAAGTGTTCTAATGATGTAAAACAAGTATATAATTTTATGAGGGTTAATACACTTTGTTTATGATCATTAGAGGTTAAAAATTCTAATAATTGGGATATTGTTGGATCTCTTTTTGATATGTGGCAAAGGAGGAGAAGTGTTAGGTTTATGTGGGAAATCAACACACCTTTGCAAGAAATCCAAGCTCAAGGGGGAGCTTAGGTGAAGGGGGTGCATTTGTTGGCAAAGGGGGAGAAGTACTTTTGCAAGAAAAATCTACTCAAGGGGGAGTTTAGGTATAGGGGGAGCCTAAGGTTAGGTTCCATGATTATTTGCCTTGTTGGTGTTTCCCTAACCTAAACGGGTTGTCAAACATCAAAAAGGAGGAGATTGTTAGAGTAATCTAGGTACCTTAGGTTTTGATATTTGGGCAAAGGTTTAAGTTAGGATTATTGTTGAATTTGATATGCATTGTGAGTATGCAGGATATAGGTACAACAAAGGAGAAAAGTCCAAGTGGCATATTGGGAAACAAAGGCTCGACAACAAGGATCGAGGTCGAAGGAAGCTCCAGAAGGTAAGGTGTGAAGGATGGAGAGGTATCCGAGGGACGCAAGGCTGATGGAGGAGGCTAGAAGTCTAAGTGTAGGTTGGTCGGGCGAGGACGAGTGTTGAATTAATGTACTCGAGGTTGAAACCCTAGATTTAGAGTTTGGGTAATCGACTTGTAACGCCCGCTTTTTTTTTCTTTTTCCTAAAGCGGCGTTACGTTAACATACTTAGGGCATGTAGACATCATAATGCAGCGGAAACTTTTAAACTTACTCCTACATGCACTTACTACCATTTCTAACGTCATAACATGGGAACTTAGCATATTAAATTTATACTTAGCATCATATCATGTCATACTTAGCATCATGTCATTCTTAGCATCATGTCATACTCAGCATCATGTCATAGAGTCATATTCAAGTTCCTAATAGTAAAGGTAAAGTTCTATCATAAGACAAGCAAACATATTACTCCTTGGCCAAGTCACTATCACACACATTCTTGGATGCCCTCCTGCTGCTTCCTTAGTGTCCCCTTGCGTGATCTGCGGTATAAGAAATAAGACTATAAGCACACAGGCTTAGTAAGACTCTTTTCTACTCACTAAAACCATTCATCTTCTCATCATGAGCACATAAGACATTAACATACTTAGTGTTTTACTTAGAACATAAGCCTTTTCATCACTTAGCATACATTCGTCATGGCATGATCATAACTTAATCATATTCGTAGCATGACATAAACATAACCATAAAAACATTCATGGCATGACATAATACTTGGCATAGACATAAACATCGTAAACTTTCATAGCATGGCATAATACTTGGCACAGACATAACATAATAAACCTAATTAAATCATGGCTTCAGAGATTAGCATGGGCAGAAATAAAATCATGGCATCTAACTTAGCATAACACAATTAAATCATGACATCCTAAACTAGTATGAACATAAAGAAAATCATGGCATTCTAACTTAGCATAAACATAATTAAATCATGGCATCCTAAACTAGCATGAACATAAATAAAATCATGGCATCCTAAATTAGCATAAACATAAATAAATCATGGCATCACATATTAGCATAAACACAATTAAATCATGACATCATATATTAGCATAAACACAATTAAATCATGGCATCATATATTAACATGAACATACTTTGCATAAACATACTTTTCCTAAACATACTTTTCATAACATAATGTATAACATGAATGGATGCATGTGACAATTGCATATATATATAAGGATGCTTAATCTTTAAAAACATACTTTTAAATGCTTAAACATAATCATCATATCATTGGGCCCTGGCTTGTACCACATACATACATCATAAGCGCGCATCCCTAAGCAAATACGAGGTAGCTAGCCTCGACCTACTAGGGTAAGGACAGCATAGTCGGTAGTCCCCGAACCGAGGCGTTCTTAAGGTGCCCATCCCTGTTGCACAGCTTCGGTAGTGCCAGAACCGTGGACAGCTTCGGTAGTCCAAAACCGGGGCGTTCTTAAGGTGCCCATCCCTTGGACCCATACTTCGGTCCGGTACAATCCCATTCATAAAATAAAATACTTTACATGCTTCATTATTCATGAGACATTCATGGCATACTTAACATAGCATAACTTGTTACGGCTCGGCCCGTCTACCGGCCCATTTACCGGTCCTCTCGACCGTCGTACCGTCGACCATCGACCGTGCCGTTTAGCATATTTATGCCTTAATGACATATGCATCATCTTTCATTCATCATACTTGTCTTTCATCATCATTCATTCATCATACTTAACATCATCGTTATGTCTTAAAGGCCTGTACTTTAACTTCATTCATATGGCATACATACATCTTATTCATAAATCATGGCATACATACGTATCATTCATAAGACATGGCATACATGCATATTATTCATAAAACATGGCATATCATTCATAAGACATGGCATACATACATATCATTCATAAATCATGGCACATGTCTAAACATCTATGACTTAACATATAATTCATGACGTACAAACTAAGGGTTTGGTTAACATAGCACTTCTTCCCTCTTACTTAAATATATATCTTGGTAGCTCATACTCAAGCATCTTGGTAGGTTTAACCCAACCCTAGCCCTAGGTTATGCCCTTGGCCGAAAATCCCCAAGGAACCCTAGGTCCATGAACCTTCACATAACTTCCAAACAACATCTCATACACATATACTAGGCCATAGGACCCCTTTTTGAGTCCATACTTAAGGACAACCCTAATCCTTTAGTCCTAATCTCACTCTTGGCCGAAACTTCAAGGCCATGGGGGGTATGGAAAAATTCTCTTAAATCCCCAAATCAATTGCTTAAACACCAACCATACCTTACCATAGGGCCATTGGGACCCTTACATGAAATAAGTCCTAACTTTCCACCCTATTAGGGTACTTGGCCGAAACCTATAGGGTCTCTAGGCGATGTGAAACATTCACATAAACACCCTCCATCTCCCTTATATCACGTTAAAACATAAAACATACACTTGAAGTTTGAGACCCAACCCTACACAAGGGTTCTTGATGTTGGCCGAAACCCTAGGGTATCCTAGGATACCCCAAAAATTCCCAAAAATTATATTTAATCTCTAAACATCATAAGAGAGCATTAAAAAACATTATCATGATTTTTTACATAATTATAGACCTTTAAATCATGGTGGCCGAAACCCTCAAGCTTAGGGTTCTTGGTTTTGTTTCTTTCATGTTGGCCGAAACCCTAGGGTGTCCTAGGGTACTCCAAAAATTCCCAAAAATTATACTTAACCTCTACACATTATAAGGGAACATGAAATAACATTATAAAGATTTTTAGCATAATTATAGACCTTTAAATCATGGTGGCCGAAACCCTTAAACTTAAGGTTCTTGGTTTTGTTTCTTTCATGTTGGCCGAAACCCTAGGGTGTCCTAGGGTACTCTAAAAATTCCCAAAAATTATACTTAACCTCTACACATCATAAGGGAACATGAAATAACATTATAAAGATTTTTAGCATAATTATAGACCTTTAAATCATGGTGGCCGAAACCCTTAAACTTAAGGTTCTTGGTTTTCCTTCCTTTCAACATCAAATCCAAAAACTAACCAATATATCATGCTAAAAATCATGAAAATCATAAGGAACTATTATACCACAGGTGAGGGAGTCTTACCTTGGGGTTTCTTGATTTTTCACCTTGATTATAGAGAATCAAAAGAACTCCTTAGACCTTAAGTCGAACTCCTTAGACCTTAAGTCACCTCTAGCCCTTGTAACCTTGGGAACCCTTTAGATCTTGGAGATGAGACCCTCTTGTGAAGCTTTTCCAAGGGAAATCTCCTCTTGAGATTTTCGGCTAGAATGAGGGAGGAAGAAAGAAACTCCCAAACCCCCTCTTTATAGCACATTAAGGAGGGTAAGTGAAGAGTCATGATGTCTCTTCCTCTTCCCCTAAGCCTTAACTAAACTCCATTTCATTTCCTCATAGAAATCCCTTGCTAGGTGAGTTGGTTAGAGTATGCATGGTTATACAAGAGGTCTAAGGTTCAAATCCTTGGTGTATGCATTAATTTTCTATTTTATTTTTATTTTATTTTTCCTAATATTCGAAAATCCCCTAAAAATTCCCCCATAATTATGTTAATATTTCTCATTAAAACCCCTTTATATTTCTATAAATTTTTACCTAAAATTCATCAATAATCATGGTACTATAAAGCTCATATAAGGCCCATTAGTGCCTAACTTCTCAATTTAAATAGGAAACCATGCTAAAACTCACCCATAATCATACTAATATTCCTAATTAAAATCCATTTATATTTATATTAAATTTTACCTAAAATCCACTAATAATCATGGTACTAGAAAAGCTCATATAAGGCCCATTAATACTTAGTTTCTCAATTTAAATGAGAAAAATCATGGATTTCTAGGCTAAGGTTCGTACTAATATTTCTAGGTCCCTCGGAAAATTATCTAGACATGCTTAATATTTTAAGAAAATATTAAGAGAATTTTCTGGGTCGTTACACGACTGCTGCATGTTGCAGTTGACTGGTGTTGGACATAAAAAGATCGCCTGACTTATCTTTTGTGCAGTTGACTGGTGTCGGCTGGAATTCAAATGTTAGGTTGTAACATTCTAATCAGAGTGGACCACTCGACTGGTGTTGGCACCAGTCGACTGGTAACGGTTGGAACAACACCCAACTCTATTTATGAGAGCATGGTTTAGTTGGGCAAAGGTTGACGTAATAAATTTGGGTAAACCTTATTAGTAGTCTACAAGTGCTCAGGAGTTGTTGCAAGGTTTTGGCAAAGTTTCTCCACCCACAAGGAGCGACGCGAGCTAGCTGGAGGCTTTCCGGGGAGTCATCCATCGATGGATCGGGATCGTCCACCTTACAGACAATCGTTGAGTAGGAGCATTATCTCCAAACCACGTTAAATTAGTTTGTGTTCTTCCTTGTTACTTTTAGTTTGTATTGTATTCCATTGTGCACTAACACATGTAGGAAGAACCGACGATTGAAGTGGGTGATCGGCTGTTCACCCCCTCTAGCCGTACGCACCGATCCTCAACTCTCTCTTCCTCTTTACAAGATGAGAATTAGGATTAGGAGGAAGAGAATGAACTTAGAAGTCTTAAGCACTTGATCAAGAAGGTTTCTTACATAAGAGCTAACCCTTCTCAAGTCTTAATCATCCCTTTAAATAGAGGAGAGAACAGTTAACAAAACATCTCGTCCCCAACACTAGTCGACTGTTGCTAAGACCGGTCGACTGGTGCTCAGCCAACGGCTAGCTAAATGGTTAGTTTTCGAATAGATCAGTCGATTGCCACCTAAACCAGTCGACTGATCCTGCTGTTCAAAACTTATAGAAAGTTCAGTCGACTGGTGTCCCTACCAGTCCACTGATATTGTTATACACTTATACTCATCCTCTCTGGAGTCTCTCTTTGAAGCTCTCTTCCTTCGGCTCTCGTCCCTCGAATGCATCAAGCCCTCGGCTCGTCCCGATGTTATCCTTCGCGTATGCCTTAAAATCTGCATCCCTTGGCTCCACTCCGTTACTCCTTATCCTGCTATCCCTCAGATGCGTCATCCTTCATCGACTTGAGGACTCGACCACCAGGATGAGATTTCCCTTTTGTGTGTTCCACCAAGTCCTCATTGACTCAAACACATATTAAACCAATATAAAAACCTAACTTAATCATATTGACACACACATTAAAAACCATGATCGTACCGATCAAACTTGGGTTGATTGTACCAACAATCTTCCCCTTTTTGATGTGTGACAATATGTTTAAGTTAGACACAAAAATAGTAATTTTAAAAATACAAAGCATAGTATAACATGAAGCATTAAAAGTATTCAAGCTCTCCCTTAACCTATGCTTTATCTCATGATTTTCAAATTAAGCACAAAACACATAAAGAAATAAGTTTCTAACATAAACTCTTCTATTCTCCCTCTTTAACACTATCAAAAAGATTATACCAAATAATTCAAACCAAGGCATCAAAGTAAAACAAAATTAGTAGTTTTCCTGAAAAAATCTGCCAAAATCAAAAAATCAGAGTACTAGTTGACTAAGTTAGTTATCAGTCGATTGACCTCAATGAAATTACTCTTCATACCAAGAATTTGTAAGATCAGTTGACTGACCCTCTGCACCAGTCGACTGACACAAATCTGATCCAAATTTCAGTCTTTTGAATCGAAATTCAGAAATGAATCAAAAATTCCAAAAAAATTTGAAAAATTATAAAATTTTGCAAACATATTTCTTTTGATACCCTTTAACAGGGAAAAATAAGTTTTCATGAATAATCAAAATATTTTTGAATTTTTTTTATCAAAACTCAAAAAATTGAAAAACTTTCAATTTTTGTATCACTCTTAAGCCTTAGTTTTGAAATCATTGTTTTTCAAATCTATACCACAATAAGTAAAATACAAAATTATTTTTAAAACATTTGAAATATCCAACTATGATTTGTGGGCAACATGTCCATTAATTAAACATTTACTTTCCTCATAGTTGGTCTATTAATACGAAAATGATACATTTAATAACTATCAAAATACCATAAGCACATGTGAATTATGAGTATCATCCTAATATCTCATATGCATAAGTAAAACCATAAATCAATTAATTAGGAGATGTACTAAAGGTAATCTCTACTTAGCCCATTTGATCATGAATGTATTTAGGCTAAGTGCTCCCTCTTAAGATTTCAAGTCAACCATTTTCAAAAATTTAAAATTTTAACAAACATGGTTGACTAACTCTAAGTTCTCTAACTCTTGAGGATTGACTTTGACACCTAATAGAAATTCTTCCTAATTGGGTTAATAAAAAATTCTTTGGGGATCAATTTTCTATCTAGAGTCATGATTTTTTGTTGACCCCTAGCAAGCAAGCAATGGTAGGTTTTTTTATTGTTTGATTGATCATATCCTTACCTCTTTTTCTTGAAGCTTGCTCTTTGACTCTTATGATCATATCTAGAGTATTAGAGCCAATTTAAAATTTTCCAAGGGTTTCCTTAATTCCCTATTTTCTTTTTCTAAACATGAATTATTTAAACTAGAAGAAGAGGAAACATGTATGTCATCCCTAAGTGTCATGGATTCTAATTTTTTATTAAGCATGCAAATCTCATTTTTCAAACATTTAATTTTTTTCTAACTTTAAATAAATCATGATTAGTGTAGAGATGATTTTAAGTAAAGTAGTAGTGGGTAAATCATATGCCTTATTTACCGAGACGTCCGAATCTGAAGTTTAACCTCCCCCTTCACTTGAGCTCCCTTCATCTTCACTTGAGCTCTTATCTTCTTTAACTTCAAATGATGAAGAGGTAATATTTTCAATTCTCATTAAGGCAAAATGGGATACATAGTGTTTTTCTTTTTCCAATGATAATGACTCATCCCATGTTACCTTTAAGTTTTGGACCTTCATCTCCTTTTCTTTTGCTTTCTTCTTTCTTCTTCCCTTCCTTTTTCTTTAGAAGAGAACATTTATCCCTCATATGTCCTTCTCCTTGATAATTGTAACATATAATTTTTCTTATTCTACTCTTGCTTCTTGAATTTTTCCTACCATTATTAGATTTATTAGTTGAAAAATATTTAAAAATTTTTCTCATTTTTCTTACCATGTAAGCCTCCTCATCACTATGCATGGATGCACTTGATTTTTTCGAATCGGATGATGAAACCTTCTTCTTTTTACCCTTTCCCTTGTTTGCCATAAGGGCTACTCCTCTTGGTTGGTAGACTTCTACATTCAATCCTCTAATCCTAGGTTCATGGAGCTCCATTATTGAGAAGAATTCATCTAGGAAACTTTTATTTAGGTCCTTGGATATGTAGTACGAGTCTATCATTGAGCTATAATTTGATGTTCTTGGGAAGACATTGATGACTTTCATCAGGATGTCTCGATTGGAGATTTGTTCACTTATACTTCGTAGTTCATTTAAAATTTCTTTAATTCTAGAATGTAAACTAGATATCTTTTCTCTTTTGTCAAGCTTGATATTGTTGAGTTGAGATCGAAGAAGGTCTTTCTTTGTCAATTTTGCCTCCGACCTCCCTTCATGAAGCTTTATTAGCTTGTCCCACAAATCCTTGGCATTTGTGTAGCTTTCGATCCGAGTTATTTCTTGTTGAGAAAGCACACCTAAAAGATGATGCAAAACTTTTGAATTTGCTAAATGATCATCCTTTTGCTTTTTGCTCTACATTATCTTTTCGAGCGACTTGTTTTCTTGATCCCTAAGCACTTCAAAATCGTTTTCCATTATTAACATAATATCAAAATTAGTATCAAGAATACTTCCATTTATTTATTCCACCAAGAAAATTCTCCTTCGAATTTGGGTGGTTGGATGTGCGAACCGGTCATTTTGATGAGAATTTGCTCTTCTCGGCGATTAGTTCATTGAAGGGCGACCTTGCGCTCTGATAGCACTTGCTAGGATCGATGGACCGGCTAGAGGGGGTGAATAGCTTTTTGTTCAATTCGCTTTACTCTTCCTACAAGGTTAGTGCGTAAGCGGAAATGCAAATTAAGCAATTAGAAGCAATGCTAACGCTTAACCTTTTACGTGGTTCGGAGATTGCTTGCTCTGACTCCACGGCGTGTCCTTGAGGTGAACGAATCCTTAATCCTTCGGGTGATTAATCCTCGGCAATCTCCGGCTAATTCTCGGTTGAGAATAACCTCTCACATAAAGAGGAAGAGAATGAACTTGGAAACCTTGAGTACTTGATCAAGAAGGTTTCTCACAAAAGAGCTAACCCTTCTCAAGTCTCAATCATTCCTTTAAATAGAGGAGAGTGCTGTTAACAAAATAGTTCAGCCCCAACACCAGTTGACTACTGTCAAGACTAGTCGACTGGTGCTCAGCTAACGGCTAGTTTTCGAACAGAGTAGTCGACTACCACCCAGACCAGTCGACTGATCCTGTTGTTCGAAACTTACAAAAAGTTCGATCGATTGGTGTCCCTACCAGTCAACTGATATTGTTACACACTCACACTCATCCTCTTCGGAGTCGCCCTTTGAAGCTCTATTTCTTCGGCTCTCATCCCTCGGATGCATCCAAGCCCTCGGCTCGTCCCGATGTCATCCTTCACATATGCCTTGAAGTCTGCTTACCTTGGCTCTACTCCGTTGCTCCTTATCCAGCAGTCCCTCGGATGCGCCATCCTTCACCGACTCGAGGACCTGAGCACCAGGATGAGATTTCTCTTATGTGTGTTCCACCAAGTTCTCCATGACTCAAACACACATCAAACTAATACGAAAACCTAACTTAATCATATTGACACATATATCAAAATCCATCATTGTACCGATCAAACTTGGGTCGATTGCACCAACAAAGGATATACTTTAGGTTGGGTTTATAAATGATATTTTTGGAGTGAGTTTGCATGAGATGCTGGTTTAGGAAAGAACGGGGGGAAGAGAGAGGCGATGAGTCATAATCCTGCTACATGAGAGAGCAGTGTAGGTCCTCTCCATGGTCTGCCATGCGTCTCTCGACGAAGAGGATGTAGAAATAAATTGCACAACAATAGGTGATATTGATCGAATAATAGCATTGATGAAAAGCTGATCTTGACGAAGCCAAAGAATATGATCAAGATTCGTCTGAGGGAGTGTGACATTTATAGACGTTATCTATGCAGGGGACAGGGACGTGAGCCATCAACAAATTTCAATAAGTTATACTCGAATATATAAGACTTGAACTGCGAGTGCTAGGTAGAATAATTGGAGGTGATGAATTTCAACGATACTTGAGCATTAACGTTGAGAACCACAAGACCGAAAGATAAATCAGGAGCTTTCGTGATAGGAGGCCGGTTGTTGATGTCATCGTCGGCGGCCATTGTGGGTGGCAGCTATGGTTTCCGGAGAGAAGAAAGAAAGAAAGAAAAAATTATTGTTATCTTATCGCTATGATGTTACGCTGCGAGTTGAGTATACATAGTTTTATTAATGATAATATGGGGTATATATAATACCATTACAAGTATAAAATAAAAAATACCTAAAATACTAGGAAACAAATAAATATATATATTAGGAAACAAATAAATGTTTAAATAAATTAAATATTATCTAATATTTAGGGCTATTTATCAATATAAATATAGTCATTAATCATAATTATGACTATTTAATTATTATATTTAATCATAATAAAATAAAAATATAAACTATTTAATAAAAAAATAAATTATATATGTGGTCATTAATAAAAAATAAAAGAATTATTTCTAAAGGGTCGATATATAGTTTGATTACTATATCGATCATTATAGGTAGGGCATTAATCGAACCGAGCCGAACTAAATATCTAAGAGTTTGAGTTTGGTTCGTTTATTATTGAGCAGAGCTCGAGCTTAATTTATCGAATATAGTGATGTCTCGCCAGCATATTCGAGCCTAATCAAGCCCTAAACGAACTTACCAAATATAAATTATTAATTAAATTATTTATCAATTTATTGAAAAAATAAATTATATATTTTAAAAAAATATAAAATATATACTAAAATCTATGATTTTATTCATACAAATGAGTTTTATTGTATATTTTATATTTATTAAATGTAAAAATATCAAAATTATATATTTAATGTTAAATATTAATTTTATATTTTACGAACTAGCTCACGAGCTTATTAACGATTCTGTTCACGAGCTAACGAGTCGAATACTATTGAGTTTGAGTTTGATTCGTTAATATTAACAGACTTTATTAAACGAGCTCGAACGAGCTTCTATTGTATCGAGCTTCGAATAATTTATGAGTGACTTGATTCATTTACGATCCTAATTATAAGTCTTGTGGGTAAGACCAATTTGTTATTTGTTCAGATCTTTAATAAGGTAATTGGTGAAGGCTTTGCCATCCCTGATAATTACTATAAAAACCAAAGGACTCATAACCAATCGAATCACTATAAAACATCAAACCGGATTCATCTTAAACAAAAACAATGTATGGCTGCCATGCATGATTCCATGCTGTTAACTATTCCTGATAATTGTCAGAAATAGTGAGAAGATCTTCAATTCTATTCTCTGACACAGCACTATCTAAAGTTCTGTTTCACGAATCACAGGACCTAGTCACCTCAAGCTCAAAGATCACATGACCTAAACTTCTTATCAATTGACTAAGTGTCCCTTTGCTTAGCTCCAGGCTGAGCATTCTATTGATTTTTTTTTTTTAATTCAGGTATCGATTTGAATGTTTGAATAGATTATTTCTATTAATCATCCAAACAAATCAATAACGTTTGATGACTATTCATATAATCGTATTTTGTCATTTGTAGTCTATTATGACCATTCATATTTATTTATTTTTACGGAATAGATTAATAATTAATATATAAGTATTATCATTTTGAAATCTGAGATCAATATCTAGCAAAGCTAATATGTCCGTGAGTCCGTCTTTCTCATGCGCTAACTACAATATCTGAGTCAATAGTCTCATAATTTATCTCCTTCGTGTTGATCCTGAGACGAATTGATAGGTTAGCGGAGGCCCTGAAACGTGTTGGCCCATGACTTCTACACACAGCCACATGACATTTGATTGATTTCCTAGCTTAGGGTGATCATTTGATTAACAAATCAAATCATACCTAAAACCAAACAAATCAAATTAATTGAAATTTTTTAAAATAAATTGAATGATATAAAATCGATTAATTTATGAGCAATGTTACGCAACATGAATTTGTAGCATGAAATCCAACACAAATGATGTGATATTTTTTATATACGTATTCGATTGCTACTTGGACACCAATGACTGTTTTCGACCGTCGTCCTGAACCAAACTATACCGGGGGCATAGTGAATCTATCGGGGATCGCTATAATTAGAATGTTACATCTCATATTATAAATTTACGTTGCATATCATTTTTCTAATTTATAGCCGATTAAATTAATTATTTTTTAAAAAATAATTATAATCGATCGAATCACTGCTACATTTTAATTAATTGCGACGTGGATAGTTGGTTTTTATATTAATCATAACGCAGTATCATAAATCCAATTCAATTTAATGGATTTAATTAAATTTTATAACTTAACACTGATTAAATAAACCTAAATATTTTATTTTTTTAAAAAAAATAGATTTCTAAAATAACTGAATTAAAATTTCAAATTAAATTGATCTTTTCAATTTAGTTAAGATTTTATTCACCCCTACCAAGCTAGCAACTAGCCATGCTTGGAAACATGTGGTGTCACGGATTGGCGATCGAGCTGGTTCGGCCAGATCTAATGGTTGAATAAGTCCGACCACCGACACGGAACATGTAAAAGCAAATATTACCACGCAGAGGCCGAAGAAGACTCATACGGCATAGCGATCAGGTTTTACCCGAATCATGCAAAGAATCCTCTCTCGAGCTCATGATTTCAAAAGAAAAGGACGCATCAGTCCCTGATGCCAAACCCCACTGTTGAGTCGTTTTGGATGGTGGCCAACTGCCAAAAACGTGATGAAATGATTAAATTTTTGCTGGAAATAATGAGCAGTCCTTATCTGCATGTCAGAATCATATTGCTCGATAGCATTATATTCATTTGAGATCCTGACAAGTCCACTGTTGAGTTGGGGAGGCAAACAGTGTGTTGTGTGTATTTCACAATTCTCAGTAGAGCAGGACAAAAGAGAGACATGAAGCATTTGGTCGAGTGACTTGGGAAAACCCTTTGGTTAATGGTTATACGATCAGATTCAAAGCAGTTCGCTTGACTATTTGATTGTTCTTAATGGTTATACGATCATTTTCAAAACCAGTTACTCAAATTGCATTGGTTTGGGGTAAGATATAATTAACCTGCAAGGTCGAGGGCATTTCTGTCATTTGACACGCGAGTACAGGATCCGTCTGATAATTATTCGGAGCGTTTTGAGCCGTCGATTAGTCGCGTGCTCGGGGGCATGGCATCCGCCCCGAGGTACCGGTCAAAGTTGAAACCCAAACTCCACCGCGGCTGCCCGGTGGAGCGCCGCGACAGCTACCGATGCGGCCCGTCACGAGAACCGCAACACTGGAATGGGAAAATAAATGGCACCGTCTGCCTCATTCATTTCTACCCGCGTCCCGGCGGTGCTGGTGGGTCCCGCTGCAGGACGCAGGTGGTGACGTGGTTCGGGCGAGTACCGATTCGACGCGTACCCGTGGTTCCGGAGCGAAAATTGATACTCGCGAGCGACGGATGATCGCTTGCGTGTCGCAATCGGGTTCGTCGCGACGCGGGACGGAACCGGTTTATAAAAGCCATCCCATGGGTGGTCTGAAGGACGGGAACCGCCATGGTCACCGACGTAGCCCGCTCGCCAGACACATTCCTTGGCCGCTCGCCGGCGTTCACGGCATTCTGCCGTGTCTCCAACAAGAAATCCCTTGGGCTGGCCAGGGAGAGAGCCGATGAAGAGGAGAGCAGCGGCGGCGACTTCGAGTTCCGGCTCCACGACCCCGTCTCGATGATGCACGCCGACGAGCTTTTCGCGGACGGGAAGCTCGTGCCCCTGCACCTGGCGGCAGCGACGCGCGGCGCTGCAGAATGTGCGGCCTACATGCGCTCGGCTGAGCAGCAGAAGACGCGGCGGAGGACGGAGGCCCCTCCTGGATCGGACCAGTATGTCTTCTCTCCTCGGGCGCCGAGCTGTGCGATCCGGTGGCGCGAACTACTCCGCCTCAAGAAGGCGGCCGGACCCAAGCTCGAACACGAGAATGCCGTCAAATCGAGGAGCCATGGTCCGGAGGTCCGGTCGTCGCGGATGCATTTCTTTCACCGGAGCCCTAAATCGTCCTCTGTTCTCGAGCCGGCGATGTGTTTGCCCCTTCTTCGTGAACCGGACGCTGAATCGGTCTCAGTCTCTTCCCGGCTCTCTCTCTCTTCGTCCTGCTCCTCGGGCCGCGACCATGAGGACCTCCATCGTCTATCCCTAGACGCTGCCAAGCCCCACCGCCACATGCCGATGCTCCGATTGGTCCGGCCACTGCCAGCGACGGCAGAGCTGCCGCTTCGTGGGCGCATCAGGCGGGGCGGCTCTTCCGATATGGCGCCGGGGCCGGGGCAAACGACGACGGGGATGGGGCTCACCATGCCTGTGGACAGCCCGCGAATGAACCCGTCGGGGAAGGTGGTGTTCCACGGGCTGGAACGGAGTTCAAGCAGTCCCGGGAGCTTCACCGGCGGGCCGCGGCCGCGGTCGCAGGGGATGGAGCGATCCTACTCGGCCAACGTCGTCCGGGTCTCTCCGGTCCTCAATGTTCCTGTCTGCTCCCTCGCGAAGACCGGCCCGGTCTTCGCGTTCGCCGGCCCGCTCTTCTCGCGGCAGAAGAAGGAGAAAGCTAATCCAGCAGCAAGCCAAACCGCCGCCGCCGGCTGCGACAGGAGGAGGAGCAAGACCTAGAGTCCCTCCGATTCGAAAACTTCGGATAAGATGCCGATGCTCCAAAGGTTCCATCACTGCTCTCGTTTTCTTTTTTTCCTCTCGGCCATTATTTTGCCGTCCAGATCCAGAAATCTATTTTTGGCCCGGAAAGCCATCGAGCTGCTTTAAATTTCGCACCTTTTGGTATGCACTGCCACAGGGAGGGGGGCTACTTTTGCTTGGTACGCTGTCTCTTTGTGCTTTCCTGTAACTCACGCCAGAGAATTTTCAACTGCATGTGCTATTTTCACGCATTTTGCATAAGAGCCCTCCTCTTTTGCATTAGTATTATTCTTTATCCATTTTGCAATCGGACCAAAAAAAACATAAGAACACATTCAAAACGAGCAAAGAATAACGCATGCCGAAACGAGAAATGGATTCAGCGTCGGCTCAAACCTATTTAAGACCCTAGGTGAAAAATATATATTATTAATATTATTTAAAAAAAAATTTATTCTTTTTTCATTCGGACTTGCAACTGTCAATCGACTTATCGAAAACAAATATATTCAGAATGATTTGAAAATTAAGAAAGATAAAAAAAAATATGTCTAATTACTCAAATGAAAGATGAAAATAACAACCCTTATAAAAAGGAATAAATGAAATGGAACAATATATAATAGAAAAAATTATGTTTCCATCCTCAACTTATCATCACCGCAAACCAAAATAAATAAATAAATAATAGATATATAAAATGACATAACTCAATATAATCCTTAGAAAATGAAAATCATAACGAGATCAAACCAGCCATTATCATTTATTAAGAACTAAATAAGTCATTTTAGACATAGAACAAAAGAAAAAATAAATTATATTTTTCATCACCTAAACCAAAATAGTTATAAATGATAGAATACAAAAGAAAGAAAAATCAAAAAATTTATTTATGTAACTATATATAAATAAAAACTAAACTTAATGTCTATAAGGAAACGAAAAGATATCTAACTCACTGTTGCTAAAAAATAATAAAATTCTCTATTTCGATCGAACACAATATGGATGAATCCCTCAACATTTGAACTTAATCAAGCAAGAAGCATAGTAGTACCAACCGGATCAACGTGACAGGTTAGGTGTAATTTTTCTTTCCTAATATCAACGAGCGAAAGAAGTACAAAGAGGGGGGAGCTAGTCAAGGGAAGAGAGGAATTCGAAAAAAACTAATGTTTTTATTTTGCATTGCACGGATAATTTTTTTTTAATTCATGTTCTTACCGATCAGAAGAAAAAACGTCACTAACAAAAAAAAATAAATGTAACAAGATAAGGCTAGGGTTAAGATATTAAAGATGAATACATTAGATCTTATAATATAATATACATAATAAAAATTAAATTTAAAATATTAAAAAGAGAGTCCTTATGACTCTATCCATTAGAACACTAATAAGATTTTTATAAAATCTATAATTTTGATTAAAAAATGAGATACGTAAATTTTTTTATCAAGACCCTATTCTTTTCCATTCGCTTAAAATATATAATAAAAATTTATTTAATATATTAAAAATAATGGGTCCCAATAAAAATTAAGGCTCTAGACATAGGCCATTATATTTCAAAAGGTTGGAACCGCCAACCCAGCGGCCCCCTGGTCTCTGCCCTACAAGTATCCAGAGGGGGTAAATCACGGTGAATGCTGGGCAGGCCAAGACACCCAGGCGCGAGAGATTTTTTTAAATAGCAGCCGAGATTTCACCCCTCGTTCATACTGTCGACCCTCGAACCCACGTCCTCTATTTCAAGTGTGAGTGTCTTAACCAGCTGATCCAGTCTGTGGGGGGCAGATATAGGCCATTATAGCCTATGCCTAAAGACGCCCGGTGGATTCTACTACCATCAGCTGCAGCGCTCTTCATTCTTCTTATCGTTTCCCATCGTCACCGGAAATTTAATCTATCAGCAAGTTTGATTTTGCAAATTCTATATTTCAATCGAACACAATATGGATGAATCCCTCAACATTTGAATTTAATCAAGCAAGAAGCATAGTAGTACCAACCGGATCAACGTGACAGGTTAGGTGTAATTCTCTTTCCCAATATCAACGAGCGAAAGAAGTACAAAGAGGGGGAGTTAGTCAAGGGAAGAGGGGGAATTCGAAAAAAAACTAATATTTTTATTTTACATTGCATGGATAATTTTTTTTTAATTCATGTTCTTACCAATCAGAAGAGAAAACGTCACTAACAAAAAAATAAATGTAACAAGATAAGGCTAAGGTTAAGATATTGAAGATGAATACATTAGATCTTATAATATAATATACATAATAAAAATTAAATTTAAAATATTAAAAAGAGATCTATCCATTGGAACAATAATAAGATTTTTATAAAATCTATAATTTTGATTAAAAAATAAGATACGTAAATTTTTTTATCAAAATTCTATTCTTTTCTATTCCCTTAAAATATATAATAAAAATTTATTTAATATATCAAAAATAATGGATCCCAATAAAAATTAAGGCCTATGCCTAAAGACGGCCCGGTGGATTCTACTACCATCAGCTGCAGCGCTCTTCATTCTTCTTATCGTTTCCCATCGTCACCGGAAATTTAATCTATCAGCAAGTTTGATTTTGCAAATGACTTACGAAGTTCTCATGTATTTGTACAAACGAGTGCGAGATTGAAACGGCTCGATCAAAGCGCCACAACCGAAGCCGACTCGTAGCCATTCAGATGCGACTTCTGCCATCTCCAAGCGATCGAAAGACTCTCCTGAAGATCAGTGTGGCGGGCACTCCAGTTGAGCTCGCGGTTGATTTTCGATGGGTCGCTGTAAACTTCCGCATAGTCACCGGGTCTGCGATCGAGGTAGTCCACTTTGATGCTCACTCCGGTCGCCTTTTTGCAGGCCTCGACGAATTCTTTGACGGACCTACCTTTTCCGGTACCAACGTTATATATGCCGACTTTGCTAGGCCTGGCCTTGTCGAGGGATTTCACATGAGCATCGACAAGATCAGTAACGTCGATATAATCTCTAATACAAGTTCCATCACTTGTAGGATAGTCTGTTCCTTTAACCTACAGGTGAAACCAGTAACAGTATTGGTTATATCAAAGCACATCATGTTAGAAAAGATAAAACAATGAAGATACCTTCAGACCAGGTATGATACCCAGTGCTGCATCAAAGCAAGCACCGGATATACGCCCGTGCTCCCGTAACTCGGGTCTCGGAGCTTCACCTAATCTCCCTTCTGGGTCTGATCCAATGACATTGAAATATCTGTCAATGCAGAGAGAGATTAGATCATGCTCTAGCAGGTTATGCAGGCATAAGCGATCATCAGAGACGGACCTTAAGATCATGACCGCCATGTCCGATCCCTTCGAGAAATCTAAAATGATATCCTCCGCCATCTTTTTGGCCTTCCCGTATGGGTTGATAGGATGCTGCAATTGTACATGGCATAATAAGCATAACAAACTTCATGAGTGGGGCAATTGAAGGTAAGATTCCAGAATTTCTTCTAGAAAGCAGGCATATCCGATCCTCACCTGAGGAGTTACTTCTGTAATCGGCATTTTTTCTGGTTCTCCATAAGTTGCACATGTGCTCGAGTAAATAAGAGTTTTCACACCATGCGCTGCCATGGCTTCCAGAATCACCAAAGTATTCGATGTGATATTATGATAGTACCTGTTGGTGGGGGAGATTTGATAATCAAACAAAGTAAATTAAACTTAGATCCAGGAAGGATTATGTTTTAGTAATTTACTATTGCTAACATTGGTTTCACACGGGGAGAAACAAGCTGTTGAATGATCTTAATGGCATACCAAAACAAGGAAATGTGTGAGATCTCGACAAGAATCAAATATTATGTTTAGGGTATTTAGAAAACATAATTAGAGAGCAAATATAGAATCGGGGAGAATGGAAAGAGAACAAGCATCATAATACTTGAGACAACTGCCACGTAAACTCTTGTCTGCTAGCACTTTTATTTTGGGTTTAACATGAGAAAAACACACTGTTATTGGAAATATCATGAGTAGGTGCTAAAGAAACACTTCAAGATTTGCTATTTCAATTACAAATCTAGAACAGAAATTTTGCAAAGGAAACAGAAACTTGACAGTCTTCTGCCATCTTGGAAAAATGGCATACCTAAGAGGTTCTAGTGTGCTTTCTCCCACATAAGCAACCGCCGCGAAGTGCATAACAGCATCAAATGCATTTTTTGCGAAAATTTCGTTGACCTAGAGCTCTGTTAAGGAATAACCTTATGGACAACTGTTCGCTAAAATGACAACAAGGGTAAAATGTTAGTTTCTTAGAAAGCCAAATGACCAGGATACGGTTACGGCATCTCCTAAATCAGCATAAATGAATTGAAGTCTTCCAGGTTCTGGAAATAGCTGTTGAAGAATTTTAATTGCTCCAAGATTTCCTCTGGAAAGGTTATCCTGTGGAAATCAGCACAAAGGAATATTTATAGGAGCGGAGATGATGTCCCTTATGCTGAGGATCTAGATATAGTAGATTCATACAATCTTATTGAAGTTAGTCATACCACTATGGTGACCCTATAATTGTCTTCCAGGAGTCGAAGAGCAGCATGTGAGCCAATATACCCAGCACCTCCAGTCACTAAGACATGAGTCACTCCAGGCTCATGATGAGAAAACTGTGAATTAAAACAATAGTGAATTTTCAAGGAACTTTGAGATCGCCAAACAAGTTGCAATGAACATTACTAAAATCATAACTATCTCTCCGGAATCAATTTCCAAGGAACTGTAAAGTCATGAAACATGAGGAAAGTAGGAAACAGTAGCCAGAAAGTAGAGTAGAGATGGTTTCACCATAGAAAATGGTTTTAATTCTACAGAGGAGGATTATTTATTTTTCTGTAAATTGCCTTTAAATCCCCAACTCAATCTTAAACTTTATCTTCAGTCCCTATGTCAGAAAAAATTCATTTCCACTCCCTACATGTAAAGTTTCACTTGCTTCAGCTCCCTAATAAATATTGCTTTACCTAATTGCCCTTATTATTTTTAGGTACAAAAAGTCCAAAATGAGGTATAGTTCCTCCTAAATGCAGTATCATATAATTAAAATCTAGTATATTTTCTATCAAATTAAGTATCACACTTTTTATACGTATAAAAAGTTCAGAAAGAAGTATAATTCTTCCTAAATTTAGTATATTTCAATTAGAATTTAGTATATGTTCTATCAAATTGAGTACAATTTTTTTCCACCGAACCAATTGATTAGGAGTTCATATCTAATTGCCTTTATTATTTTTAGGTACAAAAAATATAAAATGAGGTATAGTTTCTCCTAAATTCAGTATCATATAATTAAAATCTAGTATATTTTCTATCAAATTAAGTACCACACTTTTTATACGTATAAAAAGTCCAAAAATAAGTACAATTCTTTCTAAATTCAGTATATTTCAATTAGAATTTAGTATATGTTCTATCAAATTGAGCACAATTCTTTTTCTACCGGACCAATTGATTAGGAGTTCATACCAATTGATTAGCTTAGGATGAATTGATTAAGTCATACTCAATTTGATATAAAATATACTGAATTTTAGTTAAATAATGCTGAATTTAGAAAAAATTATACTTGATTTCAGACTTTTTGTACCTAAAAAATTGAGGGGTAATTCGATAAATCTGTAGTTGAATCACATGAAACATTGAATGTAGGGAGTGGAAATAAATTTTTTCTGACGCAGGGACTTAGGAGAAAGTTGAGTTTGCATGCAGGGAGTTTAGGATAATTTTCTCCTTTTTTTCCATGAAAAATAGTAAAATAACAACTCGACCCAAATTGATTTGGATAAACCATACCTTGCTGGGGTCACTAAAGCTTGGGGATTGCTTTAGAATCAGTATGCATATGGCTGTAATAATGACTGCCATAACGAGTTTTCCATAAACCTGAGGCTTGCGATGTGACTCTGAGTAGTCCATGCCTGAAAGGGAAGGGACAAGGCAGCATAATCCTCAACATCTCAAACAAACTTGAGAAAGAAATTTTCACATCATTCGACAAGTTGCATAAAGCATCTGAATTCTCTTACATAATAAACCCTTTTTTAGAAACAAAATTCATCAGAAGTAAATAAATAAAAATAATTCACCATACAAAATTATTCAGATTAAAAAAATTCAAACGTCGCGTTGCAATTTCAAAAGGTGTAGACTTTACCATTTTGACTTGAAAAGAAGATCATGCGAACAACCAAAGAAGAAGACATGTGAGTCTGCTAAGAGCAATGATGTTAACCTGACAGGGGCAAAGGTCTATTTGCCCTGGGCTGGCTACGATTTCTATTTGCAGGTAGCATCTGAGAGAGGACCTTCATATCAGGCCACTAGAATCAAATGCAAATTAGGGTAAAACAACTCTCCACGTCCAATGATCTAAACCACCGATTGCAAACCGGATGAAGTGAGCTGCAGCGGAGTAAAAAAAAACAACTTTAGTAAGCAAACGCTAAATTCAGCATGGTAGAGAAGATCGAAGCATGTCTTCAATTAAAGAAAAGGACAAGTCACTCGGCAAGTCGATCGCAATAACCATTCTCAGAAATCAGAAAACCTTGGTGCCTTGAAACTAGAAGCATTAATTACTCAGGACAGAAGAATCTCAAGATGGAACCGGGAGTGATAAATGAAACGGCAAAGGACTAGGAATCACAACCCTGAATCATCGAACAAACTGAAACACAACCAGACAATTCCGTTTCGACAGGCGGAAATCTCCACCTTTTAGGCGGATCGAACCAAAAAGGCACTCGGAATTCGACATGCGGGCAGAAAAGAACCTCCGATCGCCAAGAATACCGGATCCAGCGCAGAACCTTAAAGTCAAATGAATCGGAACCAGAACAATCCAAATCCAAATCAAATCGTACCTCCGCCAGAATACTCCCGATAAAGCCGAATCGTGAAGCAAGGAGAGTAACGAAAGTCGAGCATCGGTAACGACACGCGTACCTGGCGGCGGAGGCGGGAAGAGAGCGAATTGGAGAAGGAGAAAGCGAGAAGCACGCGGAGTTTGTACCGACTTGCAGTGGACTTTTAAGCTGGTTGAAGAGGGAAAGAAGCTGGCAGAGGCAAGCTGTGGAAAATCGCCAAAAATAAAATTTGTCCTTTTTCTTCGGGGAATCATCAAATACCCCTAAAATATTTTCTAATATTTTTTTATTTTACTATTAAAATCAAGACACTTATTTTGTCATTTTAAATTATCACTAGGGAAATGTTAGGAGGTAATTTTACATTAACAAAATTTCAATGGTTATTTTATCTCCTAATTCCTTCAATATAAATAATCATTTCTAGATGGTTAACTATTGACTATGAATTGGTTTTTTTAAACAAATATTATTTTTAGTGATTTTAGATATAAATTATAGCATTCCATAGATGTATAAAATATGCAATCTCTAGATATAGCATTCAATCAACGTACAAATTGTATTATACAGTCCCTCCGGTTAACATGGAATGTTGGACAGTCCGTCTCTAGCGTTTTCAAATTTATTTGGATAATCAATAAAAAAATTTCGTCAATATTTTATTTTAATTAAAAATAGGACGAATATCTTTATGCATCTACATTAAATATTTTTCATAGGAGTAAGTAGCCATGTGAAGTAGGTCTTTCATGTGACATAATTGTTGCTTTAAATTATTACACTTGCCTGTCAATATCCTCCGCATCAGATCCCAATTATTAAGCTTCTACCAACTTTTGAATTAATTTAGCCATTATATCAAATCATGAAATTTGTGCCTGCGAAAAGTGAACATCACAATTGTACATTGCACATCACAATTGTACATTGCACATAGGCTGGATCCCCTGTCCCGTAAAGAATCCCTATCTTTCTGCTTTACTCATCGACGATAGCCGACGAATCGTCCGATCGTCGATCGGAAAACCGCCCCTCCAAACAAAACTAAACGCTGGAAGTACGATGAACCCGTCGGGTATTATCGCAATTGCGATATCACCGTATTCACCGTCAAATCCAACGAGATTGTAATACGGAGATTCCGACTGATTCACTGTTATCCCAGGATATCGTTTGATTTGGAACGACGATAAAAAATTATCAATAGCATCTGATTGTCGATCGGACGACTCGTCGGTTATCATCAACGAGTGTGGGACAGACGAGACCGGGATCCTCATTATACATGAGTATGTTTTTTTGTTTCTTCTATTCATCATTAGTCATTTTATGACTTTCATTTTAATTTGGGCCATGCTATGCTCTGGCTCCAGTTAATTAAGAAAAGAAGGCGACAGGCTACTAGAATTTAGAAATGCATGAATGCATACAGAGTGGGCAAGTGTTAGGTATGGTGTGGTGTCCACTAGACACTTTGTTATATATATATTCCAGGGGTAAACGGCTGTACATGAGATATCAGTAAAAACAAATATAATAGCCGTGTTCTTGTGGTTTTAAGACTAGAAGCAATTTGAAAGAAGGTGCCACAATCTTTAGTTTTTTCCCCAAGTTAACGTGAATAGTTTGCATGCAGAAGTAAGCAATTGTTCTAAATTATGGCATGGATCTAAGGCATAAGTTGTAGAGTTAGTGATTGAGTTGCAAGTGTTTCCTGTTTAGTAAGATAAAGAATATAAAGGAGCAGTAAATTTCGGGGGGCAACAATCTGTAAATTTGGATCAAGTTCTTGAACGAATAAAAATATTGTAAAGCTCATTATGATCTCGACTCACCTACAAATTTGGACCATATGAATGCTTGGACCACCTGAGATATTGGCTTGTTGCTGGTTTTCTTAGACTTGCACATAAAGGCGTGGCATTAGAGGTAGCTAAATGATAAAAGAGCACAAGAATCTCAACGAATTTCAGGTTCCCATACAGAAATGATGCCAAAAAAAAGGTCCAGGCTCTCCCTTCATATTTAGTGCTGTCGGCTAGTTGAATTCGTGTCCTTCTGCACTTCTGCAAAAGATCTCTGAGAGTCCATAGAATTTAGCTCTGTAAACTTCTGAAGCAGCATGAAGTGATTGTTGAGCTGAAAGAACATGCTAAAGTATAGGTTGCTTTAATCATATCTTGATGCCATTTGTGCTACTTGCATTTGCTGAGCAAATGCTTACATTTCATCAATGTCCTTCATTGCTTCTCAACTGGCTGAAAAACTATAATTCTCCTCGCTGCTTATGAGCTTTCAGGATTATTTCTCAAGCTTGGAACAGCATTGGAAGGAAAGATTGCTCTAGTTATGAATTGCATGCCACTTCCAGATGATTTGGTGATCTTGGAACATCATTTACTTGGGAAACAAACTGTTTGCAAGCTTTTCTTAGATTCTCTTTTACTAGGGATAGTTCCATGTTTTGAGCTGTGAGGGCATCCAATTCATCAACCAGCCTTAAAATAGTGTCGCTCTTAAAGCGATGTGCATTGCTGTTGAGTATATTCAACCATGACCTCTCAGAAAAGGCACTGATGTCAATCTCCTGAAGAATGTCCAAGCAGGAAAAGGCAGCTGGGTGGTCTTCTTCCACTAGTTTCACGCAAAACCTTTCCTTGATAATAGGTATCGGCGGCACCCTTTCAAAGCGAATCAAATGCTTCCATGTTGACTCGAGCACCAGGATCTGAATTCAAAAGGAAAATATATTTAAGTAAGAAAAAAGAAAAGAAAAAGTAATCTTCAGTAGTTGTATAAGAAAGATCAGCTAACAATACAGCCATAGTATCTCCTAATATGTCTGAAGCTTTTGATTTAGATAATAAAATAGATTTCCATTTTTCCTAGGGTTCAAAACCTAAATTTAGATTGAAAGACAAAGATTAATAAGCATTTGGAAAAGGTACGATAGGAGAGCCAGCTGCTCATGGTAAATTTAGGCTTCGAGCAGCTTCATCTGACTCCCTAGAAATAATCAAAGTTGCCTTGGCAGTTGATAAAGGAAAACTAGAACTGCTAACTTGTAAAACAAGAGACATATTCAAATGCAAGCTATCTTGCTATCACATGCATCATCGGAAGATGAAGATTATTCTAAAGTGGCAAGAATAACCTTCATCTTCCAATGATGCATGTGATAGCAAGATGAAGATTATTCTACCTAGATATGAAGATGGAAGTTCTAAAGTTTGAATGAAATACTTGCATATGAAACAATAACTGAGGCCACTAGAGAACTCAGCATTGAAATAGGACAGCATTTTCCATTACTTGAGAGAACGATTGAGTTTATTGCATTAGAAATTACCTTCCCAGCCCTGAATGCATCAAGCACCATGCGCATATGTCTTTTTGTGTTGAAGTGAAACCCTTGGTTTAGCATTTGTCTATAAACATTCTCAAAATCATCCCACTTCTGTCTTTGAGCATAAGCCTCAATCATGGTATTGAATGTAAAGTTATCAGGAACAACCCTTCGACTCAGGCCATTGCTATCGACATTTTGATAACCACCAGTCAATATTTTCTGAAACAGATCTTTTGCTTCTTCAAACATCCCATGACCTAAGTATGACTTCAACATTATGTTACAAGTTACAATATTTGGCAAACAAAATTTATGCATTTGGTTAAAGACAAATGCTCCATTCTCAATGCTTCCAGAGTCTATACAGGTTTGAATCAATCCGGTATATGTTACAACCAAAGGTTTCTTTGCAACCTTGCATATTTTCTTTATCTGCAAAAGAGATATAAATGGTCAAATGATTTAATCAATATTACAAGCTTGCATATCTTATTTAAAAGCAATAAAGATAGAAATGGTTAAAAGAGTTTGGCAACAATGGAACAAGTAGGTGTAAGAATCAATTACATGGCCACAAACCATCTTTTTGACCAATAACTTATTCACTCAGTTATCAGGAATATTTTTTGAGAAAATAATTCGATATAATTCTAAGAGTAAATTAGGTGTAGCCCCTAGGAACAATTCCAAAATCTCCAATATGGTTCCTAATTCAAGAGACCGACCAATTTAGATAAGAAAATCAAGTAACGTGACATTTTTTTAAATTTCCATGCAAAATATGAGGGATTATTTATTTATTTTTTAGATCCTTATATCTATCTCGTGAGAACAATAAAGAGCCTTCTGCTAACATTTTCAGTTCTAGGGAGGAGGGCGCATCTGGACTATCTCCAATTCCCAAGGGAAGGGCACCATGAAATTTATGGACAAGTTGGAATTTGAGATTTATGGAGAACTCGAAAGCTTTGACGGCTTCCAACTGTTATGTTATGTGTAACTAAAGTTATGAAGGGAGAAATGCACCACTAGAAGAAAAAGTTGGAATATCATCACAAAAACTGTTCAAAGATAAAAACCTGGAGTAAAGCTTCTTGGCACCTCCCTGAGCTGCAGAGACAGCGTGCTAGATCATAATAAAGACTGGCTGTGCCTATAATTCCACGCTTTTCCATGTCTAGCACTGCTGCTACAGCTTCATCAATTTTACCTTCTCTCCATAGAGCATTTACAAGAACTGCAGCCAACATAAGGGTGATACATATTGAGTAACCAAACCTTGGGATTGATAGAATGTATAAACATGTGAAAAAATGGTAAACCAGCAATCATAGTCAATAAAGACTAACTTTTACCAGCAGAAACTATGTTACCTTTGTAATTCAGAACTCCAGGTACTGATGTTTTCTCAACTTTCCTAAAAAACTCATGCACTAGGCTGTACTTGCCGCATGCCAGCATCACCTGTTAATAAAAAGTAAAAAGCATTGTGCTCCATTAAAGGGTCATAAATAGCACAACGGACAGCTGAAATGAGTAGAAAGTCAATTTATCTTTCGGTATTACTGTATTGATGATGGGAAATTATCTAAGAATTAACATCTGATACAAGACTATATTTTACTAATACGTTTTCCTTTTTACCCAGCAGGCAATCGATCAGGAACAAAAATGTAAAACTAATTCAGAGTGAGAAAATTTGGTCATAACATGGGTTATTGGCAAGATCCATATATTAACAATATGAAACAAGCAAGAAATTTGAGAAAAATGCAACAATAACTTAAACAAAATAGGTAGTTACTAGAACTTACAAATAACTGAATAAGACTAAAGAAAACAAGGTAATGAGAGTCCTAATGCCAGAATTAGATTGCTAAGCAATTCTAAAATTCAGCAAAACAAATTTTTTGGAGAAGATGGATTGAGCTATCTAATACTAAATCAGAATGTTGAGGCAATCTGTGGTCCGGAGTGACCAAGTGTTTTGATGTTTGGACAAAAGATTTAAGTTAGGTTTCCCTTGTGTTCTAATATGTGTATGTTGAGTGTGCAGGTTGTACAGGTATACACATGTTGAGTCAGCTGAGGCAAGGGACAAGAGCCGAGGGAGGAGGACTCCAAGAGCAAGCCGGGAAGTGAACTTCAAAGGGCACACGTGAAGGGTGGCATGGAGGCAAGTCGAGGATTTGCGTGCGTATCCGAGAGACGATAGCCGGTGGAAGAGGACTTCAAGGGGCAAGCTAAAGGAGAGGACCTGAATGCACACGTGGAGGAGGGCCGAGAAAGTGAGTAGGAGTGTTGTGGTAAGCTGGGCAGTCGACTGGGGATTGTCCAGTCGACTGCCAAAACTCACAGAATGGATTTGGCCCTGGACCAGTCGACTGCTCTGGGAGCAGTCGACTGGTGTACAGCTGGATTCGAACGTTGGAGCTGTCAACGGTCGAATTCTGAGTGGGGCAGTCGACTGCCCTGGGAGCAGTCGACTACCAGCAAGGGTTTCAGCCCGAGTCCTATTTAAAGAGGACTTCGTGGTGGCCAAGACTCTTGACGAATCTTGTCTTGGTTAAAGGCAAGATAGTAGTCTTTGTGCTCAGTGCTTTGTTTGAGGTTGTGGCGAGGTTTCTCCACCCATAAGGAGCGACGAGGACTAGCCGGAGGTTATCCGGGGTTTGATCCACCGACGGATTCTTGGATTAGTCACCCGTCCGAGGTGGATACCAAGTAAATCTTCCGTGTTAGCATTGGTTAGTATTGTTTATATTGTTTATTATTATTTCCGCTGTGCAAACTAACCGTGTAGGAAGAAAGGGGTTCGAGAAACGCTATTCACCCCCTCTAGCACGCTAAGCGATCCATCAGTTGGTATCAGAGCAAGGACCGCTCTTGATCGGACTAACCGCCGAGGGAACACACGCTAGAGGAAGAAGAACAATGGAGGACAAATTTGGGGACGATATAAACTCACCACCAATATATGACCATGAAAATTTTGCATATTGGAGAGATAGAATGAAGATGTGGCTTAGCATGGATTGGACGTGTAGGATGATCATAGAAGAGTCGTTCAAGATTCCAAAGGATAAGCACGGGAAGAGGCTTAGGCCTAGATATTGGAATCAAGAACAACATGATCAATCTAAGGCAAACGAAAAGGTAATTAGTATATTGATTAATGTTTTGCCTACTAATGTTTTGAGCGGTGTAGGGGCGTACAAAAATGCACATGAATTATGGATCAAAGTAGAAGAATTTCATAAAAACCCTACCCGAGCTCAACTAATGGAAGAACCCAAAGAAATGGAGTCAATGGACCAAGAAAAAGAAAAAGGAACGGAAGTGTCAATATCCGAAGAGAAAGAAACGTCCACATCCTCAAGTAAAGAAGAAGAAGAGAGTGAGAGGGCATCCACCTCAAGAGAAGAAGAGGAAGCATCAACTTCAAGGATTGAGGGGGAGAGACCCTCAATCATACAAGAACAAGAAGAAGCTTCTACCTCCACCAAAGCTAAATCGAAAGAGCACATCACATGCTTTGGTTGCAACGAAAAGGGGCACTACAAGGATAAGTGTCCGAAAGGTAAAATGGAGGTACAATCTAAACCAAGTTCAATTCTTTTTAAATCTAATTTGAGGTGTAGGAATGGAGAATCCCAAGAGAAGAAGAGGAGGATTCGATGTTTCACGTGTGGTGAGCTAGGGCACTACCACACCAAGTGCCCAAAGAAAGGTGAGCTAAAGAAAATGGAGCACTTGAGGATATGGGAGAAAGAGCAAAGAAAGAGGAGGAGCTCACATCAAGAAGGAACTACAAAGGTAAGGGAGGTAATTCCTAACCCTAGGTTAAAGTGTAATTCAATTTCCTCCTTGCATATTCAAAATAATGTTAATCATTCATTCATGCATGCTAAAACTAACGAAAATTACTTATTTGTGCATAACCATGGTTTTAGATATAATGATAGGACTAGGGTTAACAAGGTAGATCATAATCTTAGGAAAAGCACGCATCATGATCAACCCAAGACCTCTAGACCTAAGGATCATGACACTAATCCCAAAAGGGGAAAGAATGTGCCTAGGAAAATGGGTAGTTTGAGGAATGTCCAAAGTGGACATATGAACTCCAAAGTCAGAACTCTAGAAAGGGAAAATCAAGCCTTGAGGGCAAGACTTGATACATTAGAAAAGACCCTAGAAAGATTCACGATTGGATCTAAGGTCTTAGACATGGTGTTGAGTAGTTTAAAACCCAACTATGATAGATCGGGTTTGGGATACCGATCTAAGGTCTCCCATGCCAAGGAAAAGAGATATGCTAGGGTAGCATATGATTATGGCAAGAAGGGGGAGTACAAAAATGGCAAGGGGGTGTCATTTAAAGGAAAAAGAAGTGTAACCAAGGACAAGGTGTCTAAGGTTAAGAGTGTCAAAGTTGTAGGCCAAGAGTCACCGGTGGAACACCGATGTGGCCTAGTGTTTGTTAAGTCATCTAGGGAGGTGGCTAGGGCTAAAAGCTCAAGGAGGAGCTCTAGAAGCCTTTGGGATATATGGTGAATGAACCTTGGGAGGATTGCTCCTAGAGGTCTAGATGGACCATGGAGTGTGCCAAAAGAATTGGAGACAGACTTGAGTCTCAATTCTTGGGTTTTGGCACGGTATTTTTGAGTTTCATGCATGAAAATATGATATTGGGGTCATATTGCATGAAAATTAGTTTTTATTATGTAATTACCATGTAAATCAATGCTAGGGATTCATTGTGGGTTGGTATTAGCAGTAACATCAAGAGGAAACCAAAACTAGGACTTTAGGTCAAGAGTTTATTGAACTTTTTAGATACTTTTGGGTTTTGTGTCAAACTTGGGAATGGTAATAGATACATTTTGGAATGTATTTTTCCCAAGTAGGTATGGGTACCATAAATGTCTCCACAAAATTTGAGATTTTTTGGAGATTTGTGAAATTTCTGGCGTATTTCTGAATTTCGTCAGAAAGGTTGAAATTCTGATTTTCAGGATATCAGTCGACTGCCATTTTGGGCAGTCGACTGGTAAAGGCTGAATTAAGTTTCAACAGCTGGGTATGTGTACAAATGATGCAAAACAAGTGTATGGGGGACTAGTACACATTGTTTATGGTCATTAGGGATTAAAAGAATCAATGATTGGGATATTATTGGGTTCTTTTTGATGTTAGGCAAAGGGGGAGAAGTTTGGGTTTAAGTTCGGAAACCAAACACACCTTTGCTAGATACCCTAGATTTAGGGGAGTTGAGATTAAGGGGGAGCATGATTGCTCCATTCTTGGCGTAAGGGGAACCTTGGAGAAGGTTCTTAAAAAGCCTTTGTAAGTCCAATGTAGGGGGAGCTTGGGAGAAGCTTTAAAAAGCCCGTTTTGGTGAAAATCCTAACTTGGAGGGTTAGGTGGTGAAAAATCCTAACTTGGAGGGTTAGGTGGTGAAAATCCTAACTTGGAGGGTTAGGTGTGGAAAAATCCTAACTTGGAGAGTTAGGTGTGAAAAAGTCTTAACTTGGAGGGTTAGGTGTGTAAAAAATCCTAACTTGGAGGGTTAGGTGTGAAAAGTCCTAACTTGGAAAGTTAGGTATGTGGGGAGCCTAGGGATAGGTTTTAAAAAGCCCGTTTCGGAAATTCCTAACTTGGAGGGTTAGGTGTAGGATGCCTTGGGATATGATCCATGTATGCATTGCATATGCATTTGTTTAGCATTGTTTTTGCTATTCTATACTATTTGTTTTCCCTAACTTAAACGTATTGCCAAACATCAAAAAGGGGGAGATTGTTGAGGCAATCTGTGGTCCGGAGTGACCAAGTGTTTTGATGTTTGGGCAAAGGGTTTAAGTTAGGCTTCCCTTGTGTTCTAACATGTGTATGTTGAGTGTGCAGGTTGTACAGGTATACACATGTTGAGTCAGCTGAGGCAAGGGACAAGAGCCGAGGGAGGAGGACTTCAAGGGCAAGCCGGGAAGTGAACTTCAAAGGGCACACGTGAAGGGTGGCATGGAGGCAAGTCGAGGACTTGCGTTTGCGTGCGTATCCGAGGGACGATAGCCGGTGGAAGAGGACTTCAAAGGGCAAGCCAAAGGAGAGGACCTGAAGGCACACATGGAGGAGGGTCGAGAAAGTGAGTAGGAGTGTTGTGGTAAGTTGGGCAGTCGACTGGGGATTGTCCAGTCGACTGCCAAAACTCACAGAATGGATTTGGCCCTGGACCAGTCGTCTGCTCTGGGAGCAGTCGACTGGTGTACAGCTGGATTCGAACGTTGGGGCTGTCAACGGTCGAATTCTAAGTGGGACAGTCGACTGCCCTGGGAGCAGTCGACTGCCAGCGAGAGTTTCAGCCCGAGTCCTATTTAAAGAGGACTTCGTGGTGGCCAAGACTCTTGACGAATCTTGTCTTGGTTAAAGGCAAGATAGTAGTCTTTGTGCTCAGTGCTTTGTTTGAGGTTGTGGCGAGGTTTCTCCACCCATAAGGAGCGACGAGGACTAGCCGGAGGTTATCCGGGGTTTGATCCACCGACGAATTCTTGAACTAGTCACCCGTCCGGGGTGGATACCAAGTAAATCTTCCGTGTTAGCATTGGTTAGTATTGTTTATATTGTTTATTATTATTTCCGCTGTGCAAACTAACTGTGTAGGAAGAAAGGGGTTCGAGAAACGCTATTCACCCCCCCTCTAGCGGACATATTCGATTTATCACAGAAAACATCCAAACTGTACATGATGAAATTTACAGACATTCTTTTAATAACTTTATCAAGATAAACATGACATTTGCTAAACTTACCGAGGAGAGAAAGAAGAGAGACTAGATTCTAATAAGTTGACCAAACACGAAAGTAAATATCCTACAAAAACAAATAAGAATTTATACTACTCAGGAACTCACTAACCGTGGACATTTTTTAGAATTCACTTCCTAGGTCAAAATAACTAAAACTCAATTTGTATCCATTTGCAGGTCTTTTCCTACTTAAATTGCTGATAAATTGAATTGAATTTCAGTCGATTAAAAAAATGAAACAACAAGACTGATCATGATGAACTGTTCTATGAATTCCTGCATTTGGTGACAGAAATGAGAACATTAAGGCAGAGCTAAGTCTGCATTACTTGATCTATGACCATGATATTATCTTAGTTTCAACAATTAGTTTAAACATTAAACCATGATTTTTTATTTTTCAAAAAAACTTGGAATCACTGTTTTATCATTAACATATGATGATTCCTAAGCATAATTCTATCCCGGGTAAGGATTCCAGCAAAATGAGAGAGATGCCGAGACCTCCATGACGAGCCCATAGGTTGTGTTTGAAGGCTTTATACACCGTTGTTTCAGCTGTTGTAGAACCCAGAATGCTCCTTCCCATTGTTTCCGCTTAACACAAGCATTCAAAACCTACAATTGAGAAAGGCATGGAATTATCAGTTAGTTGTAGCAAGCAACTTCTAACTTCTTATACTAAACTTCACAAGGAGTTGGAAGTCTCTGTTAAAACTCAAGAGAGAGCCCAATGTAACCCAAATGACAAGATGCTTAGGCGGGGAACTCTTGGTATTTAAACACATTTGAGAGCCTTCATTCTTAGAATGTGGAAGTAAAAGGTTGGTGGTTTTTCTCTCTATCTCATTCCCACTCCTATAACATGTTCGCTTAGGCTCAATTTCATTTTTAAAGACGAGAGCCTTACTCTTATACCATGTTAGAGCTAAAGAGAAAGCTCAATCCAGCATTAATGTCAAGGCACTTAGGTGCTGACCTCATGGTAGTCAAACATATTTAAAAAAAGCTCATTTTTAAAATGTGGAGGTTTTCCTCTCTATGTCACTCCCACTCCATTTTACAGTTCTAGCACTATCACACTTTATTTTCTAACAGTAGAATACTCACTGCATTGTAGACAACAAGGTCTGGTTCAAGGCGTGGATCCCACTTCTGAAGAGGGCCCAAATTGAACTTCTTTTCTGGAACAGCTTGCATACAATCCATGACATCAAATAGTTCCTTCATGAGTCCTGCTTGGCCCAGTGTAACAGCAATACAATGGTAAGCTGCAAGGTCAGGGTACGAAGATAGCCCTTGCTGCACAGAGTCTACAAATTAGTCAACACGGTTGTAACTTCAAAGTGAGAATCATAACTCTAAGTGAATAGATCATAAAACTAAGATCATTACACGCATAGCTTGGAATATGTTGAGTGCTTCAACAGGTCTCTTTGCCTTTCCAAGCACATCAAGGACAGATGTGTAAACATATCTGTAATAAAGGATAAATGTAATTGAAAAACAAATTTCCAATTCCAAATCAGCAGAAATGTTGGGGAAAAAATCTCTAGTGTGAGGTTGTTGATGACTTAAATGAGAAGAAAATGCCAGGTAAGGAATGTGGACTGCAAAATACAATAATAATTCAAAATTTTAAACTTTTTTAGGAATAATTCATATATAGACCTGCTCTTAAGTGACTTAAATCTCTCTCGGGACTGAAACCATTCAACAACTTGTAGTACTCTTCTCCAGTTCCCATGTGTGCCCAATATCTGAACAATCCTCAAGATTGAATGATCTGTGAATTTGATCCTGGCATTGTGAATCATCTTAGAAAACATCCATTGAGGTATATTTATATCAGCTGCATTTAACCTGTGACAAAATATCATATGGATTAACAATTGGCTGTTTAAGTCATACAAGAAAGCAAAAAATTCCAAATACTAAAGTAAGACAAATCCAATAATCAGAATGTGTCGACAAAGAGAGATAAACAAAAGAAACACAATCCTTAGCAGAAATTGTTTAATGAACAAACTGTCTTAGCCAAGCCTGGTCGAGCCAAGTCTGCATCAGAACTGCTATATGTCAGCTAGTGTCCCTCAAGTGGGTGGATACAAATGCTGTATTGTCATAGGGAAAAGATTTTCATTTGGCGAGTGGATCCTTCAAGGAGCCTCATGGGTTATTGGAAAGTAATATTCCCATGGAGGTGGTACCAAAGTAGATCTTGCTTGGTTTGCTCTCATTGGTGCAACCAGGAATACAACACCACAATTGTAGTTGATCAACAAGGCCATATTGAGTAGATAGAATTGTACGAGCAAAGAAAGATAAAATTATGTTCAATGATAGGGTGGATCTGGAGCTCTTGATTGATATGCAAGAAGATAAAAGTATGTTCAATGATAGGGCAGAGTTGGAGCTCTTGACTGATATGCAAGATGAAGTTGCACGAGAAAGCAACACCAAGAGCAAAGCAAAATTAGAATAAATGAAAGCATGTTTATGTCATGGAATACTGATTTGAACTAGTAAGTAGCAAGCAATAAACATCATCATGCAATAAAAAAAAGGAAAATTGGGCATTCATGGCTTACTGCTTTGCTAGGTTCTGTATCCTCTCTTCCAATTCCATCCGCAATACCCTTGGTCTGTTTCTGACATCAGTGAACACCTCAAAAGTCTTAAATGCAGCTCTGTCCTCAGAATCCAAGCAAACGGCATCTCTAGAAAAATTGCTGAGTCCAAATTAGCATCACTGAGCATCTTACTTGTATTCAAGCCATTAGCATGCATGCCAGAATTCCAGTTTTGCCTATCATGCCCATCATACTTCTTTGACAAAGAAAATTTGTTCCTCTTCACCATTTGCTCTTGGTCATTATTTCGTTTCCCTACCCAACTATTGACATGCATATTCTGCCCATCATTTTCATCCTCAAGTTTGAACTCTTCTCTGCTTCTTCTCAATCTGGTATTTGTCCATCCATGATCCCTTGTCAAATTAAGCTTGTGATTAGTAGTCATATTGGAACTAGGGCTGCCATTGCTTGTATCACTTGCATAAAATTTCTTAGCATTTTGTTCCTTTTTTATCATCACAAGTTCCTCTGACTTTCTGTGTATACTTTCTTCAGAAGAATGTAATCTCTTTACGGAATTATTAATTCCACCCCCGGGCACAGTTTTTGCCACCCGACTATGGTTGGAATTGTCATTGATATAACTAATCTCATGATCATCGATGCCACCATTTAAATCATCATTACTTGACCATGAACTGTTTGATTCAGTTAGCTCACCACTTACAGGCATTGAGCGTCTAGGACCAGATTCACACCCTGATGAATGAAAGTAGCTACTGTGTTTAGCACTATTTCCCTTGGAAGTTTCAAGTTTATCAGCCCCTACTACCTTCCTATTCTTTTGACGAGTATCCATCTGTCTCTCAAAATTACTCACTTTTCCTTTAACGAGATAGTAGCCATCTGCATCTTCTCCAGTATCATTTAAATTTTTTTGCGATTGAAATTTCCTCAAAGCTCTAGAATTACCATTACCATTGTTGTCGAGATTGCTGGTATTGCCGTTTCTCCTTGGAGCTCCTTTCTGTAACAACCCTTCCTCCAAACCCCGTCGGTCATCACTTTTATTCCTTTTTGATCCTGTAGCATCTTCCAAGTCCTCGGTCCTTCCACGAACAGCAAATCTTTCACTCCTATTCCTTTTTGATCTTGTAGCATCTTCCAAGTTCTTAGTCCTTCCACGAGCGGCAAATCTTTCACTCCGAGAGCTATTTTCCACCACATTTGGCCTCTGCTCTGAATCATCATTTCTAACTGAACGATATTGCTGCTTCATTCTGAACATTTCCCCTTATTCACCGTTCGCTTCTTCGAGCCTTCCTCCAATCCATCGCCCATATGTCTACTCCTATCCGTCCTCACCGATTCCAAAACCTTCACATAATCATCAAACGCGGGTGTAAATGTGAATTCCTTCTCAAGAAATCTACTGGAGACAGACGCGCTCCCGATATCCTCAATTTCTAAAGAACAAAAAATTCGGCCTTTGGAACATCCTGCGTCGAGATCCCGTCTTCTCCTCGCCATCCGAAGAACCGAAGCTCCGCCTAATAATTGTCTCGGTAGAATCGAAATCCCCTGAAACGAAGAAACATTCGACCAAGCATTCCTAGAAAAACTCCGGGAATCCCCTGAACCGAGGAGGCCAATTGGCCTGTTCCCCAACATCATCTCTTCTGGGATTTGCGGGAACAGCAGGGCGACGAACGAGCTTAGGGAGTCATAGAAAGGGGAAAGGATTGGCGAGCAAAGATCATTCGACCTGCGATATCGGGAGCATAAGTAAGGGCAGGGGCTTCCTCGCGCGCGATGGCTAAACCCTCGGTGGGGAGTTTGAGAAAAGGATAGAGCGGCCACACCGTCTTCTTACTCAACGTCTTGTCAATTGTGATGGGGCGTAGCAACGTTACCGTATCTTCACTGTGGAGTGTGGAGTCATCAACTAGCTCGGGCTCCACATCGGTTGCCTTCCTTCGTCAGGCCGGCCCATGGGCCGACATCAGTCCGCCAAATTTTAGCCCCGGGTTGACTAGTCGACAGTAGTTGTTTGAGGCACAAGGTTTCCACTTATTTTATTTATTAATTTTTTTAATTGACATCCTATGATGTCGATTAATCTAGAGGACCGATTCGATCTTAAAAAAAATTTCTATTTTTTATTAATCATCTAAATAAATCAAGAAGTACTTCAAGCAACAAAATAATCCATCAATCTAGCATTTTTAAATTAATCATTCATTAAAAAAAAAATCAACCGTTAACTAATTCTAATTCTTAGACATATGAGACACTAGCACCATATTTCCACTTGTTACTTACAGTGTTGCACATTTTCTATGAAACTGAACCATATTTCCATTTGTTCCTTGCGGTGTTGCACATTTCCCACTTCGATATGTTGGTCCCAAATTTGCTATCTTCTGACTCATGATCCATCTTGAAGGATGTTTTTCTTTATCTCAGACTCTCTATTTAACTAACTCTTACCTTTTCTGCAGAAGTTGGAACTGCCGGAAAATATTGACGTCCGTCAGGTTTGAGGCATAACAAATGGGGCCTCGCGAATCTGTAGTTTATGCTGATCGCCTACATGCAAATGCATGCTAATCTCACAAATCCTTAGATGTGGGCAAGTGTTTTCTCCTAATCTGTATTTAAAATATACTTCGTGCACGACAACACAGACTAAAAGCATGTTACGTATATTGGACTGTGATGGGTTGAGTAGGATTCAAGATATCAAACCAAAAAAAGTTAAAAGATTCAATACCAAAGTGGATTCATGGATTCATGGCTAGAGTCAAGAATCCAGAAGTCACAACATCACAATCAATTCAATCTCAACAAAGCATAGAAGCATATGTCTAACAGTAGAAACCAAATCCCTCGCAAGCCAAGCAAACAAGGCAAACCATTTTTTAATAATATAGGGGAGGATTACTCAGCCTTCCGCCTCCTCCTCTCTGTCCTCTTCCTCGTACTCTTCATCCTCTGCAGTTGCATCCTGGTACTGCTGGTACTCAGCCACCAGATCATTCATGTTGCTCTCAGCCTCCGTGAACTCCATCTCATCCATACCTTCACCAGTGTACCAATGCAAGAAAGCTTTCCTCCTGAACATGGCTGTGAATTGTTCGCTAACCCTCCTGAACATTTCTTGGATGGAAGTCGAGTTGCCAATGAAAGTAGATGCCATCTTGAGCCCCTTGGGTGGAATATCACACACACTGGACTTCACATTGTTTGGTATCCATTCCACAAAGTAGGATGAGTTCTTGTTCTGCACATTGAGCATTTGCTCATCAACTTCCTTCGTGCTCATCCTCCCACGGAACATAGCTGAAGCGGTCAAGTATCGGCCATGGCGAGGATCAGCAGCACACATCATATTCTTGGCATCCCACATTTGTTGGGTTAATTCAGGAACAGTGAGGGCCCGGTACTGTTGTGAACCCCTTGATGTGAGGGGTGCAAATCCTACCATGAAAAAGTGGAGGCGAGGAAAAGGAATGAGGTTGACTGCGAGCTTCCGAAGGTCAGAATTAAGCTGTCCAGGGAAGCGAAGACAGCAAGTGACACCACTCATTGTAGCAGAGATTAAGTGATTGAGATCACCAACTGACATTAAAAAGAAACATAGACATTAAATGATAATTGATCCTAATAGAGAGAGGAAAAAACAGCAGCCCAATATTCAAAATGGAAAATTGATAGATAAGGAACTGAGAACCCCATGTAAAGGAATACTCACAGGTAGGATTTGAAAGCTTCAAGGTGCGGAAACAGATATCATACAGTGCTTCATTGTCAAGTACCATACATTCGTCAGCATTCTCAACAAGTTGATGAACTGACAGTGTAGCATTGTATGGCTCCACAACTGTATCAGACACCTTGGGAGAGGGGAACACTGAGAAGGTAAGCATCATTCTATCTGGATATTCCTCCCTGATCTTTGAGATGAGAAGGGTCCCCATGCCTGACCCAGTACCTCCTCCTAAAGAGTGGCACACTTGGAACCCTACGGTATAATGAAAGAAACAGGTTAAAGAAGGAAAAAAAAAAGAATTTCCGTTTTTTTTTTGCAACAGAATAAAGGACAATGACATGACCAAAAAACAAAATAAAAAGTAAAGTCATGTGTACGCATGTAATGACAACAATAAAGGGGTTTTGAAAGAGGCCACTGCGCTCCTTTTCTTGATCTGGGATTGGAAAAAGTAAACAAATGATACCATAATAAAGTCAGATGGATAAGTTAGACTTCAAAGTCTGACATCCATAGCACACCCTTTTTGTTGAACAAAATATTTATTACATGAATGAGTTATACATATTCAATCTCTTAGCATCGCAGATTGTTTAGAACCAGTGGCTTCTATGAACTTTAGGATTGATTTCATAACTCAAAAGAACCACGTTATACAACACACCATGGTGCGAGAATTTACTAAAGTTGAGTAAATACAATAACAAAAAACAAATGCTTGACAATTTAACATACATATGGACTAGGATTACCAACAATTAGCAAATATTGATCGCACACAAGTTTTGTGTAAGTCGCTCAACATGTACGTCACTATTAACAATAGCTAAACTGAATGTAGTATGATAGATTACATTAGTCAGATGTACCATGTACCAACGATGGCATCACATGATCAATGACAAATTTAGGGAAAATCAAAAATTTAAAAAGATGGAGGTTGATGGTATGGTAAATCTCACTGTAAACGGTTCTATTTCTACGATGGATAAACTATTCTATTAAATAATACTCTTGTCGATGGAGTAATCCTACCAAAAAAACATGACCATCTTTCGATAACAACTGATGAAACAGATCCTTGTACTATTCAATAAAAAAGAGAAGAACTCGCATTTCTACACGCTGTTTTCATATATTTGTATGAACTTTACACACAGAGCGCAGTATTCAGAATATCGCAAGATAAAATGGTTCGAACTAGAGGGGATCAATCAACGCCCAAGATGTCTGAAGAATAAAGGGAAACCTACAGATCCATCTATTGAGCCTACCTTAACAACGATTAGAAAGTAGATGAAAATAACATAGATCCACTAAGAACTAAAGCCTATTTTGCACGAGGAAGGTCATACCCTGCAAGCAGTCGCAGTTCTCTGCCTCCTTCCTGACCACATCAAGCACCGAGTCAATGAGCTCAGCACCCTCCGTGTAATGCCCTTTGGCCCAATTGTTACCAGCACCAGACTGCCCGAAGACGAAGTTATCCGGCCTAAAAACCTGGCCAAAGGGCCCAGATCGGACGGAATCCATAGTTCCGGGCTCAAGATCCATGAGCACCGCGCGAGGGACGTAGCGCCCACCGCTAGCCTCATTGTAATAGACGTTGATCCTCTCGAGCTGGAGGTCCGAATCGCCGGTGTACTTCCCAGTGCCGTCGATGCCGTGCTCATCACAGATGACCTCCCAAAACTTGGCTCCGATCTGGTTCCCGCACTGTCCTCCCTGGATGTGAAGGATCTCTCTCATCTTCGCTCCTCCGCTTTTCAAAAATTAGGGTTCTGGATCCGGCGAAAGGAGGAGACCAATAAACTGGAGGCCGAGAGAGGGAGACGAGGGAGTGAAGGATTCAGATCTGGGACGCCGTTTATATAGAATAGGGTAATTCCGATCTCCTCAGGGGAGTAACCTTACCGCTACTACCTCCTCAATTATCAGGCCAAGCGGTCAGTAGAAGGGTGAGGACAGCTAAGATCGGCAATCTGACGGTTGACGGACTAACTAGGTGAAGATCGTATGGCTCATCGAACGATCGTATGGAAAAGTGTATGCGACCTAGAGTTGGGAGCGGTGAGCTGTTGTCACGTGCACGAGGTGCCGTTATGGGCCGAAGAAAGCGACGTGTGGCTGTCGTCCTCCGCCGGCTGTTTTGATAAGGTCGACTGCATTTGAGAACGAACGGTTCGGTTCGCGAACCCAACCCCGTGCCCCGAATCGATGAGCTGTCGCGTTACCCAGTGGATCGTGGTAGTCCACCTGGACTTTAGAAACTTAATTGACTGTTTTTATTTATGAATTTCCAAATAAAAAAATACAACGAACAAATATTATTTAGTTGAGTCAAGTAGATAGTTTAGGAAATTATCAAATTACATAATTAAGTTTGAAAATACCAAATTATGTATCATATTTTATTCTTTGTTCAAAAATTAATCGATTGATAAAATAATAGTCGAATCGAACTTATTAGTCAAATATTTGTTGAGTATTGATACGGACAATAAAAATAAATATCTTAATAAAAGTTTTGATCGTCAATCGACGATACGCCCGATGTTCGATTGATGATCAAACACTATCGGTGGCCGGAGGCCGCCGTCCCGAACCAAAATATATCCTGGGGGCACGATAAATCCGTCGGGGATCGCTATAATTGCGAGCTCGCATCATTCACCGTCGATTTCGACTGGTTCACCGTTATCGACGATCCTGATGCATTCATCGTCCTCCCAAGGTATAATTTGATTTGGGATGGCGATCAAAGATCGTCAGTAATGTCTGATCGATGATCGAACATCGGATGTATCATCGATTGACGATCAATATTTTTACTGAGACATTTATTTTAATTATGCGTATCGTTTCTGTTTTTAATATTAGTTGAAGTCGATTTTATCAGTCAAATATTTTTTAATATTAGTTGAATCTATTTTTTTATTAAAATTTAAAACAAATTAACTGATAAATCGTCATCAAAGCTGATTTTTAAATAAATCTAATTGATGCGTCAAATAATCTTAGATTAGCATTAAATTAATTCATGTATATTTGTTTAGTTTTTATTAGCACTCAAATATTAATTTGACGAAATATATTGAGTATAATAATTTTTTTAATATAAATCATCTTACTCAATATATTTGATCAAATTAATATTTGAGGGGATATGGATGTAATTGTGAGAACTAAACGAACACATAGGAATTTGTTTTATATCAATCTGAAGATGTTTGGTCCATTAGCTAACAAATTAGTTTTTTTGAATATATTGACGTTCATAAAATCATTACTTTCAATATATTAAATTAAATTGGTATTTGAGAACATAAATATAATTAAGAGAGCTAAACAAACATATAAAAACTAGTTTAATATCATTCATCTAAGCCCATCAGTTGATTTTGAGTAAAACTGACCGATAGACCAAACGTCGTCGGATTGATATGAAACTATTTTTTTTTATTCGTCTAATTTTCTTGATTATATTCATACTCTCAATCAATTGATTAACTATATTGAGAGCAGTGATTTTTTTATGATCCTAGTTGCGTCCAAATCGCGCCGCAGCTGCCGCTCTCACGGTCTAATCGGGCAGTGGCTGAGCCTTAACGCCGCCTTATCTACATAATGTTGAAGAAAAACAACCTTTGCAGCTTGAGTAGCGTCCGGAGTGCTAGGAAGATATTTGTAATACACAATTAACCAAGGTTATGAGCATGATTGTTTATCTTAGTCATAATATAGATGTTTTTCGTGTGTAGTAATGTTGTTCTGATGTGTTCCTTGTCAACTCTTTCATGTAGGTAAATTTTAGATGGGGCATTTCAGTTTTTTCTCAAAGGATTTCCTTGTTTTACTTGTCTTCGACTGGGTACTTTGCTGCTTATGGATAATTTCCCTTTTAGTCCGTCTCTGTGAATTTTGTAGGCTATTACTTCCTATTCTCTTTTATGTTATTAGTTGTGTATCATACACATTAAAAATATTAGTTGTTTGTAGTCTGGAATTCGACTATACTTGATCAGCTTTTGGCTACACATTGCAGATGAGTCAATTCGTGCTTCTAATAGAGAACTGAGAGAACTTCCTTCCATTTCATTATCAAGCCTTCCTGTAATTTTGAAGATTTAACCTGTTAAAAATCTCATTTTTTTTCTTTATCATGATCCTCTGTTCAGACTTTTCCCTAACTAAATAGGCACAATAAATGCTTCAGTATATAATACTACTTTTGCCTATGTCTTGTAGCATTGGAATTTGGAGGATACTATAACGTCCTTCACATCTCTGGAATGGTAATTTGTTTTTATTTGTTTGGATATTATGCTGTCAATTCTTTTTGATGTTTGCTTTTAATCAATATGCATTTGATAGTCCAGAATTGCTTTTTTTCTTTTTATTTTGTTAATCTTTTAGTTTAATCATTTTTAGGATGACATAAAATAAAGAGTTCTTGCTGAAATTTGACAATTATCAATGGTTTTATAACATTGGAAAATTTTCATCTTATTTACCTCAATTTTGGTCATATTATATCACGCTCCCAGAGGCCAATGCTTACTCGAAAATCGGACAACATCTTTCCTATACGGCGGACAAGTTAGGATATTTTATACATAACTTTCAACACATAAGATGACTCAACTATCACAAATATAAAATAAACTCCACCACTCATTTTATATTAATAAGAAAGATAAACATAAACATAGCAGACAATTAATATTGTTAAGAAAATAAAAATAGAACTAGGCATGTATGAAAACATACATGCATGTCAACCAAATACAGCAATCATAGCTCATATAAATGCAGCCGACACAAGAAAATGTATAATGCAATAAATGCATATGATGCCACTCCTGACGCCAGTCAAGCCGCCATCACATCACATCTATGTAACCGAGTGGGTAGTGCTGTGACAACTGTACGCACTCCAACGAATATCACTAGTATATGTGGTTGAGTGGACAAGATGTTGGGGAACCAACTACTCCAAATATCCCGAGAAAAAGGGGGAGCCACCAACAATTCTAGTATCCCTCGAAAACAACAGTGAGATTGTCAACTGCTTGCCATAACTCCAACATCCACTGTACATGAGTGGTCGAGTGTGACATAATAGGATTATAAGACAGCTGCTCGTACTCTAACAACTACTACGATGAGTGGCAGAGTAACTAAATGACTAACAACAACTTAACCATATGGAAGCTACTATTCGTCGGCATGCAACTGTGCAGTTATGGTGCACAATACTAAATGCACAATCGACCAAAATACCAACGATGCAATCATACAATAAATAAAAATGAAAATCATCAAATATGCAACAAAACTACTAGGTAGGGTATTTTTAATGTCAACCAACCCTAGCTGTATTTAATGGTCATTTTTAAGTACTCACGTACAAGCAGTACTTTACAAAATAGAAAATCAACGAGGAGACTGTACAGATATAAAATACGATTAGCTCGAAGATCAAGCAAAGAAAGTATCAACGAAGGATATCAACAAAATAAATAACAAGATCAAGCAGTCCTACTCAGAAACCAAACAACCATGCATTTAAGATCAATGATTTACAAGAATACAAAGGAGAAATACCGGCCTTAATCTGTAGTTCATATACGAGAAGAGAATCTCCTACGATCAACCGCGCGAGTCCAAAGTCAAGGTCCTGTATAACAGGAATAGGTTTTAGCTATCACAACAAAGAGATATTTAGCTAAAACATACTACGAATACTAATAAATCTCAATTAGTGGTTATTTCAAATTTAAACAAAATCAGGATCCTATATTACGTATTAAGTTATAAACAAATTTACTAAAATAACAAACTACATATAAATAGATTAGGATAAAACCTAATTATCTCCTTCACTTCCTAAATACAAACTAAATGATTAATTCCTAATTAACCTGATCATCGCGATTAGTTCATTTCAGTTTTTAACCCCCAATTAACCCAATCCACAACATCTTAAGTATCAACCGAATTATCAACAAGATTAACAAATCTCTGAATGATAAGCCCAGAGAGAAGGAAATCCAAGACCTATTTTACAATCTGATCTACACCCATCCTACACATTATTATTCAACTAGAAGGATCATATGATGAACTGAATCGAACCATGATAAAATCCCCAACATCAGAACCAATACCTCACCTGTTAGGCTATCGAAACAATGATCCAAATCAATCTACTAATCATTTATCAATCTATTCCATAATCTAACCAACCATCATCTACGGCCAAAACCAATCACAGAACTAAGAAACACATTTCATAACACTAATCTCCAATACAAGAACAGAACACTTAACAATTCTGATGGAAGAAAACTACCAAAGTGCCAACTATTTTCCCAAGCATGGCCCAAGAACTTCAACTCCTCGTCGCAACCTTTACCTGCTTGTGGCCCGAAGTGAAGAGCCGCGAGTGCCAACGTCGGTGACGGATCTAAGAGCAAAGGGCGCTGGCCTTGGACTCGATTAGGGCTGAAGGAAGACCTGCGGCGTCGGCTGGCTCACGCGAGGGCGGCGACGCGATCAGGGAGACGGGGCGTTCGACGTCTCGTTCGTGCGTGCCGAAGAAGACGAAGAAGAAGGAGGGGAAGAAGGTGTTGGTGCTTGGATGGCTATAGAGAGGGGGGTAAATGTAGCCAGACACTAAAATTTGCTCTCTTAAGTTTTCTGCGTGATCAGATTAGTAGCAGCAGAAGCAAACAACACAAACAGAACAATACAAAGAAAGAAAGCAAACCAAATCGCTAAGACGGAGATGTACAAGGTTCGGGGATAACTTGCCCCTACTCCTTGATGTGCCCGTGAGGTGGGCGATCCCTTGATTGTCGGCAGATCAAGCACCAGGTGAACCCGGATATAGTGAAGCTTCCTTCTCGGTGGAGAAACCTCTCCACAGATCTCACGGATGATTGAACTTCAGTACAAGAGATCACACAAGAAGGAACGCTCACAAGGAACACTCAAGCAAGAACACTCAAGCACAAAGCAACAGAGAGCACAAGCACAACCCAGCCAAACTTCCCAAGTTTCTGTCTGTTCACCCCTTTTCACGCTCCTCTGCTTCCAACATTGCCTTAAGCTTCCGCTCCCATCACCAGGCTCTCCATCAGCATCCACTGAGCCACAGCCTGGCCCCCTGACTCCCTGAGCACTCAGTCCACTAAAGACCCTCTCCAGCTGAGCCTCCGTCAGTTGCCAGCCGCACGCCAGAAGCCGTTGAGACCTGTGAAGAGAAAACATCCAAACCTGACGTGAAGAAAGTCTCCAGTTGACCCTCCACCTTTGTTTGGGTCATCTTCCATTACCTGCAAGCTCATCAGACGCTTAGCAAAGCATATCACAAGGAAATCACAATGTATCAGAGAAAGCGCAGAAAAACCATACGCGATCAGACCGTCTGACATCGATTTCAAATTAAAGTTCAACTTCTGATCAGTCACCCGACCGATCAGAGAGGACCCTGATCGGTCACCAGACCGATCAGGAATAGTCCTGACCGATCAGGCTCGGTCCAGCCTGATCGGTCCATAGTGAGAAACGGGAAATCGCGGACTCTTTATGATCGATCACCCTGACCGATCACGGTTCGTGGATCGGTCACCGAACCGATCCAGCACTAGCTGGGTTTCCTCCAGCTTTCGCAGCTACAAAGGCCTGATCGGTCACCTGACCGATCAGGTTGTGCCCTGATCGGTCTGGTGACTGATCAGGTCACTCCCTGACCGATCAGGAGCCATCCTGATCGGTCATAGTGAGGAACCCGCGATATTTGATCGTTCCAACAGACCGATCAAGAGTTTCTCCCCAAGGCTACTGACCTCTCTCTGATCGTTCACCAGAACGATCAGAAGCTCTCCCTGGTGACCGATCAGCCTTCTCTGGATCGATCACTAGACCGATCACAACAGGGATTTCGTGCCAACTTCCCTGATCGACCGATCCAGGGACTCCCATGTCAACACTAAGTCAAGAGAACGACCTCCCTAGCCTTCTCTGACTCATCCTGGTCCCCCGGACCAAGACTCCATGCCCAGTTTCACTCACCGGGACTTCAATCAACCTAGCTTCCCAAGCTAGGACCTGGCTTCACTCATCAGGATTTCAGTCAACCTAGCTTCCCAAGCTAGGACCTGGCTTCACTCACCATGCTTTCATCCAACCTAGCTTCCCAAGCTAGGACCTGGCTTCACTCACCAGACTTTCATCCAACCTAGCTTCCCAAGCTAGGACCTGATTTCACTCACCAGGCTTTCATCCAACCTAGCTTCCCAAGCTAAGACCTGGCTTCACTCACCAAGATTTCCATCACCTAGCTTCCCAAGCTAGGACCTGGCTTCACTCACCAGGATTTCCATCACCTAGCTTCCCAAGCTAGGACCTGGTTTCACTCATCAGGATTTCATGCCCAGTCCCCAACCAGGACTTAACCCAAATTCACTCAACCAAACTTAAATCGTTGTCAAACCTAAAACAACAATCGGGCCAGACTGCATCAACAGAAGGTGGTGCGGCGGAAGGGGGGTCGAGGATCGCAAGGAGGGCGGCGGCATTGAAGAGAAGGAGGAAGGAGAGGGCGCGGCGGCGAGGAATGGCTTGCGCGTGTGGGTTCGGCTTCAAGGAAGGAAAATGGTGGAAGAGAGGGATTAAAGAGAAAAATTTAGGGTGTGTTTGGTTCAAGTTATCAGATATTACCTTAGTTATGTGATTATCAAGTAATAACATAACCAAAGTAATGGGGAATGAAATATAACCTGAAGTTGTTTGGTTCAATTTAGGTAATCAAATAAAATCTTGTTTGTTTGGAGGTAATAGTTTATGACATAATATAATATTTTACCGTATTGCCCTTTAGTTAAATTTAAGTATAATAATATTATATACTTATAAATTTAAATAAAAAAGTAAGATGATATTATAGACATATTCGTACCCTCAGTTGTCGATTGTCGCTGGTCGTCGTTGTCGGTCGTCGGTCGCGAATAATGGTCGCCAACCTCGTTGTCGGTTACCAGCGTTGATCTCCGGTCGCCGGCGGCGATCGCCGATCGTCGGTCGCCCGCAAATAATGTCTCTTTTGCTAAGGTAAATATTGGAGGATAATTTTGGAAAGATAAGTTTCATAACTCCGAAATCAAGAAAAACCTTACTTTCCTAAGATTTTTCAATTCCGGATTGCATGCCCCTTGCATCTTGCAAAAAGACCCTCCATGTTCAGCTAATCTAAATAAGACCTTTAATTTTGGACTTTTTAAATTTTTAGCCCTCAAACTTTCGATATTTAACATATTATTGATAGGATATTCAATGTTAATTATGCCCTACATGTGGCAAATCCTGGTTTGAGGCTGTTACCTATCTAACTGAAAATAGTTGGGAATATATTTGTCAATATACAAATCACATGGATGCATATAGGGAATATATGTAAAATGACAATTAGATAATACATAGTGGTAGAGGCCAAGAGGGGATTTTCAGAGCTGATACCTCCTCCCTGCCGTGAACAATATCATCACTGTATTTGCTTCTTCCTTGCGATGAGCTTTCTTCCTCATGACATTGCAGATTGCTGCATGTATGTGATTCTTCCTCATGACAGGTCCCCTTTATGTGATTGTAAGCTATGTTTGTTATTTCATTCCATTTGGCATTGCTGCTGCCATGAACTCATGTTTCACATGCATGTGGTTTCTTCCCATTGTGATTCTGCATCCATTCTTCTACGAGCAGAGTTCTTCGATTTGTTCAGTCTTGGAAAGATCATGGAGTTGATTTCTTCTATCTGTTTGTGTGAAGAAGAGCATCCAGTCCCTCTGGAAAACCTCACGATACTTGGTTCATTGCAACCCACTGAATCAAGATTCTTCAATAGCTCATATTCGCGGTCGCTAGAGGTTAGAAAAACCTTGTTAATCATTTTTTTCAATAGCTCATATCCACGGGGGCTATGATGTTGCGGTAGGGCAACTAGTCGATATCCCAAGTATCCACAGTTCGATCCCTAACTATGATGTATTTGTAAAAAAAAAAAAAATTCAAATGGAACGTGAATCCTAGGATGCTGAGCTTATAGATCGCCCATCACTTCCTGATTTATTCTGATCGGCTGGTGGGCAAACCTCCTTTGCTATATGTGTATCCCAATAATTTACACATCTCATAAATTTTTATATTTAGATTTAAATTCATTGCATCTCATTTGTTTTATTTTATACTGATATATGTTATGATGGTAGAAAAAAAATTTAGGACGACGGTACTGGAAAGTTTGTGGACAATAAATCGGCTTGAGTTAGTTTAAGTCAACACAATTAATTGTTCATTAATTTTTTATTATCTCGGATTAATTTTTACTTATTTATTTTTATATTTGTTAAACTATAATAGAGACTATAATATGGACAGAAATAATATAAAGAGAGATACAATGTTGATGATCACTCTATTCAATCTTCAATCTCAAATCATGGTGTGGTGTTGTGGGCGACTCAAGTAAGAGGAGGGTGTATAGATTTGGACACAATCAATATTTTGGAAGATCATACAATGGAAGTTTCAATGATATATTCCAATAAGAAAAGCAAAGAATTATCTCAAAAAATTAAAGACATGCGTACTACTATCAAAAGGATGAAGAAGAAATTATTGAAAGCAAAAATAAATTAGAATTCGTTATCATAAAAAATAGATCAAGGAAAGAAAAGCTTAGGGAAAATTTTTTATAAACTTTCCATTCTCAAATTCATCTTTACATGCAGTTCCCACTTAAGTTTTTTTTTTGCATGCAGTCCCTGATGGGATTGACAAGACAGTTTGGTGAATATTATTTGAAGAAATTAAGTTGAGTATAAAAGTTAGAAATTTGAGTATGTAAGGTTGTATCCACCACACCAAAAAACTGTTTACTCAATTTTTACTCTTTTATACTCAAGTTTCACTCTTTTATACTCAATTATTACTTATGTATATTCAATTTTCACTCTTTTCTACTCAATCCATTAGGGAGTGAATGCAAAGAAAATTTCAAATGGGGAGTACATGCAAAGATTAAATGGGGACTAGGGAGTTTTCTGCAATTTACCGAAAAGCGCTTATATGAAAGGTAAATAATGTGAAGAAAATAAAATCCCAAAGAGGCAGTTTTTAAAATGATTAATGAGGTGAAATATATAAATTATTTATATCTAGGAGGATTTGATCATTGTGAGTGGTGTGATAGATGAAATAAAAATTAAATTATTTTATCTTTGATTAAATGTGTTTAGACAATGTAAATATTTATTTATGTCAATATTTATGATACTTTTGCATTTTGCATTAGAAATTAGTTGTTTTAAATATGTTCAATTTATTTAAAATGTGAGATTGTTTCGGGTAAAGTATAATGTAGATGAGAAATATAAAATATAATATAATAAAAATTTAGTGATAAATTTAAAAATAAAATTATATATGAATTTATATATAAAATTATAAATAGACTTATAAATAGAATTAACATGGATTTAAAATAAAATTAAAGATGGAATTTATATATGGATTTATATTGTAAATAGATTTGTTATGTTTTATAAAACAGATTAACGATGGTTTTAAAATAAAATTAAAAATGAAAATTAATTTTATTTCGCCAAATTAAAAATAGATCTATAGACAGTTTTATAATCCGTCTCTGAAATTGAAATGAAATATTTCCGTCTTAAAATTATAGAGATATTCCGTCTCAAACATTTTTTATAGATGGAAAAATGACGTTGACGTTTTTTTTTCTTGGTCTCCAGCTCTATTTTTTTTTTGTACTAGTTGATTTAAAAATGTTGAATTGACTACGGATATTTTTTTCATTCATCTTGGTGGTCGAATTGATTATTCTATAAATAGTCGACATGCATAGTCATACTCATGCATGTACTAGTCAAATAGAGAAAAAAAACTCCCAGAGGAGGAGACCTCGAGTTCATTAAGTCTAACCTTCGATGAGTAATATTCAATCGAAGTAGAATTCTTGAAGAGAAGAATGTGTTTAGATTGCAACAAATAAATAAAGTCATAGCGACCCTTTCAGAATAGCCTCATATATTAGGAAAGAAGATAAACCATAAAGATCATTCTATTTCAACGTATGGGTATCGAGAATGAATATGTTTATTTTATGTTGATGAGGTTGAATACCCCGTGACGGACACGGGAGCTGAATAAGTTGTGTGGTAACATTCGCCGATCCAGAACGACTCTCTTGTTGTGACATCTGAGACTCACCCGGGAAAGGAAACTTGGAGACCGACTCGAGTAGTTGTTGTTAAATCCGATATTTTTATCCTGCCCTGGAGAATTTTTCGGGATAAGATTTAAGATTTTCAAGACCCTAAATTTAAATTAGAGGGTTAAACCGCTTTAAAACTTAAGTTTTGCGGGCGTAAGTGTGATTAAACCTAAACCTAAGGGTTAGGTCGGGAATAACTCAAGTTGGATGGTTTAAATGGCTTAAGCACCGGAATTAGGGGCTTAGTTTCAGAAGGGACGAAACTTAGGGGCTAAATTGTATAACATGCCTTTGGCTTAAAAACCCTTCTTCCTCATCCCCTCCACCTGATTCCAATCGCAGCCGCCTCTCCTCTCACGAAGCGACCTCTCCACGCTCGGCAAACCACGACGCCGACGGTCACTGGGTTCCCCTTCAGCCAGAGAAACCTAAGTCGGTGATTGCGTCCCTCTTATTCTGCCATCGGTTCTCTCTAGTGAAGCTAGGGCAGGTGATTCGCGTCGGGAAGAGACACAACGAATTTGGGGTCGACGATGGAGTACTACGCCTATAATTTCAATTGGGGGTGGGAGATTGCTCGGATTGGGAAATGAAATTTACTGATCTTCCTCCTCTGGGCTGATCTGCCGGATCTGGAGCAAAGGGGAGTTGTCGGCGGCATAAAACCAAGGGCAGATTTTGTGTCGGGTGCTCCTTCAATACTCACCTCACTGCATCCGGCTACGGGGTGCTTGAGAAGCTACCGGATTGATCCTGCCCTTAGGTAAGTTCAATTCTGATTCATGGTTGGATTTTTGGTGTTCTTTGTCGGGTGAAGAATGGAATGTTGAAGTGGATTTTGCTTTGGATAGTAATCTGATCATTCAGTAAGGATAGGACTCCTGCTTTTAGTTGGATTGTTGTATTGGAAATTCTGGTTCAGATTGCCTTCGTGAACTCGGATCATTGCTTGCTTGATAGGAATCGGTTCTGTTTTGGTGGCTACTGTCGTGATCTTATTTTGATTTGGGATGATTTCTAGGTCTCGGATGATTGGTGTTTGAGATGTTGTTGAGTTGTGTTTGGTTTTGATTGTGTGCCATGGATCTACCGTGACTTGTTGCTAAACATGAACCTGTGTTTTGTTTTTGATTGGTTTAGAGATCTGTTATGGTTGCACTAGGAATGAGTAGGGATTAGTGGCTTTATTTTGAAGACGTGATGCTGAATTGATCAGATGCTATATTTTGGGTGCTAAAACTATTGCTAGAATCGAAATTTATGTGTCTAAAGTAAGTGTAGTGTAACTGTACTATAGATTATGGAGTTGATCAAGTTATGGATGAATTGTTAAGGGCACAGTAGTAGATCAGTTGTGGATGAAATAGTCGTTTGATCAATACAAACACAGGTGGGTCTAGTTAGGGATTGTTTTGAATTATTCAATCTACCGTGGAGTTAGGTTTTGATTTAGCTATTTAATTTTTATATTAGTAGCTAAATAACACCTACTGATGTAGGACCTTGACTTGATTCGGACGTCTGGACGGGAGGTTCTTAGTGGATACGGACTACTACTTTGAGGCGGGTACCCCTTACCTATCTTTTTAGATACTGTCTTACTATTATGCATAATTTGTTATAGATAACAGTAGGTTTCTACGCTATACCTACCTTTGTGTATTATGATCAAATATCTGTTGTTTACTCCTTTAGATGACTCCTGTTTAGTTCCATACAGTCTCGATATTTGCCATGCGTACATATGTGCTTAGATACAGTAATAGGTCACTTGTACCTGTAGTTGGATTGATTCCTAGATATACCTTGCATAGATACCTAGGGTAGAATGGTTAGATCTGGATACATGTGTTAGACCTATACCTTTCCTACAGGCCTATGGTTGAGAATCTGATTAGTGAGGAGGGTGTCGTTAGCATACTTTACCCTCTAGGTGGCATACTGAGCTGTAGGCTCTGTATGATTGCATACTAGCGATCATCGGCTCCCCTAGGGTCTGAGCCCGTCGCGCAGTTAGGTTTCCTGTATTGATTGAGCTATTAGCACGATGCTATTATCACGATGGAGACCATCGGCTCCCCTGAGGTCTGAGCCCGCCACCAGTCATGCTTGCGTCATATTTGCATAGCCACAGGTGCTGGGCTACATATTGCATCCGCCACAGGTGCTGGGCGTCATATTTGCATAGCCACGAGTGCTAGGCGTCATACTTGCATTGCCACGAGTGCTGTGCATCATATTTGCATAGCCACGAGTGCTGGGCTACATACTTACATCGCCACGAGTGCTAGGCGTTGTACTTGTATTGCCACGAGTGTTGGACATCATATTTGCATAGTCACGAGTGCTGGGCTACATACTTGCATCGTCACGAGTGCTAGGCGTCATACTTGCATTGCCACGAGTGCTGGGCATCATGTTTGCATAGCCACGAGTGCTGGGCTACATACTTGCATCGTCACGAGTGCTGGACGTCATATTTGCATAGCCACGAGTGTTGGATTTCATATGTTATAGGCCACAAGTGTTTGGCTTCCTTATGAAACCATGAGTGGTTGACTTATCTGTTTCCTGTTCACCCGACTGTCGGTCTGGTGGTGGCTGAGGTGTGCACAGAACAGATCATTGTACCAGGTGTATAGGATGCATTGCACCTTTGTTGGTGCTTATTGTGTATGAGTGTTGTATATGTTTGATATGCACTTACAGGTGACATACACATTTGGATTGTGTATCATTCTTGAGGTTACATAGGGGATTAATTACACCTATCTGCAAGATAGACAGACTTTGGTATGTATTTCACCCTTAGTTTTTAGATATGCTTTATCCTCTATACTCGAGACTGTATCAACGTGATTCTTATGGTTATTTATAGCTTGCTGTGCATATATGTTTTTGGTATCCACTGAGTTTATTTGGACTCACCACCGTTGCCTATATTTTTGTTTCCAGGTTGATTGGTCTCTGGAGGAGCCCCAGTTGCCAGTCCCAGGTCCCTACGACTCCAATGATGGGTGCTTTCGCGTAGTTATGTTTCTTTTTCATCGTATTATTTGGTTTGTATTTGTTTTATGTCTTGAAACTTGTATTGCGTTTCAGTTGTCTTGGTATTGTACTTTTGAGTCCTCTGATGGACTATGTGTATGTTGTTTTCGTGTAAGTCGGACCGGTCCGCAGTCAGGTATGATTTATTTTGTGTTATGGTTATTATATGTCTTGATTTTGAGGCCTGAGGCAAAATTATTATTGCGTGTGTTGTTTGTATGTGTAAATTGTCCGCGGGACAGGTGAGATATTGTCCGATTTTATATTGGAACGAGTCCTGGGTCTCGGGGTGTGACAGTTGTAACCCCGAAGCTAGCTTGCGGAAGGCACACCTCCGAGCTCACCTCGGAAATAAGACCCCGAGAGTATCTCGGGGCGACAGATACCCGGGGCCACCGAGTCAGAGAACCTCAGGGTGGTGGGGCCCAAGGAACACTCAATTAGAGGTCTATTTCTAGCGGATCGGCGACATCATCCTCATTCATTATAGCGGATAATCACTACCCATGATTAGCGGTCATAAATGCCTTGATCACCGTAACGACCCGGATGGAAGAATCACGGCGACCATTATAAGGGTGAATCATCAACCAATAATGACGGGGTCATGGCGAGGATCATGGGTGCTTGTGGATGACCGCCGCAGGTATAAAAGGTAGTCCAACCTCTCCGGTAAGAGGGGGAAGCACTCCCTACGACTCATACTCTCTTTTCTGCCTTATACTTTTTCTCCAACGACATACTGACTTGAGCGTCGAAGTGGGTTTCGCCGGACAACCTCCGACGTGTTCCCCTAATGCTCGTGTTGATCTCGCAAGGCGCAGAGTTCCTTTCCTCAACATCAACTTCCATGTGGGCTGAACCCCGGTGACTGGTCGTCGTCGTCAACTCCTTCCGGAACAAGTTTGGCGCCGTTTGTGGGAAACCAGTAAAGCACCTGAAGGAGCACCGATGGCAGAGTCGACGGAAGAACTCATGCCCCTGAGGAAGGAGGACTTTGATCTCCGCGAAGTTTTCCAAGTAGATCTCGCCGACCCACGAGAGGACGAAGGACCCAAGGAAGAACGAAGGGAGGTCGAGAGCGAGGAAGTGCAGATTCACCCTCAATATGGAGGGGGAGTCACGCGGATTACCCTCGACCTCGCACCGGAACTAAGAAGTCGTCTTGTAGATTGCCTACGGAGCCACAAAGACGTCTTCGCCTGGGCTGCCGAAGAAATCAAAGGAGTTCCCCCGGCGTTAGCCATGCACCACCTGCATGTTACACCTGGAGCCCGACCTGTGAAGCAGAAACGGAGACACTTCGCGCCCGATCAAGATAAAGCTATCCGAGACGAAGTTCAGAATATTAAAAGTCGGACACATCAGGGAAGTGCAATTCTTGGCCTAGTTGGCTAATGTAGTCCTTGTCCCCAAGCCGGGAGGTAAATGGCGGGTCTGTATCGACTTTCGCGGCTTAAATAAAGTATGCCCCAAAGACTGTTATCCCCTGCCTCGAATAGACCAGTTGGTAGACTTCATAGCCGGCTGTGAGTTTATCTCAATGTTGGATGCCTACCAGGGTTACCATTAAGTCCCGCTCGCTTCCGAGGACCAGGAGAAAGTCAGTTTTGTGACGCCCGACAACACGTATTGTTACAACGTCATGCCCTTCGGCTTGCGCAACGTGGGTGCCACGTACTAGCGGATGATGGATAAAGTCTTCAGACACCAAATCGGGAGAAATATCGAGGTGTACGTGGACGATATCCTAGTAAATACTGACAAGGGAGGTGACATGATAGCCAACTTGGAAGAAACATTCTCCACCCTGAGGTCTAATAGGCTAAAGTTAAACCCCGCTATGTGTTTGTTCAGGGTAAAGAGCGGTCGGTTCCTTGGTTACATGGTGACTGAGAGGGGGATCGAAGCCAATGCGAAAAAAGTAAAAGCTATTCTGGGCATGCCACCCCCTCGTAACTTCAAGGAGGTATAACGACTGAATGGAAGAATCACGGTGCTGTCCAGATTTATCTCCAAATTCGCGGATAAGACCCTGTCATTCTTCAAGATTTTGAGGAAAGTAGCCAAGTTCGAGTGGGACGACCAGTGCGGGAAGGCCTTTGCAGATTTGAAGACTTATCTCGCCGCCCTCCCAATTCTCTACAAACTGATGGAAGGGGAGACCCTGTTTGTCTACCTGTCAGCCGCAGAGCAAGCGGTAGGCTCGGCGCTCATTCGAGAACAAGACCGGGTGCAATATCCCATATATTTCTTTGGACATCATCTAAAAGATGCCAAAACGTGATACACCATGATGGAGAAAATGGCCTATGCCCTGGTTTTAATGGCTCGGAGGTTATGGTTGTATTTCTTAGCCCATCGCATTGTGGTCCTCACCAACAGCCCGCTCGCATGAGTCCTCACTAATCCTGAGGCTTCGGGCAGGTTAATCAAATGGATGACGGAGTTAAGCGAATACACATCGAGTATCAGCCTCGCGCCGCTATCAAGGCACAAGCCCTCTCCGACTTCATGCTAGAAACCATCCCAGAGGTCGAGACCGAGAGAATGTTGAAGATCTATGTGGATGGGCCCTCCAATAGCCAGCATAGCGGGGTTGGAGTGTTAATAGTTTCCCCTCGGGGAGACACGTTATATTTGTCCATCCGGCTTCACTTTAAGGCTACCAACAATGAAGTCGAGTACGAGGCGATCCTAGCGGGCCTGCAAGCAGCTAAGCACATGGGGGTCAGTCGGGTCACTGTATATTCGGACTCCCAGCTGGTGGCTCAATAAGTAAAGGGTGATTTTGAAGTCAGGTGTGAGGGCCTACAGAAATTTGTAGCCCTTTACGAATAGCTGAAGGTCTCATTTGTGGAGGTTATCCTGCAGAAGATCTCCAGGAATGACAATGTTCGAGCAGATAAGCTAGTCAAACTGGCTAGCTCCATATCCACCTGGCAGCTAAATGAACCTAGTGTCGTGGAGGGGACGGTAGCGTAAATCGGAGAAGAAGCCCGGGGCGACACCCGGACCGATTGGAGAGATCCCTTCGTGGCGTTCCTGCGTAGTGGGATCACTCCAAGCAGAGACCAAGAAAGTCGGCTATTCCACCGCTGGGCTGTCAGGTTCACGCTGGTCCGTGATTAACTGTACAGAAGGGCCTTTGCACACCCTCTCCTCAAGTGCGTCAGGCCAGAGGTGGCCGACTACGTGATGAGAAAAGTACACGAAGGCATTTGTGGAAGTCATATTGGGGGAAATCCCTGTCCAGGAAGATCATTTTGGCAGGGTACTTTTGGCCTACACTGCATGTAGCGGCCCCGCCTCTATGGTCCCCGCAGGCTACCCTCTAGGCCGGCGACCCTACGGTCTTCCCACCCCTGGCAGTGGGTTTTTGCCTTCCCCAGGATTCGAACCCTTGACCTCCAGGATAAGTACAATAGTTCCTGAATCCTAGTGCTAATTGAGCTACAGCTCAATATAAAATCAGAAAGCACCTCCCCTGTCCGGCGGACAATTTACACATACACAGAACACGACCACGCAGTTTAATTGGCCTCAGGCCTCAAAATATAGATAGACACAATATAAAAACACATGACAACTAAGTAAATCATACCTGACTGCGGACCGGTCCGATTTATGACGAAACAACAAATACAACAACCCCTTAGGGCTCATGACACATACGACATATACATATCGCTAAAAGAAATATAAAAACAATACACTACTAAGTACAAAACGAAACCATGTCATCGCGATGGGTAGGGACTGGCTGCTGGGCTCTTCTGGCGACTCCAAGTATCTCAACCTGAGATAAAAACATATGGCAACGGGGTGAGTCCATAACTCAGCGAATACCCAGCAGATATGCATAGTATGTTATATTAACAATAAGCATCTACGTTAATACAGTCTCATATCAACAATATGGAAAAACTAGTACTGGAAATACTGAGGTAGATACATACCAGAATCCAGCTAACCTGAAAAGAAGATAATAAATACCAAGGGAATATCATTAGACATATAATCTCAAATAACAAGTCTCCAGAATATGCATGTCAAACAAGTGCAAGAATCAAGTGCAGCAAACAATGCACGATGCAAAGTATGCACATGGTGCAATGACATGTGTCACCCCCTAGTCCCAGTCAGGATATCGTCCACGACGTCCGTGTGGGTAGAGCTGTGACAAACTGTACGCACCCTGCCATCACTGCTCCTGAGTGACCGGGTGGACAGGATGCTGGCGGGGGACCACCCCCCTACCCCATGTATATATGAGGGAGCTCCGCTCTCATCTCCTCGTGGCTCAGTACGAGAAGGGATCCCTGGCTGCTACCACGCCCTCGCTCACCCTCCTCATAGTGGCCGAACGGAGCAATACAGGGCAAATGCACACATCTACGGTATCCACTAACCCATGAGTGGCCGTGCGTGCATATCATGTACCGGAAGACGATTAGGCTCAACCACAAGGGAGTCGCTGATCGCCGGCATGCAACAGTGCAAGGATGGTGTATGATAGATACACATACATAATAACTCAGGGATAACTAACAAGTATCCAGAACAGGCATAATAACTCAGGGATAACTAACATGTATCCAGAACATGCATAATAACTCAGGGATAACTAACAAGTATCCAAAACAGGCATAATAACTCAGGGATAACTAACATGTATCCAGAGCAGGCATAAAAACTTAGGCTAGCGTATAATCTTACTGCTATCTATAACCAACCATGCATAGCAATATGACAATATCTAAAAGATAAGTCAAAGGGTACCCGCCTCAAGAATGTAGTCCGAATCAATTGAGAGCCTCCCATCCAAGAAGTCCAGCGTAAATCGATCAGTGTCCTGTATCAAAGGACATATTTTACATTGCTTATTACAAAATAGTAACCAGCTAACAAGCCCCTAAACCATATCATGGTTAATCTACTCAACCTGTTTCATTTAATTACATCTAATTAAATGATAAGTTCCTAACTACTTCGTGTAGTTATGATTTAGGTTAACTCGTAGATTTTATACTCAACCAAGTATTCGGTAGAACCCAAGAAACAACCCAACACAGGTTTAATATCTACACCAGTATCAATGCATTCCATACTAAACATGCCATAACAGATCATCATCCATCACATTCAAATTCCAATTCCTTACGAATTAATCAATTACATCCTCACAATCCTTCACGAATCAAAGCATTCTTAACTTCTCAACATGATCAATTAGATAGATAAACTTATCCTCAATCCACTAATCATTTCATAACTCTCACCAATAAATCGATTAAACAAATCCAATAATCCATTATATCATTACCAATTACTATTAACTTGATCCAGATTAATAATTCTCCTATCAAATGAATTATTAGTAAAACCAGTAATTAATCAAATCTAATCCGTAACTCAATTCAAACTGGAAAAGGAAAATAAATACGAGATTACCTCTACAAATCCAACCGCATCCCATCATCCAAAATAGATCACGAACAAGATCAAAAACCCAATTCCAACATTAAATGACTATCAAATACTACATACCAAAATCAATGCTCCCATTCATTAAAGACTCACGACAGAATGTTGAAACAAAGCTAAACACAACCTCTCAACCCAAACCTAATCACACAGCTCACAACATTCTTCAAGAACATGATGAAGACAAAACTTTAACAAAGTAATAGGAAATCCTTAATCCCAACTCATAACACAACTCATCCTAAGCTCACGGTAGAGAAGTAGAAGATTAAGTGAAGCATGCTAATTCCCCAACCTTACACAATTGCTACATGGTCTATGTTCCTACCAAAACAATTGATCACCCACGCCAACTAGAATTCTCCAACACAGCCCCAATACAACACTCATCTTCCACAGATCATCCAATCTAACACAGATCTAGGCCATAGAAATATCAACACATTCAAATTTAAATCCTAAATCAGCAACCTTACTAACCTCTTGTAGGTCATACTCCTTGGTTCCGGATCTAGCAAGATCAGATTATTTGTCGCAAAGAGACGTTCTGGTTGGGCACAATTGTGAACTCTGCTCTTGGTCTTCGGTGAAGAAGTTTCCTTGCTGAAGATCGGAGGACTGTTGCAGCCAAAAGAGGAAGGCAGGGACTCGGAAGCAAATAATATGGATCGTCCAATGCATCGGCGAACCAAGCACTTCGATTTGGCGAAACTCAAAACAATTAAAACCCAACCACTCCCCTAATCGTGATCGAAGAAGGGAAAGACCAGATCCTGCCTTCGACGATCCTTTCGATAGCCTGCTCATCCCTTGGCTCTCGTCGTCTAAGGCACGAACAATGGCACGTAGATGTAGGGTTGAGCATCACACAAGAGTGAAGAAGAGAGACTGTGGCGCCGGTCGATGCATCGAGACAAAGAGGGGAGTAGAAGGTCTCGCGTGCGGTGCAAAGGGTAGGGCTTCGGCGACAACTAGATCGGGGAAGGAGAATGGGGATCGGGCGCAAGAGGAGTTGGCGGCGCAGTTTAGGGCTCGCGCGTGGAGGAGAAGAAATAAGAGTTGGTTTCGGCCGATTAAAACCTAGGTCAGATTTTAATCAAATATATATATATATATATATATATATATATAATATATATATATATATATATATATATATATATATATATATATATATATACACATATGAAGCTTCTCCTCCAATAAATCGAATAACCTAATTATATTCATCTATTTATCCGATTTATCCTTGTAAATTCCACCAAGGGTTTAGAAAAATTTCTGAAAATTTCCTGTAATATTTTACAAAGTTATTTCTTGATTTGACCTTTAGTATTATTTCCCGTATTTTACACTGCAAGCCGATGCTCTAAAATTTGTAGCCGGGTGTGAAGTCTGTCAAAGACATCAACACATGACTCACCGCCCGACCGAGCCCTTGCGAGTCTCTACAGTGTCTTGCCCTTTTGATGAATGGGGTATGGACATTGTAAGCCCCTTCTCTATTGGGCTACAGCAGAAGAAGTTCTTACTAGTTCTTGTGGACTACTTCTCCAAATGGGTTGAAGCAGAACCCCTGGCGAACATCACGGAGGGGGCAGTGATGAGAGTCCTATGGAGGGGCATTGTTTGCAGGTACGACATCCCCCAGAAGCTGGTATCGGACAACGGAAGACAGTTTTCAGGACGAAAGTTGAAAGAATGGTGTGAGGATTTGGGCATTCGACAGGCCTTCACCTCAGTAGCCTACCCGCATGGTAATGGACAAGCCGAGGTCGTCAATCGAGAAATCCTGCGGGGGCTCAAGATAAAGTTAGACCACGTCGGAGGTAGCTGGGTCAAGAAACTCTCCGGCATCCTGTGGTCCTACCGTACTACCCCACAAGAAGGAACAGGCGAAAGCCCTTTCCAACTGGTATACGGGGCTGAGGTTGTCATCCCAATGGAGGTAGGTGAGTGTTGATGCAGTCTGGCCCTAATTGTTATTTTGGTGTTGACAACGATTTTAGTTTAGGTTGCTGATGATGATGATTATGATTAAGTCCTGATCGAGGATTAGGCATGATATGGAGGATTCTAGCCCGGAGGGCTAGGTGTTGGAAAAATCCTAACCTGGAGAGTTAGGTGTGAGAAATCCTAGCTTGGAGGGCTAGGTGTTGGAAAAGTCCTAATTCGGAAAGGTTGGGTGAAAAGTCCTAGCTTGGAGGGCTAGGTGAAAAGTCCTAACTTGGAGGGTTAGGTGCAAATTCCCATCCTGGAGAATTAGGTGAAAAAGTCCTGGCTTGGAGGGTCAGGTGCCTAGCTTGGAGGGCTAGGTTGGATGAAGTTCTAACTCGGAAGGGTTGGGTGAAAAGTCCTAGCTTGGAGGGCTAGGTGAAAAGTCCTAACTTGGAGGGTTAGGTGCAAATTCTCAACTTGGAGGGTTAGATGGAAAATCCTTAGCTTGGAGGGCTAAGGTGGATGGAAACTTAGCTTGGAGGGCTGAGTTTGAGTCCCTGGATCGGTCTGGTGATCGATCAGGGATTTTGGCACGCTGCTCCTTCGTGGATCGGTCAGGTGACCGATCCAGAGATGACTGATCGGTTGGGCGACCGATCAGGGAGCACATAGTGAGGTTGGAAACCTACTGTGCTGCTCCTGATCGATCTGGTGACCGATCAGAGAGTATGCGTTTCACCCATTGACTGGCTCCTGATCGGTCTGGTGACCGATCAGGGAGCGAGCAGTGAGGTTGAGTTCACTTGCTGAACAGCTCCTGATCGGTCTGCTGACCGATCAGGATCACTGTGCAGATCGTTCTGTTGAACGATCCAGTTTCGCGGGCTCCTCACTAAGATCGATCAGGACGAAGCCTGATCGGTCTGGGGATGACCTGATCGGATTGCTGACCGATCAGGAAGATCCCAAGGAACGCTCAATCAGAAGTCCGTTTCTAGCAGATCGGCGACATCATCCTCATCCATTATGGCGGGTAATCACTACCCATGTTTAGCAGCCATAAAGGTCTTAATCACCGCAACGATCCGGATGGAAGAATCGCGACGACCGTTATCAAGGTGAATCATCAACCTATAATGACGGGGTCGTGGCGAGGATCATGGGTGCTCGTGGATTACCGCCGTAGTTAAAAAAGGTAGTCCAACCCCTCCGGTAAGAGAAGGGAAACACTCTCTACGACTCATACTCTCTTTTCTGCCTTATACTTTTTCTCCAACGAGGCACTGACTTGAGCATCGGAGTGGGCTCCGTCGAACAACCTTCAGCGTGTTCCCCTAATGCTCATGTTGATCTCGCAGGGTGCAGAGTTTCTTCCCTCAACGTCAACTTCTACATGGGTTGAACCTCGATGATTAACCTACGTCGTCGACTCCTTCCGGAACATATGTCATGCAGAAGAATAAGCTCTTTTGTTAATTTACGGAGGCTTATTATGTGAAATCAACTTTCACACGGGTAAAATCACACGGTTTAAGGCATCAAAATGAATGTCTGAACATGTGTGAATTTAAACGGGATAATACAAAGAGAAAGTCAAACAAAAATAAAGAAAGAAACGGTAGTTAGGAATAATAAAATAAATTAAAATTTATTGAAATATAAATACTAATATAGTACGGGTTCGAGTAATATAGCAGACCTATATAGTCAATTCAATGAGATACAAGCTTAATTTTATTATCAGCGCACTGCCAAACTCTGTTAATTGACTAATGGTAGTCCCTCAGATCCGCAATCATCTTGATTCTGATGGACAAGGATAAAATGAGGATCCACTTGTATTTTACTTATTAATATTATCACAAGTTGAAGACTCACCAAGTCATACCACACAATTCTATCTTCTGAATAATAATAAGGTTTCAAACCTGAACCAAATCAGTTTCATTTTGCTGAATAAACAGTCGATGATATGCTAGTTTTCATTCAATAAAAAACATTAAATTCGATCCTGAAAGTCTGAATTTTGGCCCCACGAAAAGAAGGGATGGACTTTTTCCCACTGCGTATCAAATTATATATAAGAAGCTTTTGATGCAGCTATCGATCGGCTTGTTGTTAAGCAGCTTGGCGGTAGCTCAGCAAACTGTTAAGAATGGCGCTCTTCTGCACGGTCCTGTGTTTGCTGCTCTGTGCGTCGCTGGAGAGAAGAACAGCGGCCCAAACTCAACCTAAGACAGATCTGCTGAAGGTATATATATGTGTGTGTTCTCAGCTTATAAGCTAAAATCATGGTTCAAAATTAATTCATGTTTCGTACGAGATGTCAAGGATGAAATTTATAATTTTGTCCGCCGACAGCATGTATATGGAAAATAATATGCTCAGTGAAAAAATTTCAACGAAAAACTCAATGAATAATGTGACATTTTATATATAGCGATCTCCAACAGATTCATCGTGCCCTCAAGATATAATTTGATTCGGGGGGCGGTCTCCGTCGGAGGCCGCCGATGTGTCCGAGCGATAATTGAACGTGTGCATACAAAATGTCACGTCATTTATTGAGTGTTTCATTAATTTTTTTCACTGAATATACCAAAGCTTTATATATATATATATATATAGCATCGATACCAATACAGTCCCGCGAGGCTCCATGTGAGCCCCGCGGTTATGCGGAGGCTTGGCACAAGACCACAGTGAGGCCATTGTGTTTTTTTAGAATTTAAAATTTTTTAAATTTTTTTAGGTCGTTATTTTTTTTGTCAATTTTAATATATATTTCTTTTTTAACTGTTATTATTATTTTTTAATAGTTAATTATTTTTCTTTCTTTTCCGTATTTTATTTTATTTTATTTCTTTCATCTTTAAAAGAAATTCCTCCTTGAATATATGATCTTAATCATTAGTTCTAGAGATTAACTTATACTAATTATAATTTTTAAAATATTAATTTAATTTAATAGTAAATATCTTTTTTAATTGATATATTGTATATTTTAAAATATCAAAATGGTTATGAAAAAGTATCATTTCGATTCTAAATCAAAATTTCAAAACTATTTAAAATTTTAAACCAGGAGTAAAATAAGATGATATGGAGAAGAAAGCAAGAACAACAGAAAATGAGTTTGGAAATTCAAAAGAAATCAATATTTTCATCCGAAAATGTCTTTTGTTAATGAATTTATTTTTTTATTTATTAATGAATTGTTGAATTAATAGTGTCGAGCGAGGCAGTTGGGAGGATGGAATTGCATGGTTTTGAAAAAGATTGTGGGCCACAATATAATTTATCTAATTTTAGGGACGAATTAGTTTTGTTAAAAAACTTAAGTCTCGGTATCCGAATCCGCCACCCTCGCAAGCGCACTCATCAGATGTGGAAGAATGGATCGGAGGAGCCGCAGGCGAAAGATTTTGGTTTCGAATTTCGATCCTCTTTGCCCTTTTCAGAAAGATCTGTTCGTCTCTGGAATGAATTTTGTTCGATCCCTTTTCTCAACGATGTAATCTCTCTATTTCTTGAAGATCTTTACATTATCCTTCACTCGATATTTCATATTCATGTGTTGTGGCCTGTGCCATGGTAAGAACGATCAGAATTCTTTACAGTTTAGTAAAAGAGTTGTATATTTTAATGGCTCGGAGAGCAGTTGACGAAGTCAAGAGGTATTACTCTTGTAAGGTAACAAGATGAAAATACCTCATTTTACCATGGCTAACTTGAGTTTATTGAACTGCTTGTAGTTGTGGCGTTGAACACGATTCTAGGGAGATGGGGTCTGAAGGCATCGTCAAAATGGAATTTTAGTGGTGAACCGTGCAGTGGTGCTGCTGTCGATGAAACTAGCATAGATAATTCTGACTTCAATCCCGGAATCAAATGCGACTGCAGTTACAACAACAACACCTGCCATATCATTAAGCTGTATGATAAAATAACTATGTGAATTTAGAGCTATTTCTTAGTTTAGAGTTTCTATTACTCTTCTTTATACCAAATCGTTGGCAATTTTATGTTATCTCGCATCACAAATGCTGATTTTCCTATCCAACGAAAGGGAAAAGAAATCACATACAAGTATACACCAATCGTGATTGAATTATTAAATTATTGCTACTCCTCTACCTTTTTAGAGGAATTAATCATCAGATTGTTTCGGTAATTTATGATTCTTATGGCAAATCTATTTCCTGTTTGAAATATGATTGACATAGCAATGCTTCAGTTTTTGTTGAAGAACTGGAAAATCAATGTGACTGATGACGTTTCTGAGCATTCAACTTGTATGCCTCAATTACTAGTTTTGCTAAATTCTATCTTAAGCCCATTTCATTCATATAGAAATAATAAGCATTATAGTTTTTTTGTTTGGATCAGCTCATATGTACCATCATTTTCAATCACTAGGGTTGACTGCTGCATGATTTGTTGCAATAGATTTCTTTTCAGCATCACTCATTGGCATGAGTGGCCCACTAACGATGCAATATAGTTTTAAACCACAATTTTTGGCATCACCACACTGAGTCACATTTTCTCCTCTATAACATGCATGAATAGTGTTTGAGTGATTACTAAACAGAAGTAAGAACCTCATACATGCGTTCCTTTTTGCTTACAGAAAGGTATTTTCCTTGGATGTGACTGGAACTATTCCGCTAGAGCTGCAGAATCTACCTTACCTCACTAATCTGTAAGATAGTTTATGTGCTTGATTGTGTAATTTAATTTTCCACTTGTCCATGAAGATAAATGGTTTTTAACTCTCTACATATTATATATTGGCATGCTATGCCCGAGGTTGACCCTTTGAATAGTTGTCTTCAGTTAGCTCACACAATCTAAAATAACATCAAAAGGAGAACTTAACTACACAATATACCTCAATCGAGAAGCCAAAACCAACCATGATTACCTAGCATGATCAACTCGATAACCAAGCTAGAACTGAAGGTAACAACACAAGGAAAATGAGTACAAATGTGGAAAGCATATAATGAGAAAGCACATAATGAGAAGCATGAATAATTATCCACAGTCTATCATGGCAATACTATGGAAATTGCTTGATTATGGCAAATATATCTGTTGCAGAAATTTATGGAAGAACTGCCTCACTGGTCCTCTGCCTGCATTTTTTGGGAATTTTACTGGGATGGAATACTTGTAAGACTTTTTCACTTAATAAATGGTCTAATTTTATTTTTCATTATCACTGTCATCTAATCAGTTCATATCACCATCATCAGAAGTGTAGGGGTTAATGCCTTGTCAGGGCCAATACCAAAGGAACTTGGGAACCTTCAGAAGTTGATCTCTCTGTAAATATATTTTTTAATTTTTCCCTGAGAGATTGTTTTCTTTTTTTCTTTTTCATTTCTGGCATAAAGTTTCTGAAATAAATGATCAAATCCTAAATGACATGCTTAGTAATATAATGATCATTAAATTTGCACCTTCTGTCAAGTTTCTAAAGGAAAAGGAAAAAAATACTTTTGCAGGGGTTTGGGAAACAATAACTTCACTGGTTCTATTCCTGCAGAATTTGGGAATTTGACCAACCTAAAACAATTGTCAGTTTTTCTTTGCTCTTGAATTCCCAATCTCAACTACCATACTGCATAATTGATACATGCTGAACTCGTTTGTTCTATCAATGGATAGGTATGTGGATAGTGCTGGACTTAGCGGTGAACTACCTCCATCTCTGTCCGATCTTAAAATCTTGACGACATTGTAAATTCAACTAAAGTCTAACTTGGCTATATTATAGTTTAGTCCAACATGGAATCTCATTCTTTCTTCAGGCGGGCATCAGACAATAGTTTCACAGGAAGAATACCTGATTATATAGGGGGATGGAGCAACCTAACCATCTTGTAAGATTCAGTACTTTCATTCTGGAATCTCAAGCCATGAGTTCCATCTATTTAGAAAAATATACATGCATCGCTATTCAACTTCTATTTAAGGCTATATTCTTTTTCTTTTCATGTTCATGATAAGTATTAGTTTCAGAATGGACTTTATAACTAAAGCATGTTTCTTCAGATGAAGCCAGCTTTTTGTCATAATTTAGATTTCAAAGTTGTCAAAATGAATATCAAGACCGGGTTCAAATAGTAAAAAATCTTAAGTATTATGTTATATTGGATTGATTAGATCATCGGAAGCTGTATGAAAATTTGTAAAATATACGAAAATTGTTTTCTATACAAGATAACTAAAGATATTTAAAAACTTATGAAGGATGCATATCATATTTGATTAAATACCATATTATTAGCAATACACAATATGAGTAATGAATAAAATAAAAGTTTGATAAAATTCTACATTAATATACAATATATTATCATAACAACAATCATAATGATATTTGATTATCAATACACATGTTATGTTTATTAGATTATTAATGAGTAATTAAATTATATTAAATAATGCTAATTTTATTTAAGGTCAAAATAAATAAGAAAAGCATAGTCATTAATGTATAAGTACTAATTAATATTAGATTATTAATATATTATTTATAAAAGAAGATGGAGGGTTGCATTAGATCGCGAGAACCTATGAAAATTGTCAACCCAAACGTTAATCTTAACCATCAGATAAATGGCGGGATAAGGTTCATGTCTTTAATCCAATTATTGTGATTCCTAACTTGTTTCAGTTAGTTTAGCCTTGAGAAGAGGATTCAACAACAACTGATAGATGTAAATTAAAATATTTTCATTATGTGACATGTACATCTCTATTCTATCTTCATTGTCCCTAAAACTGCAATTTGATATGCGATCATTTTTCATAGACAATTCAAATACTAGTTTTACTGTTTTTCTTCATAGGCGCCTCCAAGGCAACTCCTTTGAAGGTCCAATTCCTGCAAGATTTTCTAACCTGACCCAATTGACTGAACTGTAAGTTGTTTTATATAATGAATCAAGTGAGATTCTTTTCTTGTTGCAAACTAAATTCAGTTCCTCAAGTGCTATGAATGTGTTAGATTTCTCTAATCTATGCTTTTGTGGCAATTCCTCATTGTCTATGATGTTTCAGATTCACACAAAGCATCATATTCTAAATATCTAGAAATATAAATTCTTAATTGATTAAGAAAATATTGAACTTTCTTATGCAGAAGAATAGGAGAGATAATAAATGGGAGCTCTTCTTTGGTGTTTATTAGTAACTTGACATCTTTGAGCACTTTGTAAGATAACTGGGTTAAATTTTGTTTTCTTGTTTATCTTAGACTTCATGTCCCATATAACATCATAATTATTTTTGTAGAGTGTTAAGGAACTGCAAGATTTCTGATACTATTCCACAAGACTTCTCACGATACACAAGTTTAAAGGAACTGTAAGCTTCTTATGCCTTGTATATGAGTTGTCAATCTGTGTAATCTTCACTGATGTTCTAATAGTCAATCTTGTCATTTTATTTAATGTCCATCTGGCCAATGATTTCACCATTCATAACTATTTGCTTTTGCAGAGATTTGAGTTTCAACAATTTAACAGGCCAAGTTCCTCAGTCCCTCTTCAGTTTAAGTTCGCTTCGCTACTTGTGAGGAATGCTCAATTAGTCCTTCACACTAAATTTAGCATATTCTTTTGGTCTGGATTGATTACTTTTTAAACTTAAAGTTTTTACTAATCTACTCTTCAATCAGATTCCTTGGCAACAATAGCCTATCTGGTAGCCTACCACCACAAAAGGGTTATTCACTACTGAGCATGTATGTTTCTTGTTGTTTATGGCTTCAAACCTAGGTTTAAATTTCCATCTAGTTTAATTTCCTTATATGTATTCATCTGATTCTTATTAAGTAGACTTTTGTGTTTCTTTACAGTGACCTATCATACAATTATTTATCAGGAAGCTTTCCCTCTTGGGTTAATCAACAGAATCTACAATTGTATGTGGAACACAAGAATCTTCTTTGATCCTGTAAAAATAAGTTAATTCTAGCATTGTTTCAGAAAATATTATTAGAGCATCTGCTAACTCATTTTCTTCAAGCACTCTTGAGCTTTAGTCAGACTAAAACATTTTCATCATAACAATTTAGTTAGCTTCTCTGTGTTTCTTCAGCCCTTTTTCTCTTAATCTCGGGATAATTTTTTGTAGGAACTTGGTGGCAAACAACTTTGTTATTGGTGCTTCCAACAACAGGTACTTTTTTAATACAAAAAAAATTGTCCTAAGTGTTGTGTTTTTTTTTTGTATAATGTATTTTTGTTTTAAAATCATTTTTCTTATGTTTGGTGATCTAAGCAGCAAATTGCCTTTGGGGTTAAAATGTCTTCAGCGTGATATCCCATGCTATCGTGGTTCTCCAAACTGTGAGAAACTACAACTTTTTCACTGATAATTATGTGTTAACTCCTTTGATAGAAACTTATTCAAACATTCTTATTGATTCAGCATTATCTTTTAAATAATTTCAGATTATTCCTTTGGTATATTATGTGGAGGTAGTAGTCCTGTTACAGCTTCTGATGGCACTGTGTATGAGACAGACAATGCAAGTCTCTCAAGTGCATCATACTATGTGACAGACCCAGTTAAATGGGGTATCAATAGTGTTGGAAGTTTTGCAGATGCCGCTAATGCTAATTATATAATTAACATCGGATCTGAATTCGATAATACTCTAGACCCAGATCTATTTCACAATGCAAGAATGTCTGCATCTTCACTGAGATATTATGGTTTCGGTCTTCAAAATGGAAATTACTCCATAAAGCTTCAATTCTCTGAGTTTATCATCCTCGGACCAACTACTTGGCAAAGTTTGGGTAGAAGGGTTTTCGATATCTATATTCAGGTATGACTTTTGAAACTGAATTTGTAGCAATCTACTTTATTGAAATGGAACAAATAATGCATCACACGCTAGCATCAAAACTAACTCTGACATTGCAACAATTTTTGACTGATCTTGCACATTGCGTATGATTTTCTAATTTAACTATAAATATAAAGTTTTAGATATTTTAACATTATGTTTCCCAGGAGACTTCAAAAACATCAAATAACAGTTTGCACTAGTGAGAAAAGTTTCTATTCTTTCCACATTAACCATGCTTTAAATGATTACTGGGAAGAACATACGATCATTGAACTGTTGCAATTTGCATGAAGTTAGTAATTCTATCCGTTCCTTTCCTGTATATTTTTACTGTTATAGGGTGAACGTAGAGAAAAGGACTTTGATATAAGAAAGGAGGCTGGTGGGAGATCCTTTAGAGCTGTTGTTAAGGAATATATTTCTCCAGTAACAAACAATTTTCTTGAAATCCATTTCTTTTGGGCTGGAAAGGGTACTTGCTGTGTACCGTATAGAGGATATTATGGCCCTTCCATCTCTGCTATCAGTGTATTCCCTCATGGTAGTCACGCAAAGCAGAATTTCACTTTCTTATTTGATATGGCTAACTCCTAATATTTAGAATGACTGCAGATTTTACACCTAATGTATCAAACAAACCACCGACAACAAGCCCTGAAGATAGTCATAAGCATAAGGGTTTAATTGCTGGTGTTTCAGTTGGTGTTGCTGTTGTAGTGTTCTTAGCTATATGTGCAACCTTTATGTTAATTCAAAGACGGAAACAGATAAATGAACAATCTCAAGGTATTTGTCAGCATATTAATCACTCATATAGCCATATCTTAATTAACATTTTAGATCTCTTTGCAAAATGTTCTGCAGTATTAAAAGGACTAGATGTGAGACCTTACACATTTAGTTATGCTGAACTGAGGGCTGCAACTGAAGACTTCAATCCTTCCAATATATTGGGAGAAGGAGGATTTGGCCCAGTGTTTAAGGTAAGTATATTTCGTTCAGTGTATAACAAATTTACTTCTCTGCATCATCTGAATTGACACAATCACATAATTTGGACGGGCAACAAATTTTTTAAGAGCCTTATGCATTTAAGTTATTACCTAAATGAAAGAAGGAATTCATTACTTGGATGGGCACATAATTCATTATCTGAATTGACACAATCGCATAATTTGCATGGGCAACAAATTTTTCTCCAGAAGTGAAGTGAAAATTGTTATTTACTGTATTTCTCAAACTAAGTTACCAATTCTTTATCTTCAAAGAAGAAGTGGGACCAATTGAAGCAAATTGGCTAACATGCAGGGCATACTGAGCAATGGAAGAAAAGTAGCTGTTAAGAAACTCTCTACCACGTCGAACCAAGGAAAGGGCCAGTTCCTGACAGAGATCGCAATTATATCTACTGTGCAGCACCGAAACCTTGTAAAATTGCATGGTTGCTGTGTTGATGAAGAAAACCGGATTTTGGTGTATGAGTACCTAGAAAACCGTAGCCTTGATCAAATAATTTTTGGTATGTTGTTATTGATGCTTAATAAATCATCTAAGGACACTTGCATGTATGAGTTTGAGTCCTGACTGTGGAGTACATGATTTTGCTGTTTCTGAGTGCAGGGAAGAGAGATTCACATCTTGATTGGCCAAAGCGTTTCAATATATTATTGGGTGTAGCAAAAGGTTTAGCTTATCTCCACGAGGAATCAAGTGTTCGTATTGTGCATAGAGATGTCAAAGCTAGTAATATTCTACTCGATGCTGATCTTAACCCGAAAATCTCAGATTTCGGTCTAGCTAAGCTCTATGATGACAAGATTTCTCACATTAGCACAAAGGTTGCTGGTACAATGTAAGTGCTACTTCACCTGGTATGATTTTACACTATAAACTAATATTTGCTAATTACTGATATCGATTATGTTAAGTGGCTATCTGGCACCGGAGTATGCCTGAGAGGGCATCTTACAGAGAAAGCTGATGTCTTTGCTTTCGGAGTGCTAGCATTGGAGGTTGTTAGTGGAAGGCCCAACTCTGATCGACTTGATCACGAGACAGTTTACCTTCTTGAATGGGTATGTAAACACGTTACTTATGGTGATCAAGTAGTATAACTAAATCCCAACATTTTAAATCTGATTAATCGTATTAATTTACTTGTTCCTTGAAATGAATTAGGCCAAATTCTTGTCTTAGGCCTGGGATCTACTTGAGAACAATCAAAAAATAGAGGCGGTCGATCGAAGCCTAACGTCATTTGACGAGGAAGAGGTCAACCGGGTCATTGGAGTAGCTCTACTCTGTACCCAAGCATCACCAGCGCATAGACCACCGATGTCTAGGGTTGTCGCTATGCTTGTGGGCGATCTAGAAATCATGGACGTGACCGAGAGGCCTTCTTATTTGCTCCTGTGGCAATGTAGGGATGTGAGCAGCAGCTTTATAACTGCCGAGAATTCTGATGCTTCGTGCCGAAGACATGTAAAAGAGCGACCTAGCTTTCCAGGTTGGAGCACTGACAGTGTGGAAACCAGAATTGTGTCTGTTGAATCGATTGGAAACAGTAGCATCGACGAGGGAAGGTGAACTTGATCGCTACGAGGCTCAAACTTCTGTTAATGCAAGGTTCGACTCTGTTTTACTGAATTCATGATCGTATCAATTGAATTTTAATTTGTATGATTTGCTCAAGTTTGTAGAGTGAATTACATGTTTGAGATCGTTGATTTGTACACTGACCACCAATTCCAACGTACATGTTAAGATGAATTAGTTCGAAAAAATAATTGAGTTTCACAAACAAATAAAAATTCTAAATATTTTCTGAAATTTAGGAAGGTTGAAAGCCAGGAGTACAGTCAACAAAGAGTGTTGCTGCCAAGTGCCAACCTTCATTTAACATATTTTTCACACAAGTCTACTCTTCATGGATGTACACTTTCTCCCGCACTACTGATTGATCATAATTTGACAACGCAACTTGCGATGAGGGTCATTGATTTTCATAAATCATTGAGCTAAAATATGAACAAGTCAACTCAATAATTCAAGTGGCTTTGACTTTAGAAATATTCTTTCTTCTGCTTTCGGTGTTGGCTGGCTGAAAGTCGACGGTCAACTCCATTCAATTCTGCTATATAATTCAAGTGGCTTACGAGTAATTAGAGAAGCTTCTGTACACGAGTTAACTGTAAACTGCTAAAGTTCTAAAGATATTTGTATATGCACTAGAGAAGAAGGAACGAGTCTTTCTGATCATTGATGGATAAAGATTTACTAAAAAACAATTTGTGTATGAATCGACAATTTATGATCTCATTGTTAATTAAACTTCATCAACTTCACTGGTTTTGGCGTGCAATGCAACTTCAACTTCTACTTTGCTAAGTCCAAGGAATGGGTGAGTAAACGATAGGTAATTGAATTAACCGATTGTATTCAGAAGTTAATTAGAAATTCAATATTTTGAATGGATTTTGATTTTAAATTTCATAAATCGGTTAAACCGATTAAATTAATTGAACACCATGGATCCATTTAAATATCTAAATCAAACATAACTCGATCAATAAATCAATCTAATTCAACTACCTAATAAGAGTCTGATTGATGATAAAAATTTGATTAATTTGGCAACCAACTGAATTAATCGATTATATTTGTTCGGTTTTGGTGACAAAATTAGATCTGTTCAGTTTGTCCAAAACGATTCGGTTTAATCGATATCAGTTCTTTAGATTCGATCACAATTTGCTCGCGACGGGTTACCGTGTGAAAGCTTGCCATGTCCATGTGTTGTGATCGGAATGACTTGGCACAGTCTTAGCTTCCAAGCCTACCAAAATCTACTTGTCGGGCCCATGGTCTAGTCCATCATATTCATTTCTTTTATAACGCCCTTTATTTTCATTCAAAATCACTTGGATCTTTAAAATAGTTGTGACCCTAAACAATTAGGGTGAGCTTGAACTGACATCAGTCTTGTTTCTAGGCTTTGTTCTGTCTCCCCTAATTTTTTTTAAAAAAAACTGAACCAACTCAGTCTTAAGAAAATTTCCCCGTCCCGTCTGCCCCAAACATAAAGACTCAAGACCGTTAGAGGTTCTTATCTTATTCATGGTGACAAAAAGGGATTCGTTTGCCTCTAACTCCCGCCAATCCGTCTCAGGATCAATATGGAGGAGATAAATTATATGAGCTACTAGTTGCTTATCTTATCCATGGGATTCATCTCAAGGTTGATTGATGCATTTGCGTAATCAATATTCTGTTATCAATCGACGATAAAATATGACACGATGAAATGATTAAAACCATACAACTAAAACCGAGTCAAAATAGACCTGGTCTCAAATTGCGCCAAGCTGAGGACTCCAACCCATTGAAACCTTTACAAACAATTTAATGATGACTTTTTTAGAACCAAGTCATTAACAACGAATTTAATGATCAAAACCTTTGAACGATCATTTAAAAGGTTTGTAAACTCGTTAAATCCAACATATTCACATCTCATCCTCACCTAATCCACCCCAAAATACTTATGACAAAGTATTTTTAAACTTTTTTGCACCGTAAAATAACAAAGAAATTGCTTCAAACAACACTACAACAGTATATTTGTTTGTTTTTATTGAATTCGCATGGTTTGTGACAGACTGTGGAAGAATAATTAATGAGAATTAGGTGTTAAGGGTGCACGATTTATGTAATTGTTGCATATTATACTAAAAGATTTGGAGATTTTTTTAAAAAAAATTATAAAATGATGAGACAAATATTGAAACTTGCCCGTTCAGAAAAGGCAAAAATGGTCAGAATTAAAGTTTTTGGAAAGGAATATTTTTTTGCCCGATAGAGAAATTTTCCAATTTTGACGGCTTGAAGTTGAAGTGGGATCCTCTATACCTAACATCCCTCTGTCCCCGTATCTTAACTTGTACGGTGATGACCGACGAGTTATCCGATCGCCGATCGGATACCACCAACGACCTCCGATCGCCGTCCCGAATCAAACGATACCCTAGAGGAACAATGAATCGATTGGGATCGTCGCAATTGCCATCTCGCCGGATTCGACGGTGAATCCGGCGATATCGTAATTGCGGTCATCCCCGACGGATTCACTGTACCCTCCATGGTATAGTTTGGTTTGAGACAGCAGCCGGAGGCCGTCGGTGGTATCCGATCAGCGATCAGACGATTCACCGATCATCGCCGACGGAGTTGAGACACTGGGACAGGGGTTATTTTGGGACCGAGGATTCGTTCTCAACTTGGTTTAACTCTATGAAAGGTTTTTATCAACCACTAGATAAATCAAAAGTATTTATGATGGACGGACCAAAAGCTCAGTATCTCATGATTATGCGTTCTATTAGAATTTTTTTTTTTGATAAAATACGTAGATGAAATTGTGAATACCTAGCTGATAATTTACTACCTTCCACTGGATTATAACCCGACATGTGCATGCATAGGAGTTGTTGAAAGAAGACATAATTAAGAAATGTGAAATGTGGATGACAGTAAACCTTCAAGTTGGGTTGGATTAGTTCGGGCGGTAAACGAATCTATTATTTAATAGATTTAGTACTTCATATTTGTTTGCTATGAAAACGAAACAATCTTCATGAATGAGTAATTTTTACAGGATGAATTAATAATTAACATATATTATACTGACAAAGTTAGATATTTATTCATCTTTAATTTATGTTTCCGTATTTACGCTGAGACAGTTTCAAAAAGATAAAAATCTTCAAAATTAAAGAGTTTTTTTTAAAATTGAAATAAAAAAAATTGTGGTAGAGAAATTTTCTTATATTGGCGGCTTGACTCCGCGTACAGTGAGTTAATGCAGATGTTAATGGAAGAATCGGTATTAATTTCCCCTTCTTTTTCCTCTTCTTTAATTTATTATGTGCAATTAGAATACATATTAGAGAAGAAGACGAAAAACTTGAAAGGTGAAAAGCTTGGAAGAAGAAAAGAGGTGGATGCAAAGGAAGGTACTTGTAATGGTAAACGGAGGAAGTATCACAAGTCCGTCCAAAGAATCCATGAGAGGTGGATGAAAAAAAGAGGACATCACATATCAAGGTATTTGGTTCGTGAAATATTGAAGAGCTTTCGATTATCGTTCTTCGGATGTTATAATTCTTTTTTAATTTCTTCTCCAAGTATAGATTCTGTAAGTATTTAGATTTATAAAATTTATCAATAGACTCGAAAGATCCATCCTATGTGTCCCTCACATATGTGTCCATCCTATGTGTCCCTCGCAATTTATTAGCTAGCCATAAAAAATTTAAGCATTTTTTTTTTATTCACCTCTATCAGGACCAAAATGAATTAGGATATTTCCACAATGACATGATATTGTCCATTTTAGATCCAAGCCCTCATAATTTTGCTCTTGGGCTCTCCCCAATGGAGATATCATATTCCTTATAAACCAATGATTTTCCCATGTGTTTCTCAATGTGAGACTAAGTTTACATTTTGCAACCTCTAACAATCCCCCCCTCAAACAAAGGACCACATGCCCCCACCGCAAACGGAAACACTTTCCGTTTAAATGTCTGATCCACCAAGACTTTCTGCCCCTTAGTCCACCTGACCTACTAGGACCACAAGACGCGGGAGCCCACATATCCTTTATTTAAGGCTTAACACACATGATTAGATCTGGATGAGCAACCTGGCTCTGATACCATTTGTTAGGATCAAAAGGAATTAGGATACCTCCACAGTGACATGATATTGTCCACTTTGGGTCTAAGTCCTCATGGTTTTGCTCTTGGGCTCTCCCCAAAAGACTTCATTCTAATGGAAATATCATATTCCTTATAAACTAATGATCTTCTCATGTGTTTCTCAATGTAGAATTAAGTTTATACCTTACAACTTCTAACAATCTCGAGGAAGAATATAGAAGGAATCGATTACAGTAAAAAGATCCATCCTATGTGTCCCTCGCATATGTGTCCCTCACACTAAGGGATCGATGATCTCGAGAACAGAGAAAGACATAACAAAGAAAGCACAAGAACAGACAAAATCTCTTCAATATAATGGATATTTGGAGGTTTAGCTATTCGCTTATTATATTTGAATATAATTTCATACGCATAGATTTATTACTTCATTTTTGTTTACTAAAAAAATATAAACACTTCAGTGTGGGAGAGAACTAATTGAGAAATTTGCCCCTGCAGTGTTTTTTTTCATCTTCATCGTCTAGCTCCGGGAAATGGCTGCTCATGCCTCTTGGCCGAGAGCTCAGCTGCTGTTTTTCGTCGTGCTTCCTCTTCTCTTCTTGCAAGGGAGAGTTGCAGCTCAACTCGTGGATACAGACCCAAACATGACAGACCCAAACGAAGGTACTTGTGGATGCAAAACCTCTTTATTTTTTTTTTTTTTTTGCCCTTTGCCAAGAAGAGGAATGAAAAATTTAGGCGACATTTGGTTTGTTTTATTTTTTATTTTTATATTTTAAAAAATTATTTTCTCATTTTTTAGAAAATAATTTTCTTTCATTCTTTAATTTTTTAAAAAAAACTATATCTTTTTTTAGAAAATAAGTCTGGAAAATACAAACCAAATACGTTTTTCAAAAAATCATATTTTCTACATAAAATGAAAATAAAAAATAAGTCTACCAAACACCCCCTTAATCCTTTGAAACACCAACCCTTTTCTAATTTTTCTAAAGCATTTTAACGTATGTTCATCGCCTTTTAGCCAAGACGGGACTGATCAATAGCAGGATCTGAATAATTTTTTTTGCAGGTTAAGAAGAAAATTGCAGATGCATTCTTCTGCTGGATTGCTTTCTGTTTAATCTCCTGCTGTAGTTTGTTGTACTGATTCTATTTGTTACAGATTTGAAGATTGATAGAGTAAAAAGAAATGTATATTCTAGTTTACACTTGAAAGGCTCACATACAGCCTATGATAATTCTAACCAAATACGGCGACAACAACAGCAAAGTCCTATGTTATGCTATGAGACTCTATCTCCTACTATATCCTGCAAATGAGTTTCTGAAATATGATTTCTTCAATTGGGAATTGGCAGCTTTCAGTACCTTGATGCTGACTGACTTTTGACCTACCAATACTACTCATTTAATTTGATTGCTTGATAATCAAATTGCTACATGACATAAATCCTATTTGGTACACTAATTAGGTTGAACAAGGTCATTTATCTTTTCAAGTGGGATTTTCAGTGAATGATTGGTGTGAATCATATAGTTTTGTTTTTTATTTTTATTTTATTATGAAAACAATTGAACTTACTTTTTGCAAATGGATGCAGTTTTGGCACTGAGCACTATCATAGAGAGATGGCGTTTTATCATATCACCGTCTGCATGGAATTTCAATGATAACCCATGTACTGGTGCTGCCATCGATCAAACTCAAATCAATGGTCTCAATCCTGGAGTCAAATGCGACTGCACTTACAACAACAACAGCATCTGCCATATCACTGAGCTGTACGACACTAAAATCTTTCTTGAGACATATTTAGAGTTCTTGTTGAAAGATGAAGGAATACAAATAGAGCAACAAAGAATACAAGAGTAATTATAAATCTTATTAATAGATGCATCCATAAACAATATAATTTATAGATGTTTATAAATACTTGGTAAATTGACCAATTACAACGACTAATTAATACGGAAATTACTATACCTTAATATTTAATTAGGTCTTATTAAATGATTCTCTTTTACCCCCTCCCCCCAACTCAGCGAGAGTTTTTTGATATTGAATTTGCTTATTAGTTAGTTGAAGCATCATCTGGATAACGACTTTGCAAAAATATTAGTAATTTGATCCTATGTAGAAATATAAGAGACAAATAATTGTTGAATCGTCACATGCTTTATAACAAAATGAAAATAAATTTCTATATGTTTTGTACATTCATGAAAGATTGAATTTGCTGTAAGATACGTAGCTTTAATATTGTCACACTAAATTTTTAGTGCAACTTTTGATGCAAGATAAAGTTTAGATAGTAATGATTGAAGCCAAATAATTTCAAACGTTATATTGGGTATAGTTTTATATTCAGCCTCAATGCTTGAATGAGATATAGTAGATTATTTTTTTGAATTTCATAATATAAGATCTCGTCTAAGAAATATTGCATATCCACTAGTAAAGTGTCTATCTTCAGAAGAAATTACCCAATTTGCATTACTATAGGTATGTAATTCTTAAGATGATTAACAATATAAAAGTAGACCATGTAAAGCAGTACCTTTAGATAGTATTCTTTTCACACAATCTCAATTTTGTTCAGTTGGAGCAAACATGAATTGACAAGTATGATTTACTACAAAAACAATATCAAGTCGTGTGATGGTAACATATTGTAAGATTCCAATAATATTTTGATAAATTTGGAGATCAGACATAGCAGGAGAAGATGTAGAAAAGTTAGTATAATAACAATTGGTGTGGAGACCGGACGTGCTTCATCCATTTTAGCTCTTTGAAGAAGCTTAGTAATGTATTTACTCATAGACAAAAACAACTTTCATCATGTGGGATAAGTTCAATACCCAAAAAAAATGAGCATTATCCAAATCTCAGATAAGAAAATATTGATTGAGAAGATTTAATAAAGTCGTGATGCCCTTTTGATCGTTATCGGTTATTAAAGGAAAAATATCATAAATCCATCATGATATTTGTGGCATAGAGAAGAGTCGGTCTTTGATACAAAAAATCTTTGAGTTTGTAATCTATTAGATAATCGATGAAATCATGCACGCAGAGCTTGTCGAAGACCATATAAAGATTTTTTAAGTTGACAAACATGAGACGAGAATTGTAGATGAATGAACCCAGGTGGTTGATCCATAAATACAGTTTTCTCAAGATGATCATGTAGGAATGCATTAGAAATATCTAGTTGTCTTATAAGCTAATTAAAACTAACAATCACCAATAATAATAATATGACTGATGTAATTTTGATGACTGGTTGGAAGTGTCATTAAAATCAATACCTAGTTGTTGACTAAATCCTTTAGCTACAAGTCGAGCTTTGCATCATTCAAGAGAACCATCAACTCGATGCTTAAGACGAAATATCTATTTTGAGAGCACAATATTCATAGAGAAAGTGTGTAGAATTAGATTTCATGTACCATTACGAAGAAGAAAATCAAAATCTATAGCATTGCATTACGTCAATTCGAATCCTTATTTGCTTGTGAAAAATAAATTCGTTCAACATATTTTGAAGGAATCACTAGATCTTCTGGAAAAGGATATTGGGTAGCCATAGGTGGGCAACATGTATAGATGTCACTTAAGTGAAGCATGTGATGAGAACATTATAATCTGAATCACTTGTTGATGGTGACAAGGAAGTAGGCTGACATGGTGATTTTGATGATGGACTTGTATTATCTAAGGATCCAAAGTTGGAAAGCATATTATTTTCGACTGTTGAGACTTCTAAGATTAGAACAATAATTTGAGGTGATTCTAATAGTATAAGAGAGTTATCATAGAGCTCCGGAGTAGGATCTAGTATGTCATCACTTCCGATAATAATAGACAGCATCAAGAAGGTGTCACCTATATTTGGAGGAGAGATTGAAGAAGTTACTAAAAAAAATAGAGACTCGTCAAAAGTAACATGTCGCGAAATATATATCTGTCATGTTGGTATGTACAAGTTGTAGGACTGGTGCCGTCGATAGAGGGGGGAGGTGAATATCGATTGCGAAAAACCTTTCGGAAATCTTTCGGATCTTCGTTCTAGATTCAGAGTTAGTAGCAGCGGAAAACAAACAAAACGAAGAAAACAATAATACAAGGACACGCGGGATTTATTTACTTGGTTCCCGACCCCCCTGGGTCAGTACGTCTAAGGCCTATGTACTCGGCGTGAGTCCACTAATGGTCTTCTTTCCGGAATTTCCGGAGGCGGAGAAAACCCGTCTTACAGTTTACAATCACAAGTAATAATATAAAAGTTAAGTGCAGAATAAATGAAAGCGAACCGAACAAAAACTTGAAACTCGGCCGATCTGGACCTCCGAAGTGCCGCGCACTTCCTCCTGGAGCCTCCCGGTCGTAGAGCCTTGTTTCTAGCGCGTTGTCGTCGGTCGGAATGATCAGAATCGCTCTTGGAAGTTATGTTTGAAGCAGAGGGGTCGAAGCCCCTTTTATAGCACTCCTAGGGGCGCCCTGGACGTCGGGGGCGCCCTGGACGTCGGGGGCGCCCCGGAAGACCCGGTCAACTTTTATCCTTGCGCCTACCTCGTCGCTGGTGATAAGATCGTTGACCAGGGCGCCCCGGACCTCCAGGGCGCCTTCATGATGGCTTATCTGTGTTTTGGGTTCGAAACTGCAAATACAGCTTTGAACTAAGGCGCCCCGGACGCTCAGGACACCCTGCTTGACACCTGTTCTGCCTGCTTCACATTTACTGCAGTTTTTCACTTGGCTCAGGGCGCCCTGGCTGTTCAGGGCGCCCTGGTTGGTGAGGGCGCCCTCCTTGATGGGGGCGCCCTCCTTTAAGCCTGCAAGATGATGTTTTTGCTTGCTTTGTCTCCGGTTCTTGTTACCTGCAAGATATACAAACACAAAGCATATATACATAGAATATTAGGCTTAAGGACTTGGTTCGGACTTCGGATTTGCACGAAACCCTAGGTCGAATCGGCACGAGTTCCTATCCCCGAGAACTCGCCCTTCACCTACTCCTTTCAGGAGACGGTTGCCACCCAGCCCTTCGGGTAGACTTTTACTTAGCTTCCGATTACTCCGGATCTCGAGACGCCCAAACCCTGACCCGTCTCTACTCCTGTCCTTAGTCATCGCTCAGCTAAGTTGCTTAGTCCCTCGGACCAAGTCTTCATTTCCTAGCAGTCCAGCCAGTCCTTCGCCAGGTGCCTAGCAGCCCTTCGCTAGGTCTTTGTTACCAAGCGGTCCTTTGCCTGGTGCCTAGCAATCCTTCGCTAGGTCTTCTATACCTAGCAGCCCTTCGCTAGGTGCCTAGCAGCCCTTCGCTAGGTCTTCTATGCCTAGTAGTCCTTCACTAGGTGCCTAGCAGCCCTTCGCTAGGTCTTAGGGTTACGATACCTAGCAGCCCTTCGCTAGGTGCCTAACATCCCTTTGTTAGGTCTTAAAGTTACAATACCTAGCAGCCATTCGCTAGGTGCCTAGCAGCCCTTTGCTAGGACTTGGGGTTTCGATGCCTAGATTAACTAGGACTTTTCTTCTGCTAAGGTTACTTCTCGCTTACTCCCCTTTGTCTATTCATTGTATCACTGACTTAAGTATATTGTCAAACATTAAAACACTTAAAGAGGAATATCATTGATGCAACTTGCACCAACACAAGTATCAATATCCATGGTGCTAATTGTAGGACCAGTGCCGTCGATAGTGGGAAAGGCAACAATTTGAGATACAAATTGAAGAACTTTTCACTAATTCAAAAAAAATAGTTAATGGTTCCAATTTGCACTAAATTTTTCAGTCTGTGACCGAAAATCCATTTTTTACCTTCTCAATGGAAAGAGAAGGGGAGTTTTTAAGGGGTGTGATAACCAATCGAAGAGAATAGTTGGATTGGATAAAAAAAAAAAAGAAAAGAATTAGTAATAGAATCTTAGTAAAAGAATATGGATGAATACTCTTTTTTTACCTATTTTATATTTTTTTTTTGAGATTTGGATCGGATTTGGCGACATGGCCAAGTGGTAAGGCAGGGACTGCAAATCCTTTATCCCCAGTTCAAATCTGGGTGTCGCCTGATCAACAAAAAACGGGGGATTTCTTATTCTACTGATTTAATTCGACGAATTTTGTCCCCGGAGCCGGAGAAGTATAAGCCTATCGATAGTTTTTTTTCTCAAAATCTGGTCCTTGGGTGTGGCTCAAACCGATACAAATAGGGATGAAGTGAGTCTTACTTAGTAATATGATTGACTCTCACTATTTTTTTGAAAAAAAAAATAGTGAGAGTCAATTCTGGGATTCAGAACGACGAAAATCAGAAGTCGAAAGTATCCAAAGGTTCCTAAAAGACAATCCATTTTTCTCCTAGGATTGAAGAAGAGATTGTACGAAAGAGTATCAAGAATTCCTAATTATTTTTCACTACCATTACTAAAATTGTGTCTACTGACTCCATCTGGAATTAGATTGGATAGGCTGATGGGAAATCCATTTAAGAGTTGTGGAAAGGATTGAAGAAACTTTGTATCCAGACTCACGAGGGTCTCTGAGTAATCAAACATTCAATCAGGGTAGTCGGTCAACTCTTATTTTTATAGAGTAAAAGTCAAAGTCGAAAAAAAGGGTAACAAACAATAGGTCTTAGTATTCCCACATGTTTCATTTCATTAGGATAGAAGTATTCCTTTGCTATCTAATTTTTCAAGAAAAGGTATGTGTATCATATCTGTACTTAATACTTATACTTCAAAATTCTACCAGAAATCTTAGAATATTGTTACAAGTAGATTCATTGGATTGGTTCATTAATAGCTTTAAGTCAGAATTATATTTTGACTCTGCGCCATTAATTCCACTATGATTATTGATCAATAATTAAATAATTCCTTCATAGAGATAGGAGACATAATTCATATGGATATTGTAAGTCTCGCTTGGGCTGCTTTAATGGTAGTCTTTACATTTTCCCTCTCACTCGTAGTATGGGGAAGGAGTGGACTTTAGGGAGGGGTACTACTAGTTTTTTAATTTAATTGTATGAATTGTTTAATTGAGCGTTTTGCGAAGCTTTTTCTTTTTTAAGAATGTCTCTGTTTCAAAATTATACTGAAATACAGTAATGAATAAGAAAATACAATAATGAATAATAACCATTCGATCAAACAATGAATGATTACTTTACTATAGTTCTATTTCGAAACTCAAATCTACGCATGATAGGAAAATTTTTTCAACCGGATTCTTCCTAAACATTCTATTTTGGTGAATATCGATCGTGAAATCTTCTCGCGGAAATTCGTAAAACTTTCGATCGTTCTAGACTTTGAGCGTTAGTAGCACAGCGGAAAATAGAAAAATAAAGAACAAAATAAACCACAGATTGCACACGGGATTTTTACTTGGTTCTCGACCCCCCAGGGTACATCCAAGGCCTATGCATGGGAACACCCGTCCACTATTGGTCTCCTTTCCGGACTTTCCGGAGGTGGAAAAACCCATCTTACAATCATAAAGGATAAATAAATTGAACTGCAAAATGTAAATCAAACCAAACAGAAGTGATCGAAAACTCAGCCGATCTGGACCTCCGAAGTGCCGCGCACTTCCTCCTGGAGCCTTCTGGTCGTAGAGCCTCGTCTTTAGCGCTTTTTCGTCGGTCAGAATGCTTAGAATCGTTCCGGAAAGTTGTGTCTGAAACTAAGGGGTCGAAGCCCCTTTTATAGGCTTCATTCGGGCGCCTGTGATGATGGGGGCGCCCCAATGGACTTGGTCAAACTTTATCTCCACGCCGAACTCGTCGTAGCTGATAAAACATTTGACCAGGGCGCCCTGGACCTCCCGGACGCCTGAATGAAAGCTTATTTCTACTTCGAACTCGAAACAACAAATACAGCTTTCAACTTGGGCGCCTGTATCATCCTGGGTGCTTGAATGGAAGCCTATTCTACTTTCTTCACGAAACTGCCACTTTGTTCTTTGAGCCAGGCGCCCCTATTGATGGGGGCGCCTGGATGCTGTTGGGCGCCCCTATTGATGGGGGTGCCTGGCCTCTTAGTTTCCAGCCCGGTTTGTCTGCTTTGTCTTCCATTCTTGGTACCTGCAAGATACATAAATACAAGACAAATATACACACAATATTAACCTTAAGGACTTGGTTCTGACTTCGGATTTCCACGAAATCCTAGGTCAAACCGACGCAAACTCCCACCCCCGAGAACACGCCTTTCACCTACTCCATTCAGGAGACGGTTGCCACCCAGTCCTTCGGGTGGACTTTTGCTTAGCCTCCGATACTCTCGGATCTCGAGACATCCAAACCTTGACCCATCTCTACTTCTATCCTTAGTCATCGCTCAACTAAGTTGCTCAGTCCCTCGGACCAAGACTTCGTGCCCAAATCCTAAGTCCAGGACTTTGGTGCTCAATTCCTCGAACCAGGTCTTCGGTGCCCAACCCTCGGTCAGGTCTTCTTGCCCAGTCCTCTACCAGGACTTCATGCCCAACTTCCGGTCAGGTCTTCGGTGCCCAGCCCTTTGCTAGGACTTAGTGCCCAATCCATGATCAGGACTTAGTTCCCAATTCTTCGAACCATGACTTATTGCCTATGTTTACTAGGATTTTGATTCATTTTGTTACTCCTCTCTTAACTCCCCTTCCTTTGTTCAATGTATCACTAACTTAAGTATATTGTCAAACATTAAAACACTTAGAGGAGGACATCACTAATGCAACTTGCACCAATACTAATTACTATAACTAAGAAAAACACATTATAGTAAACGAGAGTTAAGTTGTGTTTAGAGTAAGGTGTAACCGTCGATAACATGCGCAATAAAAAATTCGAAGAAGTGTATAATTAGGATTCTACTTATAAAGTTTTTCTAAAGGATGTTTATGATTGAGTGATGGGATAGAAAGTCGATTTAGATGATATACTGCAGTGCAAACAACTTCATCCCAAAATTTATGTTAAATTGATGGATGAAGAAGAAGAGCTAAGACAATTTAAACTATATGTCTATATTTTCTCTTAGCAGAACCATTCCACAATTAGCATGAAGAGAAAGTATTTTATAATTAAAATATCATTCAACTTATTTTTAAAAATTATAGAATATATCTAATAAATCAGTTTTCCTTCTCAAAAGATAGAGCCAAGTATATTTATTAAATGATCAATGAAAGTAGCATAATATAGGAAATCTCGATTAGACAAGATAGGTGCAGTGCTCCAAACATCCAAATGAATTATTTCAAGTAAAAAATTAGAAATACAATCGGATGAAGAGAAATATAGCTTATGACTTTTAGATTTCTTGCAGGCCTTACATGAATGAGTTAGAGAGGAGGTAAATGAAGTAGGTAAACTATACCTATTAATAATTGACTGAACTATGCAAAGAGAAAGATGACCAAGTCAAGCATGCCAAGCTGATTTATTTGTGTTCATCAATAATAATCTTGATTGAAGAACTTTGAAGATAATAGAGGTCATTCTTATTCTCCCATAAAATATGATATCATTTGTTCCTTTATATTTTATAAAGTAATGATTATAATGAAATTCAGAAAAGATATTATTTTTAAGGCAAAATTAACTTATAGAAAGTAAATTTTTAGTAATAAATGGAACATAAAAAATATTGTTCATGTGAAAAGTATGATTGGATAAATAAATATATATGTTTCCAAGATTAATAATTTACAAACTTGAACTATCGGCTACTTGCACCGTGTCCGAACCATAGTACAATATTATTTATGTAAGGATATTGTTGTCTAATGTGACATAATAAGTTGATCCAGTATCAATATACTATTCAATAGATGATATTCTGGTAGCTTATCAAAAATAGGTATAGACAAGAGTACTTCAAGATATACCCGTGATTCTTTTAAGACTACGTTTGGTAAGGAGTAATTAGCCTTGTAATGTAATCAGGATTACATTATAAGATTGATTATTTTGTTTAGTACAGTTTTAAAACTGTAATGTAATGTAATCTGCATTACAAAAGCTAGTAAAAATATTGTAATCTGGATTACAATGCTAACATGTAATTTGGATTACATTACATGCTCCATTATATTACAAACTAGATTACATTACCGCTAATCAAACATGGCCTAAAGCTGAGGACCACCGATAAAAGATTCTATCAAATCGTTTAGAAAGAGTAATGATACGCACAGTGAAAGTGAATGCCTCAGTGAAAACTTTGACCGTCAATCGACGGCACGTCCGACGTCCGATCGTCGATCGAACACTACCGGCGGCCTTCGGCCGCCGCCCCGAACCAAACTATACCCTGGGGGCACGGTGAACCCATCGAGAATCGTCACAATTGAGATCTCGCATCATTGACCGTCGATTTCGATGGGTTCATCATTGCCGGCGATCCTGACGAGTTCACCGTCCTCCTAAGGTATAGTTTGATTCGGGACGGCAATCAGAGGCCGCCAGTGGTGTCCGATCGACGATCGAACATGTACATATTAACTGTACGTCATTCACTATAATTTTTACTCTCTCAAATTTACTCTTTAAATCATTTTCCGTTAAGAAAATTGAATATCAATGTATTCAATTTGGAGATAGAGATTTGACATCTCATCGAGAATAAAGGGAAAAAACAAAGAAAAAAAAGAGTGAAGAGAGAAGAAATCTTCATAAAATCAGAAAAGAAAAACGAAAAGAACAGGACAGGGAAATAGAAAAAGAAGGGAGAGACTTAGTTGGGAATAAAATTGACTGTGAGAGAAAAAGAAAAAAATCACCACTTAGCAGAAGCGGCGGAGAACTTAGCAGAAACGGTGGGGAGAGAATAGAGCGATCAAATTGAGGAAGTTTCGAACGAAATCCTTGTATGTCAGACAATGAAACTCAGAGGCGCTCCGAACGATGCCGACTTCTTCAGGGAGGCGAGGTTGCAGTCCGAAAAATGGCCTTCTTACTTGCAGGCTCTATGCGGCCGGAGTTGGGATTGAAGCGCAGCAAGACTTGCATCGGGAAGAAAGGAGGAACATGCCCCTTGGTTCAAGGCAGCAGCAAAGAAGAGGTGACGGTGGTCCTCAAGGTGTTCAAGCGGGACAAAGATGCTTTGGCTTAGGGCAACAACAAGGAGGAAGAAGAGTAAAAGCTCTGAAATCATGAAAGATAATGGAATAGAAATAGGACAACAAAGAATAGAAGAGAAATCATCCCTAGACAATACAACTTATAAATGTTTACAAGGAAATGGGATCCTCTGTCCCAAAAAAGAGTCTCGGCGACGGCCGACGAGTCGTCCGATCACCAAACGGATATTATCGATGGATTTTGATCGTCGTATCGAATCAAATAATATCCTAGAAGAACGATGAATCGGTTGGAATCGCTGCAATTGCAATCTCGTCGGATTCATCGGTGAATTCGGCGAGATCACAATTGCGGCGATCCCGACGGGTTCATCATATCCCAGGGTATAGTTTTGTTCAAGGCGGAGGCCGGAGACCGCCGGTGATGTTTGATCGGCGATCGGACGACTCGCCGACCGTCGTCGAAGAGCAGGATAGGATTTTTTTTGGGGGACAGATGATCTGCCCTCGTTTACAAGTACTGGGTCACTAATTACAAAGACCGGACCAACCAATTACAAAAGGACCGATTCATAAGGAAATTACTATGCCATTAGGTCTTATTAAATAAAAGACTGATTAATAAGGAAATTATATTTTAATATTTGATTAAGTCTTATTAAATTATTTACTTGTAACTTCTTGAATCCATCCATTAATTTCAAGCTAATTTTTAGAAGTGAATCAACCAAACAAACTCTACATGCATCATCACTCTTATGATCAGTTATTTTGTTTTCGTTCGTTTGTGTGTTTGCAGGAGGGTTCATGCCTTCAATGTGTTTGGACCGATCCCCCAAGAGTTGCAGAACCTACCCTACCTCTTTAGTCTGTAAGAACTAGTTTTTTTTTTCCTGATATTGCACAGAACTTCCCGGCTTTCAAAAAATAATTTAATTGTTTTGAATTAAAATGCAATGAATGTGGGAGAGGAAGGAACAAAGAGGGGTTTGGTTAAGACATGTTTCTAATACTACTTTGATATATCCATGCGTATATTGATGGTATTATTTTTTTGAGATAGATAATAGTCTTCTTAGCTAACTACTTTAAACTAGCACAATCTAATGAATAGAAATCTCTCGTCCTTAAATTATCAGAAAGTACTACTTATTCAATAATGAGAAGAAAAAAGAGTGCGACAAAGAGTGATAGTAATGAGATGAACTCTACTTTTGCAGCGATTTAGGGCAAAACTACCTAACTGGATCTGTACCAGCTTTCCTAGGGAATTTGACTAACCTGCGATATTTGTAAGGCTCTTGTGCACCTTAAGCATTGTTTTTCATCATCTTTGTATGTAATAATACATTCCAATAACTAACAGAAGTCTAGGCATTAATGCCTTATCGGGGCCAATACCGCCGCAACTTGGGAACCTTCGAAAACTCATCGCATTGTAAGCATATTTTCATATCTTCCCAGATATGTTGGTTCCTTCACTCTTCTTAACAACATGCTCTACACATGATGAAGAATTTGAAATATCTTGAATGACCTAGTTTTAGAATTTCTGAAAACACAAGAAATGTCTCTTGCAGGAGTATTTCAAGTAATAACTTCAACGGTTCGATTCCTCCTGAGTTTGGGAATCTCAGAAATTTAGAACAATGGTTAGGTTTTGAATTAACATTTAACTAGACCTTTCTTATGTAATTCAACATAAAATTATTTCTTTTTCCCCACCATTGCCAATTGACAGCAACAATTTTATTTCTTCTTTCTGAATGTTAACATGTAGGTACTTCGAAAGTTCCGGACTTAGTGGTGAGTTACCACAAAATCTATCTAATCTCAGAAACTTAAAGACAGTGTAAGTTCCTTGGAATGACTGATTTCAATATATGCAGATATTTTTAGTTGCTGCTAATAGTAATGCAATTTGCAATATGATTATTATTTCAGGTGGGCTTCAGACAATAATTTTTCTGGAAGAATACCCGATTACATTGGGACATGGACAAACCTGACAAGCTTGTAAGATTTAGTAAATAATTCTAGAATGCTCTTCATCCGCTTAAATATTTGTGTTCACCAACTTTTGTTGTTATCTCAAGATATATACTACAAACAAAATCCTTCATTGTATTCTTAAAAAAGACGAACCATGTTAGTTGTAATTCTTTGGAGTCTGCATGCTAATCCTCCACTCTTATTACAGGAGGTTCCAAGGCAACTCCTTTCAAGGTCCAATTCCTTCAAGTTTTGCCAACCTAATTCAAATGATTGATTTGTGAGTATTCATCTTGTAGTTACCGTAGAACTATAGAATTTCCCTCTGAACTGTTAGCTACACCAATGAGGGATCAAGCCTGTGAAGATTTACACAGTATATGCTTTAATTCTTTCTTATTAACAAACTATTATATTTATTGGTGGTGCAGGAGAATAGGTGATATCGTGAATGGGAGCTCTTCATTAGACTTCATCGGTAATATGACATCTCTAAGCACCTTGTAAGATCATGGACAAGTTTGTGCTTCACAATTAACCTTCACTTTCCTGCTTTGTGATTCTTACACTTCTCTTGTAAATAGGGTACTAAGGAACAACAAGATTCTTGATACAATTCCATCGAGCTTTCAGCAATACAATGGATTGACTTTTTTGTAAGATTCTAGAGCCATGTTAGTATTATTATAATGAACTTAATATGTAGTGGAATTAGCTCATTTTAGCATTTTGGCACATCTATTTATGTGCAACTTTTTTATATTTCTCCAATATTTTCTCGTACAGAGATATGAGCTTTAACAACATAACTGGCCAAGTTCCTCAATCACTCTTCAATCTACGTTCACTTGCTTTCCTGTGAGAAAAAGTTTCATTATCACTTTAAAATTTACGATCAAGATGCCAATTTGGTCAAATGTTTCAACTTACATCTTAAATACTTCTTTTATCAGATTTCTTGGTAATAATGACCTCTCGGGTTCCTTACCTCTGCAAAAGAGCACAGCACTAACGAACATGTATTGTGCCTCTATGTGCCTTAATTAATCGGAGTTTCATTATGATCCTAATACAACATACCACTTTGTTTTTTTTTGCAGAGATTTATCATATAATCAGTTATCAGGAAGCTTTCCATCTTGGGTTAGCCAAGGAAACTTGCAATTGTACGTTGAAAGATTGATTTGTTATTTTTATCAAATATAGCAGCACTTATTTTAGCAAATGTTATAAAATAGGCCATGTGCGATATAGGTTTAAATGTTATAGCTTAACAATTTCCATCTCGATCGATAATTGACAAGCTTTAAAGCAACATTTTCTTTCTTCGGCAATTTACCAAAGGGCGTATCCAACTATTCGTAATTACCGAAAGGAGTACCATGGTTTCTATTATACCAAAGGGCGCATCCTATATAGTGAAGTTACTTTTATACCCCTCCCGCCAAAGAATGACTTTATCAAACACAGTTTCGAGACAACCGAACCACTTTATCAATAAAATATTAATTTATGGTTCGGATGGGTAGCAGTCGAATTTTTCTCAGCCAATATATATATGTGAAATGATTTGCACAAGTCAAATGATCACGAATGTACGTATATATTGCTTCCTTGCACAACTCGATTCATCACCAAAGCACCTGAGGAAAATAGGTTGTCAAAGGAGAAAAAGGAAGCAATAAAATAGGTTGTCGAAGGAGAAAAAGGAAGCAACAGATTGGTAACTAAGAGAAATAGGAATGTACGTATGATTGTCATCTTTGATATGATATCAGATATAATTTTAATCAAGTTAAACTCTTTGTACTATTTTTATTTTGGAGGAGGCTTAGGGTGATATGCATTACATGATATCAGGGCCTGAGAGTGCATGATGTCATTAGATTTCAGGCAATAGGAGAGGCTGAAAAATTTTGTTTCAGGCCCTCGGAGGGACTGAAATAAAAGAAATTCAGGCCCTCCCAGGACCTGGCCTGAATTTATTTTATTTCAGGTCCAGGGAGGGGCTGAAATCAAATGATTTCAGGCCCTCCCTGGGCCTGAAATGTAATGAGGTGTGCCCGGAGTAGGCCTGAAAGGAAATGATTTCAGGCCCTGCCTGGGCCTGAAATAATTTTATTTCAGGCCCGACCTGGGCCTGAAATAAAATGATTTCAGGCCCTGGTAGGGCCTGAAATCAAATCCCTGGGCCTGAATCAAATGATTTCAGGCCCTCAGGGGCTCCTAGGGCCTTTATTATCAATTTCAAAGTTTGATAAAGTTAATTGTAATTTTTTTCAGGGATGATAATGTTGTTGACGAAATTCTCTCTGAGATATGGAATACTCTTGATGATAATGTGGCTACGGGGAAAGGATTAGAAATAACTAGTAATAATATTCCATTATCTTCCCAGTATGGTGATAATAGCATTACAAGGAATTTGGCAATTGATCTAAATGAAGAAGCAAATAATTTAGAAGATGAGGGTTTGAATTCTTCTACAAGAGTAGTTGAAATCTTTCAGCCAACCTGGAGTGGGGAGGAAGAAATTGAAATCCGGAATGCAGAAGAATTTGTACCCAGTACAAGTGTACTAGAATTCCAAGCTGATGATATGCAGATTGAGCAATATGAATTCCCCCCAGATCAGTACAGTGACCTAGAGGAGGAGTTTCCATTAGCTGAAGATCCATATATTTTGAATTCTCGATTGCTTGCTGGGCCAATTCGAGAGCTAGAGCAAGAGATGAGCATGAATTTTTGTGGGGCAGATATTTCCATCTAGAGAAGAATTCAAGAATGCACTTGTTAAACATGCGATGGTTAAGCATATGAGATATAACCCAGTTGACACCCGGAAAAACAGAGTTAAAGCAGTGTGTTTTAACCAACCATGTACATGGAGAGTAGTAGGAAGGGGGGAAGTATAGTTCACTGTTACAAAATATATAAAGGAACACCAATGTCGAAGTGTTAGGGAAAGTGCTGATCATCATGCATGCTCTTCATCATTTGTTGCTTCTTTTGTTGAAGAGCAATTTCTTCATAATGAACAATACAAACCAAGTATGATTATTTCAGATATTAAAGCTAGATTTGGAGTGACGATATCATACAGAAAAGCATACATAGCTAGGGAGAAAGCATTGAAAAAGGTTGTTGGAGATTATGATGAGGCATACAGAGATCTCCCACAATATCTGCGTGAGTTAAGAGCTAGAGATCCTGAAACTTATGTGGCACTATGCACGAATGGTGACAATCAGTTCCAGAGGTGTTTTTGGGCTTTTGGTGCTTGCCAAAGGGTGTTCAGGTCTTATTTGCGTAGACTTATCGGAATTGATGCGACACACCTAAGAGGAAAGTATCCAGGAGTATTGTTGATTGCAACGGCGATTGATGGTAATGACAATGTTCTCCCAGTTGCCTTTGCAATAGCTGAAGTAGAATGTGGGTCTGCTTGGGAGTGGTTTTTGGATCATACAAAGAGGTTCTTTGCTGTTGATGATCACTCACTCACCATAGTATCAGATAGACATCGGGGCATTATATCAGCAGTCAGAAAAGTATTCACAAACGCGCATCATGCTTTTTGTTGCCACCACATGTCTTGTAATATGGTAACTGATACTGGAAGTAGAGCTGGTGTAGGTTTGTTTTGGGCAGCAGCACGAGCCAACACAACACTCCAATATGATATGATAATGCAGACAATGCTCGAAAAACATCCAGATGCTCATAAGTGGCTTCATAACATTGACCCTAAAAGGTGGGCAAATGCACACTTTACTGGGAGAAGGTACAGAATGCTTACACGAATTGTGTGGAGAGCTTGAATGCTTTGTTTAAATCTACACGTGAGCTTCCATAAATAGGTTAATTGATAATACAGAAGAAAGGTAGCTCAATGGTTCTATAACCGTAGAGAGGAAGTTTCCAAATGGCATGTTGCTTTGACACCTCATGCTACAAAAGAAATGGAATCAAGGAGAGAGAAAGCTAGAGCTTATAAGGTTCATCCTTACTCTCAATCAGAAATGGAGGTAGAAACATGGGGCACTTCATACATTGTTGATTTGGAAAAAAACTTTTGTTATTGTGGGGAGTTTCAAATTTCAGGACTCCCTTGCTCACATGCTATAGCTGTAATAGTTCACAGGAATATCGATACAATCCGATATTGTGAGCATTATTTTTATTCTGAAACTTGGAAGTGGGTTTACATGGATCGTATTTACTCTTGTAGAAGCAAGCAGTTTTGGCCTAGTGGAGTAAACAACATTACAGTTCGATGTCCCCGTAGCCTTGTGCAGCCTGGTAGACGAAAGAAGGCACGGATTGAGTCAAGACACAATGGCAAGGTGAAACTTAAATGCAGCCGGTGCAAACAACTTGGCCATAATAAAAGGACATGTAGAATGCCGCCATCCCCAAGGTCTTGAGTTAATTGGTTTATGAATTGCAGAAATTTTCTGATGGAAGTGTTTATTTTGTAAGGAGGATAACTGAATGTATAGTATTCTTTAAAAAAACTAGTTGTTAATGTTGTGACTTATAGAAGTATTTCAATATTATGATACATTTTACCTTGTGTTATAAGCAGAATATATCAGAATCGAAGTCGTATCATTTGTAAACCCAAAATAATGTTATTTCAGGAACTTGAAGTCCTGAAGTCCTGTGTTTTCTGAAAATCTGTTGTTTAACCCCTCTGATTTTTGCTTTGTTAAATGAGTGTTGTGTGCCAACTGATACTGTATCAACACAGTTTTAGATAATAATTAGGACTTTGTTTGGAGACGAAAAATAGCATATCCTAGCTAAAATACCAATAATTAGGTAAAATATGAGAACTGATAATGAGGTTTGAAAAATCCAAATATGCTAGGTCCATCATACAAACCTCCTGATGTGCCAAATTCTGATAATATGAGGTTTTGATGTGAATGGAATTCAATTGTGTTGTGCAATGTGTATTTAGGTACTCTCCTTCTTGTTTATCTTTTAAAAATGTGGTCACAACATGTTCATTTATTTAAAAGATTGGCGTATAAAAATTTAATCATACTGTAAATAATTTTTTTGCAACCAGAGGCGTGGGCTTGAAACAATATGTTTCAGGCCCAGCTTGGGCCTGAAATGATAGCATTTCAGGCCCAGTGTGGGCCTGAAATAACTCATTTCAGGCCAAGCTGGGCCTGAAATAATGTCATTTCAGTCCCAGATAGGGCCTGAAATATATCATTTCAGGCCCTTCTTGGGCCTGAAATACTAGCATTTCAGGCCCAGTTTGGGCCTGAAATAAATCATTTCAGGCCCTCTGGGCCTGAAATAATGTATTTCAGGCCCACCGTGGGCCTGAAATCAAAATAGTTCCCTAAAAAATTACTGATGTAATTGACAACAATTACAGTTTAAGATTAGAGATTACAAAAAAACCATGGATCGAAAGAAATGCTCCATTGATTTCAATATCAATTACATACATTATAACTATAAATATACACACTTACATATATGGATTGTAGCAACAAAAAAAATTACAGATTTAGAGAACAGAACTTGTCTCTCATTATTTTGTATCCAACTGAAAACGATAAGGTCCTTGTCCAGCGGTCCCTCGGATGCGCGCACCATCCTTCAACGACTCAAGGACCCGAGTATCAAGATGAGATTTCCCATACTTGGCCATGCCAAGCTCCTCATGTGTATTCCACCAAGTCATGCATGACTCAAACACGTATCAAACCAATATAAAATCTTAGCCTAAACTCATGATCGTACCAATCAAACTTGAGCCGATTGTACTAATAGTTGTCTCCAATTTTTCAAGCTTTGTCCTCAAAGCTTAATTTTTCCTCTCTAGGATTCTAATCCTAGAGTCAACATGTCCACCTTGGATATTCCTAAACCTACCCATTCTAGGCATATGTCTCTCATTCTTGGGATTTATGTCATGATCCTTAGGTCTAGTGGTTCTAGGTTTATCATGATGTATAGATTGCCTAGGATTTTGATCTACATTATTAACCCTACTCCTATCATGATATTTAAATTCATAATTTTTCATAGGTACATGATGCAAATTATTTCTAGCATGCATTGAAGAATTTGAATTTCTCTTAAAAGTTAGGATATACCTCCGTTACCTTATCTTTGAAGGTCCCCCTTGATGTGAGCTTTTTTTTCTTCTTCTCCTTCTCCTTCTCCTTCTCCTATTTCTTCAAATGCTCCAAAATTTTGAATTCTCCCTTCCTTGAGAATTTGGTGTGGTAGTGGCCTCACTCACCACACGTGAAATATTGAATGTGCTTCTTCTTTTTTTGGGCTTTTTCGTTCCTACAACCCATGTTAGAATACAAAGAAATTGAAATAGATTTAGGAGTTACCTTAGGGTTTGCTTAGCTCCCCCTACAATGATGTTCTTCTTCTTGTCCTTATAATTCTTCCTCGTACATTGGCTTATATAGTGCCCCCTTTTATTGCACTTGAAACATACAATGTGCTCCTTGCATTTGGAACTTGGGGCTTCGGTCATTGGTGTTGTTAGAGTCTTCCGAACTCTTTTCGGGCATCTATTTTTGTAATGCCCTATTTCTCTAAACCCAAAGCATGTTATGTGATTTTTATTTTTGATTAATGAGTTTGAGTTATCTTCTTGACTTGTAGAGTAAATGTGAATTTTCTCTTCACTTCTTCCGGAGGTGGAAGTTTCTTCATCTTGCTCCGGTATTGAAGATAGTCTATCCTCCCTCACAACTCTTGAGGTGGAGACTTTTTCTATTTCTTCCTCAGATGTTGAGCACCCCTCAACTTCCGATTCCCTAGACTCTTGAGTTTGTGAATTTGATTCTTTAGGTTCTTCATGAAATGCGACTAGCTTGCTCCATAACTCCTTAGCATCCCTATACTCACCTATCCTATCGAAAATGTCATTAGGTATTAAATTGATTAACATTTTGGTTACCTTGTTATTGATTTCAAATTAATGAATTTGCTCCTCGGTCCACTTCTTCTTCTTAAGCGTCCTTCCCTTTTTGTCCTTGGGAGCATCAAAACCTACTTTTATACACAACCAATCTTTAATGTTAGTCATAAGAAAATACCACATTCTACTTTTTCAATACACAAAATTGTTGCTGTCATAGGAAGGTGGGATCCAGATATCCCATCCTAGCGGACCTTTCGACTTCATCTTTTCCTTCTTCCTCTAGTGCCTTTCTCTTTTGGCGATTAGTCGAACAAGAGAGACCTCGCTCTGAAACCACTTGTTGGCGATCTTGGACCTGGCTAGAGGGGGTGAATAGCCGATTATCCACTAATTGCGATTCTCCTTGTTATGACAAGTAGAGCTAGAGCGGGTGGGGGGATGAATAGCTCTCTTCAGGTTGATTTGTTTTCTTCGCAGCTGAAACTAAAAATTAAATACCCCAAACACAATGTTAACACCTTGATTTATTTGGTCTCTACCTCCTTAAGGTAACTAATCCAAGGGTCCACACCAGCGATCATAGATTCCACTATGAAATCTCCTTCATAGAACAACACCGAAGGTGGAGAAACCCTTTTATAGCAAACTTGAAAAACCTCAAGGAAAGAACAACCACAAGAAGAAGAAGAGAAGAAATATTACAATTTTCGGCTTGAATCCCCTTCTCTTGATTTCTTGAAGATGTTGTTGAGAGCTTAGGCAGAGAACTTGAGCCCAAAGATGATGAGAAACATGATGTAATAGTGTCTACCTTTTCGCTTCAGAATCTGCTTTTTAAATGGCTCAGAAGGCGGTCGATTCTCTGATTTTCTGCGTTACCAATCGATTGACGAAAGTCCCAATCGATTATCGTATAGACGTTGAACAGTATGTATCTCAGATGAACGATTGGGATTGTTTCATTTTGAAGATTAATCGATTGGGGTCATGCATTGATCGATTGGTCCTTTTAATCAATTAAGTAATCGATTCAGGATCTTTCTGTTTATGTAAGGAATGCATCCTAATCGATTAAGCAGTAACCTAATCGATTGGCCAATTGATTAGAGAGTATTCTGTTGTTGCACAGAATGACTCGTAATCGATCGGTTAATCGATTACGGAGCATTCTGTTCTCGCAAAGAACTTCTCCTAATCGATTGGTTGATCGATTAGGGAGCATTCTGTGGTCGCACAGAATGGCTTGTAATCGATTGGTCAATTGATTACGGAGCATTTTATTCTCACACAGAATATCTCTTAATCTATCGACCAATCAATTGATGACTTCCCAATTGATTTGTTGATCGGTTAGGGAGCATTCTATTTGAAAGCAGAATTGTTAGGACCATAAGGAATTTAGATATCTCCACAATGGCATGATATTGTCCACTTTGGGCTTAAGTCCTCATGGTTTTGCTCTTGGGCTCTCCCAAAAGGCCTCATGCCAATGGAGATGTCATATTCCTTATAAGCCTATAATCCAACCATGTGTTTCTCAATGTGGGACTATGTTTGCAACCTTGCAACCCCAACAATCCCCCCCCTCAAACAAAGGACCACAAGCCCCCCCTCAAGCGGAAACCCTTTCCGTTTGATGTTTGATCCTCAACCCACCAGGACTTTCTGCCTCTCGGTCCACCAGACCTACTAGGACTTCTCTGCCCCTCGGTCCACCTGACCTACTAGGACTTCACCGCCTAGCCGCAACTAGGACTTCTTTGCCTGGTGTCTGGTCCTCTTGATCAAGACATGAGAGCTCACACATCTTTTATTCAAGGCTTAACCCACATGGTTAGATCTGGATCATGACTTTAGCTCGTGCTTCTTCCGGCGGTTAGTCCGGTGAAGAGCAACCTGGCTCTGATACCAATTGTTAGGACCATAAGGAATTTAGATATCTCCACAATGGCATGATATTGTCCACTTTGGGCTTAAGCCCTCATGATTTTGCTCTTGGGCTCTCCCAAAAGGCCTCATGCCAATGGAGATGTCATATTCCTTATAAGCCTATAATCCAACCATGTGTTTCTCAATGTGGGACTATGTTTGCAACCTTGCAACCCCAACAAGAATGTCTCCCAATTGATACGCTAACTGATTGGTACCTTTCCAATTGATTGGCTAATCAATTGACACACCTAGATTTAAGATTTTCAATCGTTAACCTTCATGCATGCTCTCAATCGATCTCAATTACCTTATGCCAGTGAAACTTCTTGTTTCCTGGACTTCATGCCACGAGATTCCTCATCACCGGGCCTTCATGCCAAGCATTCGGCCCCTGACCATTCCTTGGACTTCTTGCTTGGAGCTTCCTCATCTCCGGGTCTTTATGCCAAATATCTGGTTCTCAACCTTTCCTTGGACTTCTTCCATACTGCACACTTAAAACCCAATGTTAAATTCAACGTACTAACTTTAACTTAGACAATTGTCAATCATTAAAACTTCTCATCTAGGGCATGATTGCACCAACACTCCCTATACTTTGTTAGTGCACAATGGAATATAAAATAAACTAAACTAACAAAAAGAAATCAAACCGCAAACACACATCGATTTACATGGTTCAGAGATGATGCTCTTACTCCACAGTTATCCATAAGGTGGACGATCTCGATCCGTCGATGGATGATTCCCCAGAAAGCCTCCGGCTAACTCACGTAGCTCCTTGTGGGTGGAGAAACTTCACCACAAACTCACCAAGAACACTAGAGCTCAAGGAAGATTACTAATAAGCTTTAACCAAGTTTATTTTGTCAACCTTGCTCAAGCAAACCGAATTCTTTTAAATAAAACTCATTTGTTGATCCAGTCAAATTTAAACGTTGGGTTGTACCAAAGTTCAAATTCCAGTCGACACCAGTCGACTGTACAAAATGACCAGTCGACTGATCTTTTATGACCTCAACCAGTCGACTGATTATACAATCGGTGGCATCGATAGAGGAGGGTGAATATCGACTTATACTTTATTTCATCTTTTAGTCGTTCATTCGTTCAACTTCATATCAAAGTTATTAGTAGCAGTGGAATAAAAGATAATGTGAAAATACACAACACAAACAAGTGGGATTTACTTGGTTCCCAACCCCCCAGGGTCAGTACGTCAAAGGCCTAATTACGAGTAGCGCCTGCCCACTAGTGGTCTCCTTTCCGGAAGTTTTCTGGGGCGGAGAAACCCGTCTTATAGTTTTTGGTACAAGCACAATAATGATAATGAAATAAACATAACTTGTAAGTAAATACAAACCAACAAAAATGGCAATCCCGACCAATCCGGAAGTCTGAAGCGTCGCACACTCCCTCCTGGAGCCTCCTTGGTCGCAGAGCTTCATCTTTAGCACTTTTCCATTGTAAGGAATGAGTAAACAGATGGAAAGATTGATGTTCTGAATTGAGGGGTTGAACCCCCTTATATACACTGCATCCGGGTGCCCGAGTGGCTATAGGGTTGCCTCAAAGGTGGTCCAATCTAATCCACATCGGCGAACTCAGAGTAGGGATAAAACTTGCATACTTGGGCACCTGGGATGATGGGGGTGCCTCACCATGAGGGTGCTGGGCTGATGGGGGCACCCGGAAGCCCCTTTTCCAGGTTGTGTTCGTTTGCGTTTGCTCTCCTATCTTATCTCCAGCTCCAGGTTCCAGCAAGACAAACAAACACAAGACAAACAAACAATCCTAAGCCTAAATCCTATAAGTCTGATTGACAGCTAGAGCTGTCTGGTTTTGACTTTAGATTTCAAATGAAATCCTATGTCGAACCAACGCCTACTATTACCTTTTCCAGGGAACATATCTTCACCTACTCGACTCTGGAGAAGTTACCTTTTAACAACCAAGACCTCTGGTTGGACTTTTGTTCGGCCTCTAAGACTCCCGAATCTCAAAACGTCCAATCCTCGACCCATCTCTATTTCTGTCCGTAGTACTCGCTCAGCTAAGTCTTCTGCCTGATCCTTGACCAGGACTTCGTGCCCAATTCCACGAACCAGGACTTCGATGCCCAACCCTCGGCCAAGTCTTCGTGCCCAATCTGCGATCAAAACTTCGTGCCCAATTCCCAGAACCAAGACTTCGTGTCCAACCCTCGGTCAGGTCTTCGTTCCCAATCCGCGACCAGGACTTCGTGCCCAATTCTCTAAACTAGGACTTCGTGCCCAACTTTACTTACCTGGACTTCGGTGCCTTGACAAGGATTTCTTTGCTAGTCATCTTAATCCTGACTAGACTTCTTTCTGCCAAACATTAAGTCATGTTTGGCTTAGTCCTTGGTCTAACCAACCAACCCTGGGTTCTCTGCTAAACATCAGATC
>JAGFNQ010001906.1:0-65094 GCA_024364735.1 Boesenbergia rotunda | reverse complement strand
GCGACGGAGTGGAGTCAAGGGAAGCAGACTTCAAGGCATACGCAACGGATGGCATAGGGATGAGCCGTGGGCTCGTATGCATTCGAGAGACGAGAGCTAAAGGAAGAGGGCTTTAAAGGGTGACTCCTGCGAGAATGAGTGTGAGTGTGTAATAAGACCAGTCGACAAGTAGGTACATCAATCGATTAATCTTTCTGTGGGTTTCAAACAGTAAGGAGTAATCGACTAGTCTAGATGGCAGTCGACTGGTATATTCGAAATCTAGTCGTTGGCTGCGCATCAGTCAATTGGGGTTGAGACCAGTTGACTGATGTCGGGACTGAGCTGTTTTGTTAACAGCTCTCTCCTCTATTTAAAGGAAAACTTTGGGGCATGAAGAGGTTATAAAATTGTGATTGAAACCCTCCTAATTTATGCTCAAAGCTTCCAAAGCTCAATCTCTTCCTTCTAACCCTAATTTTCAATCTTGTAAAGGGGAAGAGAAATTTATGAGAGGTTGCACTCTACCGAGAAGAAGTGAACTCTAGCCGGAGATTGTCGAAGACTAATCCACTGACGGATTAAGAGATCGTCTACCTCAAGGACACGCCATAAAGTAGGAGCAAATAATCTCCGAACCACGTTACATTGATAAGTGTTAACTCTTGTATTTTCATTTTTTATTTTGTTTTCGCTTGCGCATACTAACCTCGTTGGAAGAAATGCGAAAGCTTGTGGGTGAGAAGCTATTCACCCCCCCTCTAGCCATCCGATCCAAGATCTTCCAACAAGTGGTATCAGAGTGCACGGTTAATTTCGGAAGAACTCATCGTCAACCGAAACAACAAGATGACTTTTCAAGAGAGATATAGCACCGTATGACCAACTTTCTTCGACGACAACGACTTTGCAAATTGGAAAGGTAGGATGGAATATTATTTGATGAACGATATTAAAAATTAGTTTATTGTTGTAGATAGTTTCGAGATGTCGAAGGATGAGAGTGGAACACCTCTCCCAACCAAAAATTAGACAAAAGAGATATTGAAGAAAGCTCAAGCAAGTGCAAAGGTCATAACAACTCTATAATGTGGTCTTTCCAAGGAGCAACTAAGTAAAGTTGAACCGTTCAAATAAGCCAAAGAGCTTTTGGAAAAGCTTATTGAAATAAATGAAGGATCGAGCAAATCAAGGAGAGCCAAAAAAGATCTCTTGGTAGCCCAACTTCAATCCTTCACCATGAAGGCCAATGAGACAGTGAGCTAATTGTACGGTAGATTCAAGAAAATTGTCAATGAGCTTCATGTAATAGGTGAGAAAATTGACAATAGGGATCTTGTAAGGTATGCACTTCAATCTTTCCCTAGAACCACCTTATGGGCTTCAATGGTTGATGCTTATAAGGTCTCTAGGGATCTTTCTTTAGTTAAACTTGATGAATTATTTTGTGAATTTGAATTACATGAACAAGCTAGCATATCTTCAAAAGAAAAGAGCATAGCTCTTATTGTAGAAAAAGAGAGGAAGAAAAAGAAGGACAAGAAGAAGTGTTCATCCTCATCATCCTCCGACTCGAAAGAATTGTGTGTCTCAATGGATAGTGATCAAGAGGCATATATGGTAAGGATGATAAGGAAAGCATTTAAAAGTTTTTCTTCTAATAAAACTCATGCTAGGAAAAGCTTAAGAAGCAAAAGTATGAGAAGAAAAATAATATGCTATAATTGCCAAGAGGAAGGACATATAAAGGATGATTGCACCCTTTTGAAGAAGAAGAAAAAAAAGAATAATGTAAAAGAAAAGGGCAAGAAAGTTTAAAATTTAAAGGCAACATGGGATGATCCTTCATCATTGAAAGAGGAAGAACACATTGTCTCCCATTTTGCACTAATGGAAGTTGATGATTTGGCCCCCACATCATTTGAGTGTGAAAAGAACTCAAGTAAAGGGGGAGATCAAACATCATATTCGGACGTCTCGGTAAGTAAGGTATATAATCTACCCACTAATACTCTAGTTAAAATTATTTCAAGCACCAATGATGATTTGTTTAAGGCTAAAAAGAAAATTAAATGTTTAAAAAATGAGATTTGCATGCTTAATGAAAAATTAGAATCTATGGATAATGACATGTATGTTTCCTCTTCATTTAGTTCAAATGTTTTATGTTTAGAAGAAGAAAATAGAGAATTAAGGGAAAAGGTAGATAATCTTACAAAAACCCTTAGAAAATTTGAAATTGACTCTAAAACTCTAGACATTATCATTATCAGTCAAAGAGCAAGCTTCAAGAAAACAGGACTAGGATATGATCAACCAAATCATGAAAAAGTTTATCATTTCTTGCTTGCTAGGGGATAATCGAGAACAAAACCCTAGATAGGAAATGGATCCCTAAGGACTATTTTATCAACCCAATTAGGAAGCATTTCTATTTGATACCAAAATCAATCCTTAAGGGTTAAAGGATTTAGGGGTTAGTCAACCATGAGAACTAAAATTTATTATTATTTTTTTGAAAAATGATTGATTTGAGACCTTAAAGGGGAGCACTTAGCCAAATAACATTCATGATCAAATGGGCTAACTAGAAGTTACCTTTATTTGATCTCATAATGACTTGATTTATGTTTTTATTTATGCATATGAGATGTTAGGATGATACAAATAATTCACTTGTGTATATGACATTTTGATGAGTTATTAGATGTATCATTTTAGTAATAATATATCAATTATGAGGAAAGTAAATGTTTAATTAATGGACATCTTGCCCATAGATCATAATTGGACATTTTAAATGTTTTGAAAACAATTCTTGTTTTACTTACTGTAATATAGATTTGAAAAATATATGAACTCAAAATAAGGATTTAAACTTGATACAAAATTGAATGTTTTCCATGTTTTTGAATTTTGATCAAAAATTCAAAAATCCTTTGACTTTTCATGAAAACATATTTTTCCTTATTGAAAAATAGTTCAAGAAAAATACTACTTACAAAATTTCATGATTTTTAAATTTTTTTGAAATTCATCTCAAAAGATTAAAATTTGGATCAGTTTTGTGTCAGTCGACTGGTGTAGAGGACTAGTCGATTGAAAACACTGTGGGGATGTTTCGATGGGGTCGGTCGACTGATATCTATCTCAGTCGACTGGTAGTCTAGTTCTTTGATTTCTGACTATTTTTCAGAATTAAAACTCACCTTGTTTTACTTTGATGTCATATGTCATAATTGATTAGTACAATCTTTTTGATGGTGTCAAAGGGGAGAGAATAGGAGAATTTAAGTTAGCAAGAACTTATTTCTCTATGTTTGTGCTAAATTTGAAAATTAAGTGATAGAACATAGGTTAAGGTGGAGCTTGGATATTTATAATGTGTTATGCTATACTATGCTTTGTATTTTCAAATTGCTATTTTTACCTAACATAAACATATTGTCACACATCAAAAAGGGAAAGATTGTTGATGCAATTAGCCCAAATTTGCTCAATACGATCATGAATTTTGATGTGTGTGTCAATATAATTAAGTTAGGATTTCATATAGATTTGATGTGTGTTTGAGACATGCAAGACATGGTGGAACACACATAAGGAGCCTAGCGTGACCAAGTATGGGAAATCTCATCCTGGTGCTCGGGTTCTTGAGTCGGTAAAGGAAGGTGCATCTGAGGGACCGCCGGACAAGGAGCAATGGAGTAGAGCCAAGGGAAGCGAACTTCAAGGTATATGTGAAGGATGGCATGGGGATGAGTCGCAGGCTCATATGCATCCGAGGAACGAGAGCCAAATGAAGAGGGCATCAAAGGGCAACTCTAGAGATGATGAGTGTGAGTGTGTAATAAGACCAGTCGACTGGTAGGGACACCGATCAACTGCCCTTTCTGTGTATAATCTTATGAGAGGTTAATACGCAATATTTATTATTATTAGAGGGTAAAGAATCCAATGATTGAAATATTGTTAGAGTTCTTTTTGATGAGTGGTAAAGGGGGAGAAGTGTTAGGTTTAAGTAGGAAACCAAACACACCTTGGTAAGAAATTCAGGCTTAAAGGGGAGCTTAGGTGAAGGGGGAGCAATTGTTGCTCAGTTGTTGGCAAAGGGAGAAAAGTACCTTTGCAAGGAAAACCTACTTAAGGGGGAGGTTAAGTAAAGAGGGAGTCTAAGGTTAGGTTCCATGATTTATGCATTGTTATTGTTTCGCTAACTTAAAGGGGTTGCTAAACATCAAAAAGGAGAGATTGTTAGAGCAATCTAGGTGCCCTAGGTTTTGATGTTTTAGGTAAAGATTTAAGTTATGTTTATTATTGTATTTGATATGCATTATGAGTATACAGGATACAGATGCAACAAGGAAAGTTCATGTGGGATCTTGTCAAAGGAGGTAAGTCCAAGTGAAATCTTGGCAAACGAGGAAAGTCATGGACTGAGGCCGAAGAAAGCTCTAGAAGGCAAGACATGAAGGATAGGGAGGCATCCGAGGGACGCGAGGCTGATGGAGGAGACTAGAAGACTAAGTCGTGGCAAAGGAAGACCTGGCAACAAAGACTGAGACCGAAGGAAGCTCCAGAAGATAAGACGTGAAGGATGGAGAGGCATCCGAGGGACGCAAAGCTGATAGAGGAGGCTAGAAGGTTAGGTCTAGGTTGGTCGGGCGAGGATGAGTGTGAATGAAATATACTCAAGAAGGGAAAATGTAGGTTTAAGGTTTTACTAGCCTACTGGTATGAGATCAGTCGACTGGTTGAGGTCACAGAAAGATCAGTCGACTGATCTTTCTGTGCAGTCGACTAAGGTCGACTGAAATTCGAACATTGGCCTGTAACGTTCGAATTCGGCTGGAGCCGTTAGCTGCTAACGGCTGGATCAACAAACGAGTTCTATTTAAGAGAACTCGGTTTGCTTGACCAAGGTTAACGAACTAATATTGGTTAAAGATAATTAGTAGTCTTCCTTGAGCTCTAGTGTTTTTGGTGAGTTTATGGTGATGTTTCTCCACCCACAAGAAGCTACGTGAGCTAGCCGAAGGCTTTTCGGGGAATCATCCAACGAAGGATCAGGATCGTCTATCTTACGGACAGCCGTAGAGTAGGAGCGTTATCTCCGAACCACATAAATCGACATGTGTTTGTAATTTGATTTCCTTTTGTTAGTTTAGTTTATTTTGTATTACGTTGCACACTAGCAAAGTGTAGAGAGAACCGTAATTAGTGGGTGATTGGCTATTCATCCCCCTTTAGCCGGATCCAAGACAGAACCCTCTTGATGATGACGTCTTGAAGTTAGGATTTCTTCAACTTCTTCCTGTAGCTCTTGTTTTCTTAGCAATGAGTCCAAAGAAGAGTGACCTAGCTCTAATACCACTTGTCAGGATCGATAAGCGAGCTAGAGGGGGTGATTAGCTCCAATTTACTCGGTGAAAATTTGTTGTGGCAGAAGACTCAAGCAAACGTAATACTCTAGGATTTACTTGGTATCCACCTCCTTCTTCCTTACTCTCACTTCCATTATGAAAGATGTTTTTCTTGAGATGGAGAATCCTCTTATAAAGTTTCAAGAAGAAATACACTCAAGAACAAGTAAATACAAAACAAATCTTACAAGATTTACACAAATGATATCCTTACTTGTCTTTCTTTCTTCTTCTTCATACTTGAAATTTGCCTCTTGAAGTACACTAACACTTACTCAAGAACTGGCGTAGAAGGAGGAGAAGAGATGCAAAGAGCTTCCGCTTTAATTTCTTGAAATCCCTAAATACTCGTGCGACCTTGGGTTACCTAATCGATTACCACGTCAAATCTAGTCGTTCAACGACTAGTTTTTGAAGCTTAATAGATTTGCCAATCTCAATCGATTCAGCACCTTTCTGTGCTTTTCGTAAACACAACCTGAATCGATTAAGACTTTCATAATCGATTGGCCAATCGATTAAGGAGACTTCTGTTATCGAGAACAGAAGCCCACCAATTGATCACCTGTTGCCCTTGATCGATCACCAAATCGATTAAGAGTCATTCTGTTTCTCGCGAGAAATAGTACTGCTCTAATCGACTAGCCAATCGATTGGCCCAACCCTAACTTATTTGCACAAGTCTAGGATTCTCTTGCCTAACCCCGGTCAACCGTGACTTGTTAGGATTTCCTCCCCAAATATCCGATTAATCCTTTTGACCGACTTGGATTTCCCATGCTTAGTTCCCAACTAGGACTTCTCTCGAGACAACGTGCGATCTCCCCGATCCACCTGGACTTTTCTCGTGCCAGTGTATGATCTTCTCGATCCACCTGAACTTTTTTCGTGCTAACGTACGATCTCCCCAATCCACCTGAATTATTCCTATGCCAGCGTGTGATCTCCCCAATCCACCTGGACTTCACCTAGTCCCATTATGTGTGTCTAGTTCCACTACGACTATTTCCGTGCCAGCTTGCATTCTCCCCGATCCACTTGAACTTCACCTAGTCTCACTATGAGTTTTTCCATGCTAACGTGTGATCTGCTTGATCCACCTAGACTTTACTAGTTAAGTCTCCAGTCAATACTAACCTACTTGACTCACACAATATTCAAACATCATTGTTAAGTATCAAAACTCAAGCTCACTCGAACCTAGCTAGTTAAACTGGGGCAACCTGATCTAACGAAGATTGCACCAATAAGTTTCAGAATCTCTTATTTCCTTCTACTCCCTTGTTAGAGTTGTGCATATACTCTGATGTTGATTGGACAGGTGACTCTATGGATCGTAAATCCACTACCAACTTCCGTATTTTTCTTGAAGATTTACTTATCTCTTGGAAGAGTAAAAAGTAAGATGGTATTTTCAGATCTTCAACAGAAGTTGAGTATCGTGTCATGACTACCACCACTTATGAGATTGTTTGGCTACATTGGTAATTGCTTGCAGATATGATAAATTTTTTTTTGACAAGTTACTACTCTTCATTATGATAATCAAAATGTCATTTAAATTACCAAAAAGAATTCGTACAACTTTAAAGGAGCATGTGTCACAATGAGTCTATAGTTAAAGGAGCGTGATTGGAAAGAGATGTGCCCAATCAGTGTCAATCTCGGTGTTGAGCGCTCATCAAATTAAGAAGAAGAACCTGGATAAGGGAGGAAGCATGCATAATCTAGAATGTGTTGGATACGATATTGATGCCATCGATCGTTGAAAGTCAAGTTTGACTTCAAAATCGAAATCTACGTTTCGCGTAGATAAATCTGGACTATTTATTTGCTCAAAACCGATTAAGGGTGAATGAGAAATTAATTGTTCAAGATACGCTCAATGGTGGCCGTCGGATCAAGGATCTGGACAGATCGCAAGATGGTGTGATCTGGAGCGTCAGATCAAAGATCTGAATGTGAAGAGGGAGAATGGATCTAAGGCGTTGGATTAACTGATCTAATCTGACGACCGAGATCAAGATGGATCTGAAGAGTTATAACTCTTCAGATCAATGGACGAGATTAAATGACCTTTAAAGGGTTATACCCTTTCATTATTAACGGTCCAGATTTGTCCGAACCAAAGGGTACTTACCTCTTCACTCAGTATAAATAGATCCCTCCACTAGATCATTTCATTCATTCAAGCATTGCAATCTATAAGCATTTGCACTCCTACCTCTTCTGCATCGAGAGTCCGAGAAGCCTACGGAAGGTTCGCCGGTCTCGGAATTTGAAGTGCTACTATTCCGAGACGACGTCGTTGTATCTTGGGAACGAATTGCTGCTATCCATGAGCACCGTAGCGGAGCAATATCGTTTTACGAAGATAGTGTCCAACACTAGCCTCGACGTGAAATACCAATCAGTTTGCTTTCTTCGAAAGCAACCTCCCGGAAGTTCCGACGGTCGTGAATCGACTAAGTCAAATACCGAGGAGATATATTCGGAATTATTTAAGGATTAAATTCCCAACAATCGTAAAACGATATTGGTGCAATTATTATAAAATAATTGACGTCAAGAGGAATCGAATTGGAGACCTCTTGTATGTTAATTTAAGATGGTAACCAACTACACCACCACACCAAGTTGAAAGAATTCGATCTACAATAAAGTTATTCGGCAAACTGATATGGCCAGAGTCAACGATGACCCAACCGTCGTCGTCCCTCACGCCGAGAAGTCGAATGGAGCCGACTTCAAAATCAACGATATACCCACCGACGTCCCTCACGCCGAGAAGCCGGAGAAATTCAACGGAGTCGACTTCAAAAGATGGCAGCAGAAGATGCTGTTCTACTTAACCACGCTAAACCTTGTACGGTTTCTGCGTGAAGACCCGCCAGCCGCTACGGAAGACAATTCCGGTAATAACGCTGCTCGCGATGCGTGGTCTCATGGTGACTTCCTGTGCCGCAATTACGTTCTGAACGCGCTGGACAACGCGCTATACAACGTATATTGCATGATCGAGACGGCCAAATCTCTGTGGGAATCACTAGAGAAGAAGTTCAAAACCGAGAACGTCGGACTGAAGAAATTCATCGTCAGCCGGTTTTTGGATTTCAAAATGGTGGATTCCAAAAGCGTCACGTCTCAGGTCCAAGACATGCAACTGATAATGCATGATTTGGACGTCGAAGGAATGACGCTGAACGAGTCATTCAAAGTTGCTGCGGTAATCGAGAAACTCCCTCCATCATGGAAGGATTTCAAAAATTACCTAAAGCACAAGCAGAAGGAGATGGGACTTGAAGACCTCATCCTGCGGCTGCGAATAGAGGAGGATAATTGAAAATTATCCAACTCTAGAGGAACAAAGCGGACAGTCGACGAGATGTCCAACCTGACGGAACCAAAAACGAAGAAGCTGAAGCAACAGAACCAGAAGGCTCAAGGCAAAAAGTTCAAGGGTACGTGCTACAATTGTGGAAAGTCAGGACACATGTCCAAAGATTGCAGATGCCCGAAGAAGACAACTAAGAGCCAGAAGAATGTTGCGAACCAAGTCGCAACCTCCGCTGACATAGATCTCAGCGCTTTGGATCTCACTGCGGTCGTGTTCGAAGCTAATTTGGTGGACAACCCGAAGCAGTGGTGGATCGATACTGGAGCAACCTGCCACGTCTGTTCGGACAAGGCGATGTTCTCCAAGTACACCCCGATAAGTGGAAGAAAGCTCTATATGGCCAATTCCACGACGTCCTCAATTGTTGGACTTGGGACAGTTGTTCTAAAAACGACTGTAGCAATAGAGGTGGAGAATATGGTGCACCGTTTGATGAATTCTGTTCAGAATATGGAATTATCCATCAGACAACGGCACCTTACTCACTTCAATCGAATGATGTTGCCGAACGTAAAAATCGGACACTGAAAGAAATGATGAATGCTTTGCTAATAAATACAGGCTTACCCCAGAACTTGTGGGGGGAAGCTATATTATCAGCAAACCACATTCTCAATAAAATCCCTCACAAGAAAATGACAAAACGCCATATGAACTATGGAAAGGCCGCGAGCCGTCATACAAATACTTGAAAGTGTGGGGGTGCTTAGCAAAGGTCGAAGTACCTAAGCCAAAGCAAGTAAAGATCAGACCTAAAACGTTCGATGCGATATTTGTCGGATATGCCCAAAATAGTAGTGCATATCACTTCATAGTTCATAAGTCAGACATTCCTGATATTCATGTGGGTACAACCATTGAATCTCGGAATGCAATATTCTTTGAAGACGTGTTCCCAAATAAAAAGGGAAACGTTCCAAGTGATGACAACGAAAGTCCAAACGAAGATAACATTCCAGAACTTAGTTGTCATAAAAGGACTATTGACGATCAAATCGAAGAGCCACGACGAAGCAAACGGGCTAGAGTTGAGAAATCGTTCGGGCCGGATTTCATGACTTTTATGTCGGAAATGGAGCCAAGAACATTAAGTGAAGCTCTCTCTGGTCCCGATGCCCCATTGTGGAAAGAAGCAGTCAATAGTGAAATCGAGTCCATCATGAATTACCATACTTGGGAATTAGTAGACCTTCCTTCTAGTTCTAAACCATTAGGTTGTAAGTGGATACTAAAACGCAAGTATAAAGCTGATGGATCGGTTGACAAGTATAAGGCCAGACTTGTAGCCAAAGGGTACAAGCAAAAGGAAGGCTTAGATTACTTCGATACCTACTCACCGGTGACAAGGATTACGTCCATACGAGTGCTGATAGCTATAGCAGCACTGTATGACCTTGAAATACACCAAATGGATATTAAGACTGCATTCTTAAATGGTGAATTGGAAGAAGAAATCTACATGGAGCAACCCGAGGGGTTCGTAGCTCCGGGAAAAGAGGACAAGGTGTGTCGACTTGTTAAGTCGTTGTACGGACTTAAACAAGCGCCCAAACAGTGGCACGAAAAATTTAATAAAATAATGCTGTCAAACGAATTCAAAATAAATGAATGTGACAAATGCATTTATGTCAAAAGCAAACCTGAAAGCTATGTAATCGTCTGTCTATACGTAGACGATATGCTTATAATGGGAAGTAATCATGATATAATCATGAATACTAAGAAAATGTTGACCAAGAATTTCGACATGAAAGATATGGGTCTAGCAGATGTCATATTGGGAATTAAAATTCTCAAGACATCCGATGGGATAGTTTTAAAACAATCCCATTACGTAGAGTCAATATTGAAAAGGTTCAATGCATACGACCTCTCTACTGTCAAAACGCCGATGGATCTAAGTCAACACTTAGCAAAAAACCATGGTGAGCCCATATCACAATTGGAATATTCTCGGATAATAGGCAGTTTGATGTATCTCACAAACTGCACTCGCCCTGATATTGCCTGTGTGGTCAACAAATTGAGTCGTTTCACGAGTAATCCAAACGACACTCATTGGAAAGCATTAATGCGAGTTCTTAGATATTTGAAAAATACTATGAACTACGGATTACATTATGGAAAGTATCCCGCTGTCTTAGACGAATATTGTGTTGCTAATTGGATATCGGATACAAAAGACTCCAAATCCACTAGTGGATATGTATTCACGATCGGTGGGGGAGCGGTGTCTTGGAAATCCACTAAGCAGACGTGCATTGCTCGGTCTACTATGAAATCCGAGTTTATAGCACTTGACAAAGCAGCTGAAGAAGCTGAATGGCTGCGGAACTTCTTGGAAGATATTCTGAGCTGGATGAAACATGTGCCCGCCGTACTTATCCACTGTGATAGTCAATCGGCGATTGGAAGGGCACAGAGTAGCATGTACAATGGTAAGTCACGACATATATGCCGTCGATATAATACCATTAGGCAGTTGATCTCGAATGGAGTGATTGCAATCGATTATGTCAAATCTAAAGATAATTTGGCAGATCCCCTTACGAAGGGGCTAAATCAAGATCAAGTATACTGCTCATCAAGAGGAATGAGATTAAAAATCTACAACTAAAAACGGCTGTAGCGGTAACCCAACCTTGTTGACTGGAGATCCCAAGATCTTGGTTCAATGGGACAACGAAGTTACAGAAGTTGTGTAACCGCACAAGAGATGTGTTATCTCTATCCCAATCCTAGGATGAATTGGTGCTGCCCTACCACATGTAGTGAGGCTAAGCTTATGCTTTTAATGACTTCTATACCTTTACAAGGTGGAGTATAGTAGGATACTCTTGATAGAAGTGTCACCTATGTGAGTGTGAAGACAGGCCGCTTCAATGAAACACTCATGAATCCAAGATGGTGTCCATGGCCGAAACGGAACCAACCCATGAGAACTAAAAGTAGGTGAGATGAGTCTCTGTGTGGATGTTATTATTTTAGTATACACCAACAGCTGAGCAGTTCAAGACATCACGTTCACTGCGCAGCCTAGTATGCTCGATAGCATTCCACTACGGAAGGTTCAAAGCCACAAGCTACCTTTCCCGATGCATTGACTTATCGATTGGACTCTTGTAAAGTGTCAGCATGCATACATATATACAATACATGCATTAATTTCCATTCATGTGGGGGATTGTTGGATACGATTTTGATGCCATCGATCGTTGAAAGTCAAGTTTGACTTCAAAATCGAAATCTACGTTTCGCATAGATAAATCTGGACTATTTATTTTCTCAAAACCGATTAAGGGTGAATGAGAAATTAATTGTTCAAGATACGCTCAATGGTGGCCGTCGGATCAAGGATCTGGACAGATCGCAAGATAGTGCGATCTGGACAGATCGCAAGATAGTGCGATCTGGAGCGTCAGATCAAAGATCTGAATGTGAAGAGGGAGAATGGATCTAAGGCGTCGGATTAACTGATCTAATCTCACGACCGAGATCAAGATGGATCTGAAGAGTTATAACTCTTCAAATCAATGGACGAGATTAAATGACCTTTAAAGGGTTATACCCTTTCATTATTAACGGTCCAGATTTGTCCGAACCAAAGGGTCACTACAAGAAAATTGCCATATACCCACAGTAAAAAATCATAGGTAAAAGCATGAAAATCGTGGGTATAGACCTCAAAAGCCTATACCCACGGGCGTTTAGGTCCGTCATTTTTACTATGCCTTTACCGACGATTTTTTTACCGTCAGTATAACATATAGTGACGGAACTCATTACCGTCAGAAAATACCTCGACTTATACCTACGGATTTCATTATGTCACTAGAAGTTTTAGTGACAGAACTAAAAACTGTCATAAATAATCACCATGTAATTACCCACGAAAATAATTCTATCACTATATACTTTAGTGCAAAAGTATTTTTTCCGTGGGTATAGCATATAGCGATATGATTTTTAATTTTTTGTGGGTATAGATTATAGCCACACTTTAGTTAAATTTAAATTTTCCGTGGGTATAGTATATAATGATTTTTTATTATGGGTACAAAAAATTTAAATTTAGAATTTAATTTATATATTTAAATGTATATATATAAGAATAACAATCATATTAAAAAAAGGCTTCAATGATATTAAAAATAAAACAAGTTCTAAAAAAATAAGTATCAATATTACAATAACAAAGTACCAATAAATAGATTTTCACAATAACAATATAGTGCAAAAAAACCCATCATTAAAAAAAACTCCACAGGTTTAAGACATCTCAGGAAAATTCAAGATTGCCTCGTGAATTGCGGCACGCCGAACAGCATCATAAACTTGAAAGAACAAGGGATGAATCTCTAGTATTTCCACTTTGATGGTAGTTACTTTGGTAGTCAGCAAGAACCAACCTCCTCCTCTGTTGCAGACAACTGACCATAATGTATATTGTGAAATATAGTATCATTGAACAGTACCTGTAAAGATGAAATCTGAGTACCTAAATTTCACTCTTTAAATAATTCTGATTGCGAACATTTAGCAGCATTATCATGACACACTAAACTACCCAAGGAAGAACTAGAAGAGCTAGTGAAAATATGAAACTGCATAAACATGTACTTTTATGTAATATCATGACCTGTATATATCTCAGATCATTTGATTGGAATCTTTTCATAATTCTAAAACATTATTAAAGACGGTGTCTTAATATCAAGGGGCATCTAAAATACTTCCATTAATAGCAATGCGAGGTAAGTGAGATCTTCACACTAAAAAATATTATCTGATCTTCTAATGAAAAAAAGCTAGAACTTGGTTGCTGGAGAAATATGAAGTTACTAGAGATCTTCACATTATTTTAGAAGGCGAAATTTATTAGAATAAAGAAAAGCATAAGGAATAAAATTACTAATTGAATGATAAATACTTCATGACCTAAAAGCTAGAACTTGATTGCTGGAGAAATATGAAGTTAAACCACATTTCACAGCTTGGATAGCTTTTTTCCACACTGCTAGCAATCTACCTTGACACAAAAATCTCACAAAATTTTCCATTGTACAAATCTATGCTAACAATGTTATTAGTGATTATGCACAAAATTGGGATGTCATATGGCAGTGCTTTAAACTTCCCTGCCATGTATCATCATGTAAACCAGTAATAACTCATCATCTGTACAAGTAATAACTAAATAGTTGTTGCCAGGAATTTGTTGAAGTTTACGAAAGAAATTAGACCAAACATGAAAGCATATGTGATAGTCGTCTAGAATAATAACAGAGATTGTTTCAGATAATGATAGTAAACTATAGCAAAAAATATAACATAATTGTGCAAAAAATAGTAACATACCTCAGCAAGAAGTGCAACAACGACAACAGAAATGCAGGGTATCTCTTCGGAAAGTTGAAATATAACACAAATGACAATAAACACCTAGAGATTTTTTAACTACAACCAGCAAACTGAAGAAGCAAATAAAATCTCATAAGGCATAAATATAATCAAGGGCGACAGAAATTCTTAGAAAATTACGATCAACTACCAAACCTGAAAAGTGAAGCAACAAGTGCTTTAACTACAAGAATTATGCTTAAGTGTCCACCCCACTGGAGATCTGTATCCATTGTAATTTGATTTTTCTTGAGACTTTGAACTCGGATACCTTTGAAAAAAATAAATGTATCAACTACAATGTACAACTTAACTAAGTTGCATAGCTAATTTCAATGGTTTATGTTGTTTGAAGTCTCCTCCTGAATCAAAAGTCAGAATATTCAAGATGATGAAAATAATCAAAAAGCAAACAATACCATTCAGACTGGAATCAATCAAATAGATTCACATAGAAAAAAGCTTCAATTCACTGTGAACAAATAAACTAAGCTATGAAGCTTAATGGAAAGAATTAAAAAAGTAAAATTCATAAACTCCCATTTTGGCATAACTAATTACTATTTCACTGTAAAAACAAAATTCCTAGATGGTAAAACTAATTCAAAATCTGTCAGTGAGAAATAAACACTATGATAAGAGTTAAGAGTTATATTTAAACAACAGGACAATAGAAACAATTAAGAAAACATATAAAAAATTATTAGAAATATAGCTAGACTTCCTATACAATGGAAGCATATATAAGTTTATTCAAAATATAGATGTTTAGAACTAAAAAGTAAACAAACCTTCAATTTTAGGCGGTACGGTCCCAAGAGACAGCTTGTTGAATTTAAGCGAAGTTATTCCTGCAGGACGATAATCATCCAGTAATGGTTCAACTATTTCCCTGATTACCAGTGTTGCTGCGCAAGACCAAGTAAAATCTATAAGTTAGTATGCGATTATAATTTGATAAAATTAAACACTCAGCAACCAGAAATCAGAAGATAAATACTATTGGATAAAGAAAATAACTAAAAACATATAAAAACTCATAAATAAACAAAATAAAATCTACGACGGTAGGATTAGCACCCAACTGTTGATAGTCAATTACAAAAGGATAATAAAACAATCATACATTAAAGATAAACAGAACTATAGAAACAAGCAAGAAGTACTCACCTTCGATGTAGTTGTGTCGAAAAAAATCCTGCGTCAAGAAGCTTATCCTGAATCAAGGTCTTGTATTAACATATATAATTTAGCCGATTAATTACATTGCAACCAATAGCTAAATCAAGTCCCAAAATCAACTAAAATGAACCCCTAACTGCTTCGATCCCGAGTTAACTCCTAATTATTTCGATCATTAATTTACCTAATTCACGACTAGGTCGATTAGTCCCCAGTTTAATCCATCACGTAACTCTGAACAAATCCATCATGCATAGTCAATCTTCAAGAATCTCAATCGATTTCTTTACCCAAATATTAATCCATGTATCAACAAATCCACTTCAATAGATTATGAATCAACATTCCTAATCCATCTAAACTGCATGAATCAGATCAACTATCAATATCTTTATTCCCAACTTAATATCACATAAATCATGAATTCCCTCCATTATCTGAAACTAACAAGATTTAATTCAATCGAACCCAAAAACCTATAAACCGATTAAGTATTGAAGCTACATATACCCTTTTGTTTCCTCTTGCGACACAGCAATGGTCTGATAGAGTTGCGCTTCAAACAACAAGAGCTCCTCACCTTCATGCCTGAAATTTCATCAGAAATGATTCCAAGAAACAAGCGACCAGGCATACTATGTTAATTTAATGTATTAACATGAAGAGCGGTGTAAGAAAAATAAAATCAAAGAAGATTAACAAGCAACGAAGCAAAGTTTATATTTTTATGTAATAGAAGACACTGGTTGAATCAAAACAACGTAAGGTAGAAACAAGGCTGAAGCATCTAAAGTCTAAAAGCACATAATCTCAGCAGTCGTTTCTAAAGAGGCACTGAATGCATCCAAATAAAGTGGTTATGAGTAATGCAAATCAGAATATAAAATAATGTGTCAATCCAATTGATAAAATGGTTGTGAGTTACAAAAGAAATAATGTATTTTAATCATAAGCCTACACTGATGCATCTGCTTTAGCATAATCTGATTTATATGGAATGAATGTCACAAGCACAACCACGGAAAGCAAACCTGTAGCCTTATTTTTCTGAGTTCCCAACTTAATATCACATAAATCATGAATTCCCTCCATTATCCGAAACTAACCAGATTTAATTCGATCGAACCCAAAAACCTATAAACCGATTAAGTATTGAAGCTACATATACCTTTTTTTTTTCCTCTTGCGACATAGCAATGGTCTGATAGAGCTGCGCTTCAAACAGCAAGAGCTCACCTTCATACCTGAAATTTCGCCGGAAATGATTCTACAAACAGATCGTCCATCCCAATCACAACCGCAAGGAGGAAGAAAAATCCGATTTTTAGGCTTGCGGCGTCGGCTCACATCGGCTCGCGTCAGCTTGGATCGATGGAGGAGCTCACTAAGAGGAACTGCCGTGGCGGCAGTGATTGTCGCGCGAGGATGAGAAACATATGCGAGCGTTCGGTGTTGGGGAGAAACAGAGAGGTTGCGGCGATGCGAAGAGGAGAGGCTGGCTCAACTCCGGTGACGACGGGTGGCGCTCGGCTGGGGAGAGGTTGGCGAGGTCGGGCGAGAGGGAGAGGAGTAAGGGAGAGGTGTCGGCGAGGGTGGGTTTGGGCGGAGAAGCTAGGGCACGGCAAAGGAAAAAGAGGGATAAAGGTAATTTATAAAGGAAAAGTTTTATATATATATATATATATATATATATATATATATATATATATATATATATATATATATAAATTTCGAAATTTGAATTTTTCTTAATTATTCCCACAAACCTTTTCAATAATTTCAAAAAATTATTTCAAAATTTTCTATCTAATTATTTTCAATTTTTAACTCCTATGTATAGTGATTATATAAATATTTATATATATACCTATATATATTTTATTTTATATATTATATATTATATATTTTTATTTTTATTTTTATATTTTGAATCGTATTTTACAGAAGATATTGTGATATCAATTAAAAATGTCATAATAATATATCTAATCAGATTTTTATTTTATTAATTTTTAAATTTTTCATCAATGTCATCATATGTATAAATCAACGATAATTTTTAATAAATGTCATTAAAAAAATATTAGGAAAATCATTTTTTCTTGTAGTGAGGGGATTAGCTAGGGTTTTATTAAAGTAAAACAAAATATATTTATATTTACTTAATAATCTTTTTCAAATTATATAAATTAAAAATGTATTATTTTTCTATTTAAAATATTTGAAAGCGTTTATAAATAGATAAAATTTCGTACCAAATTTAGTTGCTATTCTGTATTTATTTTGGTTTAAAAAAATTTATTTATACATTTCATTTTTAATTGATTTTAAATTCTCTTTTTTTTGCGCATATTATTTTCTTTGAATGAAACAGATTAGAAATTCTATAGCACAATATTGTCACCTCGATTCATAGCTTGAAGATCATCAATGGTTGCGAGAGCACTCAGGATCACACCCTCAACCCCTCCCCTACCGCCGTAGACGGTGGCGCCGGTGTTGGGGACAAACCCAAACCCTCCAAACCAAACCACACATATGGCGCATATAAAGGTTATAGTGACGGTATATTATAAGTGTAGGTATATATATATTATTTATATCTATAGAAAAAAGGTTATAGTGACAGTAAATTATAAGTGTAGATATACGCTAGCGCTACTTATACCCATAATACAAAAAATTATAGTGATAGCAAAATATATATGTAGGTATAGATATCCAATACCCACAACATTGATATCTGTTCCTATAACTTATAGAGGCAGTAAATTATAAGTATAGGTATACACTACTTATACCCACAGTAAAAAAAATTATAGTGACAGCAAAATATAAGTGTTGGTATAGATATCCAATACCCACAGCAATGATATCTGTCCCTATAATTTATAGTGACAGTAAATTATAAGTGTAGGTATATGCTACTTATACCCACAGTAAAAAAAAAGTATAGTGACAGTAAAATATAAGTGTAGGTATAGATATCCAATACCTACAGCATTGATATCTGTCCCTATAACTTATACTGACAGTAAATTATAAGTGTAGTTATATGCTACTTATACCCACAGTAAAAAAAAATTATAGTGACAGCAAAATATAAGTGTAGGTATAGATATCCAATACCCACAACATTGATATCTGTCCCTATAACTTATAGTGACGATTTCATATTACTGTGGCTATATGTTATCTATACCCACAGTTCGTATATGTGTAGCTAAAACTTACCGTGGGTATATGGCAATTTTCTTGTAGTGGGTACTTACCTCTTCACTCAGTATAAATAGATCCCTCCACTAGATCATTTCATTCATTCAAGCATTGCAATCTATAAGCATTTGCACTCCTACCTCTTCTGCATCGAGAGTCCGAGAAGCCTACGGAAGGTTCGCCGGTCTCGGAATTTGAAGTGCTACTATTCCGAGACGACGTCGTTGTATCTTGGGAATGAATTGCTGCTATCCGTGAGCACCGTAGCGGAGCAATATCGTTTTACGGAGATAGTGTCCAACACTAGCCTCGACGTGAAATACCAATCAGTTTGCTTCCTCCGAAAGCAACCTCCCGGAAGTTCCGACGGTCGTGAATCGACTAAGTCAAATACCGAGGAGATATATTCGAAATTATTTAAGGATTAAATTCCCAACAGAATGCATTCTATTCTACCTTGATGTTGGTTTGGACGTGTTCTGGATGGAAAGTAAGAGTTGCTTTCAGAAGATGATGTTCTTCTGGACGAAGAGCATGAGTCACATGGAAAATAAAGGAGCTAGGCAACGCATATATATACTTCACACAACTTTAAACCAGATACCGAAGCGTTAGGGAGACTTTAACCTTATAGTCAACAATACTAAATCCTTTTCAAAAAAAAAAAAATTCTCCGAGCTATAAACCAATGGAGTAAAGAAGTAATATCATTCAGCGTGTTATTGAAAGAACTCTGGATTAAAAATTAAATGCACATTTCCACCAAGAATTATGTTTATTGTAAAATAAACATCAAAGTTCATCGCTAATTATGCAGCTTCAGCTGAACATATTAACCCCAATTGCAATGCAAAAATCATAAGAAAATACCTTCAATTACAAGCATATATTTCAAACAAAAAAAGAGAATCTAGTAAAGAAAATCTAAAGTGATAACATCTTTCTTCACTAAAAATCGTTCGTGAGATTGGCATCTGGCGACGGCGTCGTTTGCTACCATCAAAGAAATCTTGTATTCCTAACGACAGAAGAAGGTAATGCTTTTATTTCTGATTTAAATGGAAAACTGGTATATTCCGCTACTATAATGGTCTCGTCGTCATCATAACGATATCGGATATGCATGGGGTCGGCGGCAGCAGCGTGGGCTGCCGCGGCGGCGTCAGCGTGGGCGGCCGCGGCGGCGACAGCGTGGGCGGCCGCGGCGGCGACAGCGTGGGCGGCCACGGCGGCTTCGTGGGCGGCCGCGTGGGCGGCCGCGTGGGCGGCCGCGTGGGCGGCCGCGTGGGCGGCCGCGGCGGCGTCGTGGTCACCCGCGGCCGTGACCTGGCCGGCGGCGACGTAGTTGGCCGCGGCGGCGGCGTTGGCGTGGGCTGCCGCGGAAGATGCGCGGAGACGGCTGCGGCGATCCATAAAACTGAAAATGGGATACGTGGGTTTAAATATGACGGCGATCCAACCGAGATCTTGATTTTTTTTTATGTTTACGATGACGGCTGATCCGTCTCAACCACAAGCATGGCCTAGGAAGATTTTTTTAAAAATCCTTAATATATTTTTAAAAATTAAATATTAAAATTTTAAATTTATTAGTAAAATTTAAAAGAACTATTTCAAATATTGTAAAAAATTATTTATACAATTTGAAGTGGTCACTTACGTGGTAATAACTTTATTATTTCCAAATCACACTTTTTTATTAGTAAAATTTAAAAAATAAAAATTATTTTATTTGGACCTTTCAAATATAATTTATTAAAAAGTAATATAATTTTCTAATGAATATTTTTAATTAAATAAATAAAATTAAATTTCGTCAACAAAATATTAAAAATACTAATAAGATTGCAGTGGGTAATAAATTATTTTAAAACTATTAATATACATTTTAATTATTATTTTAATAAAAAATTTATTGGATAATTTTAACTTCGATGAATGCAAGTCTTGACGAGTTGACACAATAATAGAAGTATTATTATGTGATAGATTTGAGTAACAAATATAGTCAGTAATTATGATAAATTCTTTATTGGGATCTCATATTGATGAAAACTTTTTGAATTAAGTTGCCTTTTTATCAATTTTAACTTCAATAAATTATCAATTACATTTATTTAATCAAAAATACTTAGTTATTAAATATTGACCACAAATTATTAAAAACAAAAAAAAGTGCATGATAACTTATGGAGGACTTAGGATATAATAATAAGGGTATAAAAATGATAACGAACCATAAAAATTAAAGAAGAAAAAAATAAAAAGAATTATAGTACAATATTAAATATGCTTTTGACTTTTTTAAAAAAAAATATCAATTACTAATAATTATAACCAATAAATATGTTTAATTTATTAAACAAGCTTAATTTTATCAAAAAATTAAATTTTTATTAATAAAAAATAAAAAATTATGGATCAAGTTTTAATAAAAATAAACATAAATTATCAACCATATCTAAAAAATCTATCTTTTACTAGTAAAAAAATAAAAACGATGAAATTTGACTTTAATTTATAAAAAAATTAACTTTTAATCTAAAAAAATTAAAAATTATTGATAAAATTTAAAAAATTAAAAATTATTAACTAAATCTAATTTTAACTAGTAAAAATTTAAAAGTAGCGATGAAAGTAAATATTCACTAAAACTTGTTTTATAATTTTAAAAAGCTTAATTTTATCAAAAAATTAAATTTTTATTAATAAAAAATAAAAAATTATGGATCAAGTTTTAATAAAAATAAACATAAATTGTCAACCATATCTAAAAAATCTATCTTTTACTAGTAAAAAAATAAAAACGATGAAATTTGACTTTAATTTATAAAAAAATTAACTTTTAATCTAAAAAAATTAAAAATTATTGATAAAATTTAAAAAATTAAAAATTATTAACTAAATCTAATTTTAACTAGTAAAAATTTAAAAGTAGCGATGAAAGTAAATATTCACTAAAACTTGTTTTATAATTTTAAATAGTTAATATCTTAATTTATATATATCTAAATTAATATTCATATTTTACTATATATATATATCCAATGTAAAAAGGATCCTAGGCATAAATGTTAATTGGTCTATGGCTTCAGGTTCTCCATGGGAACGCTATTTGGACTGTTACGAAAAGTTTAAAAAGATATTTAAAAAAAATAAACAGAAAAAATATTTAAAAAAGCAAAGTTTAACATGATATTTTAATACTCATTATTTTATAAAATAGTATAATAATTTAATAAATAAAAATTTTAAAAACTATTTATTTGTGTCTATTATTATCGCGTTTAATGTGGAAAAGAATTGCGATGTAGATAGTCATTCTCAGACACTCACGTGACGATAGGTGAGGAATAATATGTGGCGATGAGGTTGTAAGGACCCGTGTAAACTAGGGATGATAATTTCCTCCAACTCGAATGAAGGATCTGACATCCGACCCGAATAGAAGAGGGTATGAAGGGACTACCCACGGCTATCGATTTTATCTCAGCCTCAGCGACATCCGTTATCTCTGTCCTAGCTAACAATATACTCATTCTCAATCCTGTTATCATCATTGATATCATCTCTATCTCGACTCAGTCACCGATATTTTCTCACAAAGCCAGATCCTAATATAGTCTCAGTCTCAGACCTGACTTTTTCATCTTTAAGACATGTCTATGTTCTAAGGGCTAAGGGTGATTGTTGATATTTCAAGACGCGTGATATCTTGAGAATGAAAGAGCGATTATGAGGTTGTTAGATCTACTCTTCTAAATATCCCTAGTGACACGTAACACTAGATAAATGAGAAGGAAATCAATAACTGTCGAATTTGATCCCATCATCGGCTCTCATAATGATGATACGTGAAGATATTTTTCGAGCAACTATATACACACTCACTAAAGTAATAACAAAGGCCCCCACAAACTTAGCTATGTTGATAAGTGGTTTAGTGTGTACCCAAAAGGTTTGGGGGTCGATTCACGGTGGCATGCAGGAATAAATCCCTACATCCCATGATAAAAATTTGGCCCTCCACCTACCTGTTGCTGCTTAGTTGTTGCTGTAATTTATCTCTTTCGTATTGACTGTGGGCCAGGCTGACGGAGATCCTGGGACGAGGGTTATCATTTTTCTTATGAAACTAATGACAAAAGATTTCAAATTCTCTTCAACTCTGCCAGATTTTACTTTCTTCCCTACAAGACCTTGACATTTGGCAGATTTCGCTATCAAGTAACCACCGCAAGGGAATCATCCCGTCCCGAATCGGCAAGCTTCACAATCTTGCAATACTTAAACTTGCAAACAAACTCCTTTCCCGTTAGAGCTTCAAGACTGCAAGAGTTGATTTGGTTGGACATGAACTCATATCAAAGTTGTATATATATTCCTTACTATTATAAAAGAATATCCTAAATCCTAGAAGAATATTATCATTACTTTCTTATATCTAGGGTGTTAAATTTGCTAGAACTTATCAAAAAAGATTGGGATGATCAATTTTCTTCTTCCAATATAATTAGAGAATTGAAATTAATTTTTAGCTTCAGGGTCATATTACAGTGGAAAAGTGATTAATTATCTCTCAAACAGTTCGATCCCTAATTACTATATATCTTGTATAAATTCTTCTTCTAAATGGGACTTGTAACCATAGGATGTTGGATTTTTAGGCTACTCGCCGTGAGTATTTTTTGATTTACCCGGCCCTACGGTAGGTGTAGAGCTATCATACGGACAAACCCGTGGCGCGACAGGTCTGCCTGCGACAGGCCGACCATTTGTCGTGGCAGGGCAGCCCGACTCATTATCTTGGCGGGTTGGGAAATCTCCAACCCAACCCAATCCAAGGTAGGTCGCAGGTTAGGCGGGCCAACATGCGGTCCATCAAAATTTTTTTAAAAAAATTAAAAAAATAGTATAATCAACATTTTACTTCAAAAAGTTTTATCAATCTAATGCATTAAGAAATATATATGTTAAATATAAATTAATACAAATGAGTACACATATTTGATTAAAAAATATTATTTTTATTTCAAAATTATATCAAAGAAAGATAATAATTAAATTGACATAAAATTTAACTAACATGTGATTTTTAACCCCCGGGTCAACCTAAGCCCGTCGCGGGCCGACCCATGTGGGTCGCGGGCCTAGGTGGGTTGGCCCGCGACGGGCTTGGGTTGCTAAAATTCTAACCCAACCCGCTTAAATTGTTTGATGGGGCCGGCTAACCTACCATACCCAACTTAAATTGATGGCTCTAGGTAGTTGGGAAACTTCTATCGAGTTGGTCGGCTTAAGTTTGATATTACCTGATTAATTATTTTTTTACAGAATTGAAATCGAAATCTATTGAGATTTCAAAATTGAAATATAATATGGAAATGATGACATAAGAATTTTATTTTTAAAATTTAAAAAATAATAGACACTAAATCATAGTCATAGATAAAAAAATAGTTGAACGACTAAAAAAAATAAAAAACTTACCCCTCCCTCCCAAACGATAAGTGTAAATACTCCGGGATAGTTTTAATATGGTTAACTGAGTCGAGAAATCATGTTAGTTTAATCTCTGTGTCTAAACGTGCAAGAGCTTAGGAGCATAGGAAATTAAGTAGAAAATACAACAAACGAAAAGGCTAATATAGGAAAGGAATTGACAGGCTCGATGCATTAGAGGGATGCGAAGTCTACATAAAAGTACTCCAGTAGAGCGAGAAGGATGCGCACGACCTCTGAGGGATGAGAAGTCGGGGAGGAAAATTACTCGAGGAGAAGGTCGAAGATAGGTTCGGGTGAGCTCAACTCTTGATAGCTGGAGATCACCTAGAAGTACCGAAAAACTGGTCAACCCAAGACTGACTAGAGCTGAGCTAGAAAAGCTGCTCTCGGGGGCCCGAGTCAACACAAGCGCCCTGTAATCAAGCGTCTGAGTGGATTCGAGCGTTCGTGCATTCAAGCACCCGAATCCATACCGACGTCCAATAAGTTTTGCAGCCATTCTGACCCAGATTATCTATCCAACCTTGAGATCGTCTTAGGTATCTTGCACTTGCTTCCATAATTTAATCCACTAGCAAGTTTTTTTTTTTTCCATCCGGTACGCAAAATTGTTTAAATTTAAATCAAATATACACTTCTTATATCTGACACATAATTAAAACTATAAACTGCACATATCACAGGATATATGGTTGATAGTTAAGTGGAAATAGTTAAGTGGAAGGCTTAAAAATGGTTAGCGTACAGATTGGACCTTGGGGATGATGATTAAAAAAGTATTCCTCCAAATATGATTTATATCGAACTTCAAAAGTATACGGCTCTCAGTGGTCAGAAATTTATTTAATTATATAGAGGAAGCTTTGGGTTTTGCTCTGCAGTTGCATTATCCACTTACAAAGCATATTTTTCTTTGAAAAAAAGAGATAAAAATGAAAGTAATAAAAATTGTTAAACACTATGCGCACTTTGTACTTCTGATCCATTCCATTAGGAGGCAACAAGTTATCTGAGGATCTTTCCTAGGGACCTTTTACCCTTTGCAAGAATGCCCCGGGTTATGGTGGTGATTAGTCATCCTCTTAAGTATCCATGATTTGATCTCCAATTACGATATATTTTACAGAAATTTTTTCTCTAAATGAGGTGTTAACTCTGGGACGTTGGACTTCTGGACTCCCCGCAGCGAGCGCTTCCCGATTTACCATGATGGCCGAAGAAAAATTTTCGTGGAGCCGGATCGATTGTCCGAAGTTCGACATTATCTTACCTCGTTACTCAGTTTTTTTATCCTTTGGAAGAATAAATTATCGAAGACTCTGATTCACTACGATTGACGTCTTCTCCACCTGTATTATCTCAGTTAAACATGCTTATGAACCCTAAATTGGAACATAAATCATAGAATTCATTCTCGTGCACCGCAACACACACAGGGCCGAAAATCAAGTGGGAAGGAGAGAAGAGATGCTCACCTGAACCGAGGAACGACTCATTCTCTCTCGAAGGAGAATTGTGAGGGGCAGATGCGTCATCTACACTAGGGATGGGGGAGTCCTCGAGGGGCAGAAGATTTGGGGTTGAATATAGGTCTTTTTAAGGTGGGACAAAAGGGAAGAGGAAGAGGAATGTGAAGTGTAAGATGATGAGGTGTGAACGTTGGTGTTGTCGGCGGGTGGTTACCTCTTCCTCGTCTTCTTCAGTTGCCTCGTCCTTCGCTTTGCTTTGTATCTAGAGTTGACAATTTTTTCTAAATACGACAGAGGATCTGATATTCAATCCGAATAGAAGGGAGTAAGGAGGGACCCAAATAGAGGAGAGTATGGAGGGACTATCGATACCGGATATCCAACCCGAATACCCGAAATATATATATATATATATATATATATATATATATAATATATATATAATATATAATAAAAAAAATATATATATATATATATATATAATTTCTCCAAAACTTACTAATAATTTGTGTTAAAGTTAGGAATAAAATACATATATGTTTAATCTATTTTTAAAATTATATATATATATATTTAAATATAATGTTAATTCTAATATATTTTTTTTTGTTAAATGATATAGTTGGATTGAAAAAAAAAATTATTAGTATATAAGATATCCGATCCTTTAATGAGTGAGAGTATTCATATGGATATTTGATATCCGATGGGTATGGACACAGAGGATATAGAATCTGACCCGAACACAACCCATTGTTATCCCTATTTGCACCAGAATGAAGTGAATGAAGTGTGGCTTACTTCTCACGCTAATTAAGGCTATAAATCAACCAAGCGTTCGTGAATAAATTTGGTATTCAGCTTGGAAAGAGTTTGTTTATGTTCATTTAATATACACAAGATCAATTAAATAAACAAGTTTGAATAACTCGTTACACTAAACAAAATTTTTTGAATACATATGTGTTCATCTCGTTAATATTCGCGAACAATATTCGCGAACAATATTCACGAACCATATTCATTAATAAAATTTTTATCAACTTACTAAATAAACAAAAAATAAATAAAATTAATAAATAAGTTTGAATTATCAAGCTAAATAACCAATCAAATAAACAAAATTTACGAATAATCAAACAAGCTTGAATTAAGAGCTCGATAACATTTAAATGAATCAAGCTCAAACGAAGCTCAAGCCAAGCTTGAATTAAAAACTTGATAATCTCTAAACAAACCAAACTCAAGTCAAATTTCAAACAAACTCAAGTTCATAAAAAATAAATCAAGTCAAGATTGAATAATCATTTCAAAAGTTTAGTTCATTTGAAACTCGACTTGGCTCAATTAGTTTATCAAATAAGCTTGAACACCCCAAAGCTCGGTTCGGCTCGGCTCGGCTCGTTTACCACCCTACTCACTCTCTCCCATTCAAAGAGGGGTTCAAATTATTAGTTATTATGCAATTTTTTATTTTTAATATAGCCAATTGTTGAAAATGATTGAGGTTTAGGGCAATTTGCCCTCCGTATAAACATAAAAAATTTATGTTATATATATATAATAGCGAATTGTTCGCTGTGGACTCGTGCGTGCCAAACTCGAGTCTTTTTTTATTTAATGAATGAAGACGTCTCTAATTGTATTGGAGGCGCCTTCATCAGTATTCAATAATTATTTTATTTTATTTTTTTTTGAGTATATTATATATATTTAGAGTTGTAGATTTTAAGATTTAGGGGTTTGATTATGGTATGTTTATGCTAATAAAATTTTTATACTAGGATTCATACTTCCCTCTTGGGTTATAGACTCATAGTTAAATGCTCACGGGGTATATTATAAGTATTTAAGACTTAAAATTTTAAGATTTAGGGGTTAGATTATAGCGGATTTGTTCAGACTTTCCTCTTAGATTATAGTTTTCAAAACAAACAAATTTAGATATTGATGGTGTATTATATGTATTTAGGATTTATTAAAAAAATAACAAACTGAGACGCCTCCCAGAAAATTGGTTTAACTCTACTCAAAGAGCCTCCAATTGCATTGGAACCACCTCAAGTCCCGTTGCGCACGGGCATACTGTCCATACTAGAGAATTCCTCTCTCTCTCTATCTATATATATAATTTATCAAATTTTAAAAAAAGATAAATTTTAATTTTAATTTTAAATTATATTATAAAAATTTTAAAATTAAAAATTTTAAATTCTAACTAAATAAATTCTCATTTTATATGAGATAAAATTTACACATGTTAACGCTAACGCGTGCGCATTATTGCTGTGTTTAGTAGTGAAAAAATGATATAAATACAAAAACTCTTGTATTAACGTGAACATTAATATGTATCACATATTCAAAAAATATAAACCCATATGTTTTATGTTGAGACAATTTATGATCCCACTGTTTTATGTTGAGATAATTTATGATCCGTGGGATCATATATTTTAATATTTTGGTAAAAGATTTAAGTTATGTTTGCTCTTGTATTTGATATGTTTGCTCATTCCGTCGGTAATCTAGTATTTTCTTGTAGTGTGACTCAGCTTGATGGCTTCGGGTCTGGTGAAAGATGGAGCATCCAAGGGACCGTGAATAAGACAACAACGATGAGCCGAGGGAAGCGCACTTCAAGATATATGCGAAAGATGGCATGAGAACGAGCCGCAGGCTTGTATGTATCCAACGGATGAGAGCTAAAGGGAAGAAGGTTTAAAGGTAAGAGTCAAGGTTGTAAAGAAGGGTCAAACGTGTCATGAGGGTCCGAGTGGGAGTGAAGTATACTCGGGAAGGAAAATCCTAGGCTTAGGGATTTACCAATCGACTAGTATGGGATCAGTTGACTGATTGAGGTCACAGAAGGATCAATCAACTGATCTTCTGTGCAGTCGACTAGTGTCGGCTGAAATTCAAACGTTGGGCTCTAACGTTCGAATCGACCAGTCGACTGGTGTTGACACCAGTCAATTGGTAACGGCTAATTCAGCAACAAGTTCTACTTAAGAGAACCCGGTTTGCTTGGCTAGCATAGACGAAATAAGTTTAGTTATAACTTATTAGTAGTTTACCAAGCTTAGGAGTTCTTGTGTGAGGTTGTGGCGAGGTTTCTCCACCCACAAGGAGTTACACGAGCTAGCCGAAGGCTTTCTGGGGATTCATCCACTGACGGATAGGGATCGTCCACCTTACGGACTATCGTGAAGTAGAAGCGTCATCTCCAAACAACGTAAATGATAAGTGTTAGCGGTTTGTTTTCTTTGTTAGTTTAATTTGTTTTGTATTCCACTGTGCGCTAACAAAGTATAAGAAGAGAGTCGCGAATTGAGTGGGTGATCGGTTATTCACCTCTTCTAGCCAGGCCCAAGATCCCCAATAAGTGGTATCAGAGCGAAGGTTCGCTCGTCTATGGACTAACCGTCGGGAGAGCACAGTGCTAGAGAAAAATGGGATTTGAAGAAAAATTGAAGGACGAATCATTATTCCACCGCTATATGATCGCGACAACTTCAACTATTGGAGGTTATGGGTAAAGACTTGGTTCGATATGGATTGGGAGATGATGATAGTCAATGAAGAATCATTCTAAGTCCCATGAGACAATCATGGAAAGAAGCTCTGACTAAGATATTGGACCAAGGAGCAACAATTACAATCAAAGGTAAATGAGAAGGTAGTCAAAATTTTAATTAATATTTTCTCTAATGATGTGATGAGCCATGTAGGTGAGTACAAGTGTGCTCATGAGCTATAGAGCAAAGTGATTATTCTATATGAGAATCCTACACGAGAACAAAAAGTGGAGGAGTCTATGGAGAAGGGCTCATTGGTTCAAGAAGAGGAGAATGACCAATCGGATGAGGAGAAAGAAGAAGAACCATAATTTACCTCCTCAAGTGAAGCGACACAAAAAGATAAGGAATCATCAACTTCATCAAAGGTTGAAGAAGAAGTCAACCTAGCGAGTACCTCCACCAAAGCAAAATAAATGACCACATTATTTACTTTGGATGTAATGAGAAGAGACACTACAAGAACAAGTGTCTATTGGGTAAGAAAAAGGAGGTAATCCCTAAACCCATTTCAATTCCCTTAAAATCTAACATGGGTTGTAGGAATGAGGAAGCTGCAAGAAAAAGGATGAAAATCATAAGCTTCACGTGCGGGGAGAAAGGACATTACCGCACAAAGTGCCCAAGGAATGGAGAACTCAAGAAATTGGCGCACTTAAAGAAGTGAGAGAAGAGGAAGAGGAATAGCTCACATCAAGTTGGAGCTACAAGGGTAAGGGAGGTAATCCCTAACTTTAAATGTAAATCAAATTTAAATTTCTCCATGCATGCTAGAAACAATTGTCATTATTTACCTATGCATAATTTTGGATTTAAATATCATGATAGAGTAGGATAACTAATGCATATCAAAATCCAAGGAAATCAAGTCATGATAAATCTAAGGACCAAAGCATTAATTCCAAGACTTGGAAACATATGCCTAGAATAGGTAGGTATAGGAATGCCCATGGTGGACATGCTGACTCTAGGGTTAGAACACTAGAGAAGAAAAATCAAGCTTTGAGGGCAAAGCTTGAAAAATTGGAGAAACCCCTAAATAGATTCATTATTGGATCTAAAGGGTTAGATAAAATGTTGCGTAGCCAAAAATCCAACAATGTTAGATCGGGTTTGGGATACTAGGCTAGGTCCTCCAACGCTAAGAAAAAGTCATATGCAAGAGTGTCATATGACTATAACAAGGAAAAGTCCAAAAATAACAAGGGAGTATCATTTAAGAATAAGAAGACTTTAATCAAGGACAAGGTGTCCAAGGTTAAAGGGAAAAATACTTGAATCAAGGACAAAGTGTCAATGGTTAAGAATGTCACTTTTGTAGACCAAGGGCAACTAGAGGTACACCAATGTGGTCTTAGCATTTGTGGTTGAATCACCTATGAAGGTGTCTAAGGCTAAGAGCTGAAGGAGGAGCTCAAAGAGCTAAGTTGGAACCCATGGAAAATGGATCTCAGGAGAGTATCTCTTGGGAATCTAGTTGGGCCATGGAATATGTCAAAGGGTTTAGAGACGAATTTGAGTCTCAATCATTGAGTTTTGGCACATGTGGTTTGTGTTTCATGCAAGAAATATGACATTGGGTTCATATTACATGAAAACTAGTTTTTGATGTATGGATGTTATATAAACCAATGCTAAGGAGGCATTATGGTTTGGTATCAGAAATGCTGAAATGTCAATTTCAGGGTGCCAGCCAACTGGTATAGAGGGCAATCGACTGGTAACAATACTTTCTAGAGTGAGTAAGCTACTATGTGATTTTTTTCGACCGGATCAATCGACTGGTACCTGTCTCAGTTGATTGATACATACTGAAATTATTTTCAACAAAATCACATAGTGTCCTAATGATATCAAATATGTGTATAATCTTATAGGGATTTATTACATAATGTTTATGATTATTAGAGGTTATAAAGTTCAATAATTGGGATATTATTGGATCTCTATTTGATGTATGCCAAAGGGAGAGAATTAATGTTTAATTGGAAAACCTTAACTAGCTTTGTGAGAAATCCTAGCTCAAGGGGAGCTTAAGCGAAGGGAGAGCTTTATTGCTCATGTATTGGCAAAGGAGGGAGCCTTGTGATAGGTTCTTAAATAGCCCTTGGTAAATCCAAATGTAGGGGGAGGCTTGGATAGGTTTTAAAAAACCCATTGATGAAAATCCTAACTCATTGGGGAGTTTAGGTGTGAGGGGAAGCCTTGTAATAAGATTTCATTGCATATTTGCATTTACATTGGCGGTATAAGTCTAAAGTGTAGCCTTGGTAATTTTAAGTCCAAATGGTTATTAGAATGTTGATTTGCTATTTGTTTTTCCTAACTTAAACGTATTGTCAAACATCGAAAAGGAGGAGATTGTTGAGACAATATATAGTTTGTGGGACCATATGTTTTGATGTTTGGGTAAAAAGTTTAAGTTAGATTTGTCTTTATATTTGATATATATATTTGATTGTATAGGTTATATAGGATACATATATGATTAAGTTAATTGTGTTAAAAAATTATGTTAAAAAATTGATGATTTTAGATAAAATATGAGCATTAATTGTGTTAAAAAATTGATCATTTTTAATAGGTAGATGTTATAATATCAATTCAAATTGGTTATAAATATCAATATTAATTGGATGTCATAATATTCACATATTAATATTAATATGGATATCAATGATATGAATAAAAAAAATATTAGGTGGAGTTTGATTTAGAGGTTTGGAAACGAAGAAATGAAATAATAGAAATATAAAACGTTTTAGTTAATGGATTATGACAACTGACAACAAAGTGCAAATCATTTTACAAATTTTTTATATTCTCCAATCACATGCATTAATCATAATAAATGATTTTTAAAAAAAATATATGAATGCTATAACTTATTTCGTAAGGTACGTAATTAATATTGTGGGATCTGATAGCATTTTTTTAAAAATTATTTAAATATTCTTGATATCTGAACTTAAAAACTCTAAGCAAAAACTATAACCGACTAGTGTACTCTACAATTATAAATCAATTTAAACACATGGCATAATTAATCACCTATTTAAATTTTTATTATCAAAATATAAAAAGAAACTTACTATTTATTCATTAAAAGAATGTTTTATTTGTGAAACAAAAATATGCATCTTCGGCCATGAGATAAAAAGAAGAATATTTTAAATTATTGAGCGGCTCTTAAGTAAGAAGAATATTTTTCGTAACGCGACTCAAACCTTTGCATTTCAATGAAAGTTTACCATTTTGATTATCAGCTTAACTACGTCCTAAGAGCAATTAAAAGAATGTTTTATGCATTAAAATCCAATAAAAATACAAATTAAATTTAATAAACAAAAAAATCTCTAAAAAAATTATAAGACGAAGAACTCTGACATTATAATATAATCTTAATCTATAAAGCCGTAAATAAATGAAGATTAAGAACAATCTACAAGCTAGAGTGTTCAACTCGTTAATATTCATGAATAAAATAATAATTATGAAAAATATTTATAAATTATATCCATTAATAATTTTTTTTATCAATATATTAAATAAATAAAATTTTCAAAATAAACAAACAAGACTCAATTATGTTATCAAATAAAATGAACATTATAAAATTTAACTCGGTTATGACCCTTGTAATCTCTACCTATCAAATTCCCTTAATGATTTCTTGTTTTCACAACCAAGAGATGTGATAGGATTCAAGATACATGCCGAAATCATTTGGCAGCAACCCTAACCGCAGCCGCAACTTCTTTACGGCCTTTTCTCTCAATATAACTTCCACCTTCCATTTACTGCTTGATTTATGTTCAGGAACGCACATAAATATCTCTCTCTCTTCATTGGTCGTGAAGAGCCTCAGATTGTAGTCGTCGTCGTCTAATAACAACTTCTCCCTGATCCATTGAATTGATCTATTGTATTCCTCCCTGCTTCGCCAAAAGCTACCGTCGATGGAAGTTGCAGTGTCCTGTTCTAAATCCGACACTTCAAGCCATGTGTCGGCAGCTATGTCGTAGCTAGACCAGCGCCGATTGAAGTTTTTTGCCTTTCGCGCTCCTCCCGCCGACCAAGTATGCCTTCCCACCCTCCAAGCTGCACCTGTATAAAGACCGCTCTGGGGCCGGGTGTGGCGCGCCTGGGCGCCAGGCCCCAGAGAGTAGATTGTAGATGTTTACCTCGCCGGAACGGTAGTTTTCGAACGCGTCCCATCCGCCGATCACCACCAACTCTTGCTCGAAGACCGCGGCATGGCTGCTGCCAATCTTGTAGTTCGGGCGGCTAGGGGCCAGCTGCCTCATAGTGCAGACGCCCGTGGTAGGCTCGTATAGGGCTAGGTGCAACGTGCTGGCGGTGGCAGGAAGTTTGCCCCGGAGGAGCAACGAGACGACTTGGTGGGCGGAGCCGACGGTTCTTCGGATGCGGTAGAAAGACGGCGAGGCGAGCTCGTGCTTCCACCTCTTGCAGACGGCCCGAGCGTTGAGAATGGCGTGGAAGGGGAGGCGGAGGAGACATTCGAGAGCGAGGCTGTCCGGCAGTCCTGGAATTAACTCGGCCTTCGGCCCGGGTGATCTACCGGGGCTATGGGCCATCCCAACATCGTCATCCTCGACTAATTTTCTCCTCTTTTCACGCCGGCCTAGCCTCCTCTTCCCCCTGACTACGCCCTGAGTAGCCACCAATTTGGCTCCGCCCTTGGCCTCCATGGAGTATCAATCTTTCTCTTCTATCGGATATTTCGCGACACGGTGGGCTCAATATAAAGACGAGGAGAAGGAACTAAATTTTACCGATTAATATAATTTTTCTTTGAATTAGTTTTTGATAATAGTTTTTTTTCGTAAAATATTACTAAGTAAATATTATTTATATTACTTAGTAATAATGATCATTTTTTATAGCTGAATATTTCATTTCTTTTCAATTATTTCACTCTTATCAATTATCCTTAAACCCTAACTAATTTAATATATTTTTGAATAATAGATTTTTTCCGAATTAATATAAACTTTCGTTGAATTAGTTTTTTAACACGGCATTTTTTCCAGAAAATATTGTTTTCATAGAAATATTACTTAGTAAATATTATATTGTAACTGACTATTTAATTTCTTTTTATTTCACACTTATCAATTATCACATTCAATTACTTCTTATAATTAAAAATAGTATTAATTTTTATTAATTATATAAATTAATGACTCAAATAATTTTCAATAAATTAAATTCTGCTTAAACCATAGTAAACTTATATATAATTCTCCCTGATTCAAACTCTTGTTGGTAATATAATTCTCCCTGATTACATAAGAGATTAGTGTTAATTATGTTGTTTTGATGATCATGAATAGGATTAATGTGGGAGATGTGATCGCGATGGGGTTGGAGAAGGGGTTTATGGAAGTGAACCACTACAAAAATAACAAGGTATTGCGACGGACATTTACTGATGTCCGTCGCAAATGGCGACGGATATATAGTATCCGTCGCTGAAGTTTGGCGGCAAGTCAAACTCTAGATTATAGCGACGGACATGGTCAAAGTCCGTCGCAATAGCGACGGATATTTTAAAATAATCCGTCGCTAATGTTAGGCGACGAGTCAAACCCCTAATTCAGCGACGGATAAGTCAAATACGTCGCTAAGTTGCGACGGACAAGTTAGCCCGTCACAAAATTTCTTAAAAAAAGGCGACGCCGACTTCCCCTCGCGCCCACGCGAACCCTAGCGACCGAAGCGACGAGCGATTCTCCTCCGGCGATTCTCCTCCGGCGAACCCTCCTCCGATCCCAGGTAGCGAGTTAAGCTCCATTTGCCGTATATTCTCGTTTTATTGTGATCACGCGCCGCCGTCGTCTTCTCCGGCCAACATCAGCACCTTGGCACGGCCGCGCGCGGCCTCCCGCGGCCGCGCGCGGCCTCCCGCGGCCGCGCGCGGCCTCCCGCGGCCGCGCGCGGCCTCCCGCGGCCGCGCGCGGCCTCCCGCTGTCTCGCGCCGCCTGCTGCGGGTCGCGGCCCAGTGCGGCCGGGCGGCTTCTGCGGCGGTGGCGGTGGCTGCGCAGAGGAAGGGGGGGTTAATTAATTAAAGGGGGGTTAATTAATTAATTTAGGGTAATTAATTAATTAGTTTAATTACTTTAGGGTAATCAATTTGACTAATTAATTGAATTAGTTAGCTTAATTAATTAATTTGTTTAATTAAATAAGTAATCAATTAATTAATTAGTTAATTATCGTTTAATTATTTTAGATAATAAGTTTGTTTGTTAAGCCATGTGTAATTAATTGAGTAAAATATTATTTATTTTAGTTTAATTGTTTGATTAATTTGATTATTAAGATGATTAATTGTTTGATTAAGTAGATTACTTGTTCTATTAATTAGATCTTGTTTGATTAGTTTTAGATAAATCGAATTATATCATGTTTGATTAATAAGATTTTTTTTTTAGTATACCATTAATATCACATTTTAATATGTGTTGTTTGATTAAATTGTCTTATCTGAATTCAGATACAATGTATCCGAACAAGGCATGGATGTATAATAGGTTAGACAATGGATTTATCCGTGACGAATTTTTTGCTGGAGTGGAAGAATTTGTTAACTTTGCAAAGTGTCATCCTGAGTGTTTGAATGGCACAGAGTTGAAGTGTCCATGTAATCAACGCAAATGTAGAAATACAGCTTTCTGTGATGAAGATACAGTGAAAACTCATATCGCCAGGTATGGGTTTGTTCCAGATTATTACAACTGGTATTGTCATGGAGAGCCGTATGTATATGAATTTGGTGGACCTTCCGTTGCTTCATCATCGAACTCAATTGGACCAGAAACATCATATAACCCTGCTGATGCAATGCAATCAATGGTTTACGATGCAATGAATGCTTTTGATCAATCAAATGTAGAACAAGTACCTACTTCTGATGTTCAGAAAATGTATGACATGTTAAAGGCTAGTGAAAGAGAATTATGGGAAGGTATTCCTTCTGGTCATTCTCAATTATCTGCTACTGCAAGATTATTGAATATGAAGGCAGAACATCATTTCTCAGAACGATGTTATGATGACATATGTCAACTTATGTCAGAGTTGCTTCCAACTGATAACTGCATGACTGATAGTTTCTACAACACTAAAAAACTAATCAGAGACTTGGGTTTGCCAGTTGAGAAGATACATTGTTGTGTCAATAATTGCATGATCTTTTGGAACCAAGATAGTGAATTGATGGAATGAAAAATCTGCAACCATCCCCGTTACAAGCATGGTGTTCGCATGATCAATCAGAAGAAGAAAAAAAATATTCCTTTCAAAGTAATGTATTATTTTCCTTTGACTGCTAGACTTCAACGTTTGTATGCATCAGCAGCAACAGCGAGTCATATGATTTGGCATCAAAACCATAGACATGATGTTGATATTATGTGTCATCCTTGTGATTCCCCTGCATGGAAACAGTTAGATTCAACATTTTCTTCCTTTGCTATGGAACCACGCAATGTCAGACTTGGACTTTCTGCAGATGGATTTCAGCCATTTGGAAGTTATGGACAACAATATTCATCGTGGCCTGTTATCTTAACACCATACAACTTACCACCATGGATGTGCATGAAAGATGAATTCATGTTTCTTACTGTTTTAATTCCAGGTCCTCAAAATCCAAAAGGGCATATAGATGTTTTTTTGCAACCTTTGATAGCTGAGCTGAATTATTTATGGAATATAGGTTCGGAGACATATGACATTGCTACAAAGTCAAACTTTTTAATGCATGCAGCATTGTTATGGACTATTAGTGATTTTCCTGCTTACTCAATGTTATCAGGATGGAGCACAGCTGGAAAGTTAGCATGTCCACATTGTATGAGTCAGTCAGATGCATTTTCTTTGCCATGCAGTGGCAAGATTTCATGGTTTGATAATCATCGGAAATTTTTACCTCTTGATCATCCGTTCAGAAGAAATAAGAAATATTTCAAAAGGAACGAAGTAGTTAGGAAGCTACCTCCATTTGGGATGTCAGGCGAAGAAGTGTTAAATGAAATTGATAGTTATGGATTTCTACCAGTATATCAGGATGGATCAGATGATATCAACAAGTATATTGTTAGAGTCAACAAATGTGGTTGGAGGAAAAGAAGTATTTTTTGGGAGCTTCCATATTGGAAATATTTACTCATTCGTCATAATTTGGATGTGATGCATATTGAGAAAAATTTCTTTGATAACATCATTAATACTGTCTTAAATGTGCATGGGAAAACAAAAGATACAACAAAATCACGTGAAGAATTGAAACAATTAGTTAGCAGGCCTGAGTTGCATCAGAATGAAACTACTGGTAAATATCCCAAGGCTTGTTATACATTGGACAAAGAAAGTAAGCAAGCATTATGTTCTTGGTTGAAAAACATAAAATTCCCAGATGGATATGCCTCTAATATGTCTCGTTGTGTGGATACCAATAGATCTAAAATGGTTGGAATGAAGAGTCATGATTGTCATGTGTTTATGCAAAGATTAATTACAATAGCTTTCCAAGAATTACTTCCAAATAATGTTTGGCAAGCACTTACAGAATTAAGCCTTTTTTTCAAAAATCTGACTTCCAGAGTTGTTACGGTAGCAGATATGTTACGCCTTCAGACAGAGATTCCTTTAATACTATGTAAGCTTGAGCGAATATTTCCACCAAGCTTTTTTGATTCAATGGAGCATTTGCCTATTCATTTACCTAGCGAGGCACAGGTTGGTGGTCCTGTACAATACAGATGGATGTATCCCTTTGAAAGGTTTCTTAGAAAATTAAAGAATAATATGCGTAACAAAGCAAGAGTTGAGGGATCAATATGTAATGCATATCTGGTTGAAGAAGCAAGTTCATTTTGCTCCTATTACTTTGCTGAAAATGTGAAAACCAGACATCGAAAGTGTCCACGCAATCAAGATGACATTCCATCAGTTGACCCAGACATTCTTTCTATCTTCAAGTATCCTGGAAGAGCAATGGGTTCAACTCTATCTAGACGGTTAAATGACAGAGAATATCATGCCGCCAGGACATATATCCTCTTAAACTGTGAAGATGTCAAACCATACCTAAGGTATTATCTCTTGTTGTAATGAAATTAATATCAAATGATATAATCAAATTTCTAGTACGATATCAAATGAACTTATATGTCAGGTTATACCAAGAACAGTTGTACATTCAAAATCCATCGATATGTGCAAATGAGGTAGATCAAAAGATAGAAGAAGAATTTGCTTTTTGGTTTCAAATATATGTAAGTGAGTTAATATACTTTTTTTTTAACAATTCTTGATTACTTGTTAATCTAATTTGATCACCCACCACTATTATAGGTCAACGATGACAGAATTTCAAATGTAGAAGACGACAGAATTAAAAATCTCGCATTTGGACCTCTTCGTACTGTGACAGTCTACTCGGGTTATTACGTGAATGGCTACAGATTTCATGTGAGCCAACGTGATTCAGGGATGGTAACGTATAATTCTGGCATCAGTGTCAAAGGATCAACAAACAATAATGATAATGAATTTGACTATTATGGCAAGCTAGAGGAAATTATCGAAGTTGAATACCCAGCGTTGCCTTTCAAAAGATGTGTACTATTCAGGTGTTCTTGGTATGATCCAACACCAAGGACGGGCACAAGGAAACATCGGTTATACAATTTAGTCGAGGTTAATTCAAGCAAAAGATTCAACAAGTTCGAACCTTTCATTTTTGCGGTGCAAGCTGGTCAAGTATTTTATTTGGAGTACCCAACTAAGAGAAGACGCCCTAGTGAATGGCTTGCTGTATGTCAAACGAAGCCTAGGTCAACAATTGAAATGCCAAATACAATCACTATCCAAAACTCCGATGCTTATCAAAATGAAGAAGTTATAATCAACTCAGTTGATTCAGAAATACAATCAATATCTCAATTACTTATAGATGAGAATGTCTCTGACGAGGAAATTGATGATGGTGAAATATCTAGCAGTGAGGAGGTCAATGTATCAACGGATTCAAGCGATGAAAACTTGCATGTTAATTTAGTTCCATCAGATTAGGATGAGTTAGATGTATTGAACAATATTAACTAATCAGAGTTTGTATTAATATGAGTTGTTAATTTAGATCATGTTGCTTGTATTGAACAAGTTTATACGATGCTTGATTATCCATTTGCTAGCTTTATTTAGATCATTCTGCTTATATTTAACATTCTTCATTAGTGCACGTTTCCATTTGTCTCTAATATGTCTCATTTGAATGTTTTACCTATTCTGCTTATCTGCCTAAACTTTGTGTCTAATCAGGTACCATGGCTGCACCCCGTGATCAGCGGATTATACTTACAGTCGTCGGTGACAGGTATACCTATTCTTTGTATATATATTCTGACAGAATTTGCTAATATATTTCATTTTTTCCTACAGTTTCTCACCTGATGGGCATCAGGTGTCATCTTATATATCTAAAAAATTTAAAGAAAGACTGTCACCTGCGACTACATGGGGTCATATTGAGAATGATTTGAAATCATTCTATTATGGAGAGTTTTTAGTAAGTATTTTACATGTATATTTAATTTGATATTATAATTTTTTTTCATACTAACCATATAAAATTTTTTTTACAGAAAAGGTACACCTGGGAGGAGGGTGCGGAGGAGCAATTCAAGAAGACTTGGAATGTCTACTGCTCCAAATTGTACAGGGACATGCTCTATAAATGGAGAAAGAAGGCTGAAAGGCCTACAGAGGTCCCTGAGCCGATTTGGGCAGCATGGCGAGCTGTCTGGGATGGCCCGCACTGGAAAGAGAATGCTGCGATTGCTCGAGGCAATCGCAATTCAGAGGTTGCGGGGCCCAGCACGGGATCGACGAAGCACACTGCTGGATCCCGTTCCATTGTCCAGCATGCCAGTGATTTGGTAAGTACTTTTTATTTTGGTTATTAAATTAGTATGTTTTTGTGGATATATTAAAGGCATTTAGTACTTTTTATTTTGTTTTTACAGGCTGCTGAGCTACAGAGACCTCCCACTAGTTGGGAGTTATTCAGCAAGACCCACAAGAGAAAAGATGGGTCTTTTGTCGATCGTCGCTCCCTAGCAATCAATGTAAGTGTATTAATTATATTTTATTTGTTTTGACATTTTATATAGACTAATTAAATTTTTTATTTCACAGGAAGCAATGACCACTAGAGTTTCTGAGGCACAGGCGTCTCAGCCTGCTGCAGAGGGGGACGATGCACAGCCTCTTTCCACCGACGATGTGAATCGGATTTACTTTGATGTCGTCGGTGGGAAGAGGAAGACCGCCTGCTACGGCCTGGGCTCTCAGGCAAAAGTTACATATGATCAGATGAGAGCTCCAGGGGTTAGGGGTCGTCCACCATCCTCCTCCTCTACCTCTAGTGAGGTTCGACAGTTGCGGGAGGAAAATGAAGCCCTGCGGACTCGACTCACGTCGATAGAGTCGACGTGTGCCGGGAGGGACGCAGAATGGGCTAAGACAAGCGCAGAGTGGGCTCAGAGGAATGCAGAGTGGGCTCAGAGGGACGCTGCGAGGGATGCTGAGTTGAGAGATTTGCGGGCTCGCCAGGCAAATACTGATAATATATTACGTCATATGCAAGCTTTTGCAGCTACCTTATCGCCGATGACACAGATGCCAGCCATTCCCGCCCCTCGTATTGACGCTCCCGATACACAGATGTCAGCCGCTCCCGCTCCCGCCCATCGTTTTGAGTCTCAGGATACACAGGATCCTGAGCATCCCACAGAGGAGTAGAGATATTATAGTGGTAAGAGTCATTTTTCCCCCTAATTTTTTTCAGTAACAATGTATTAAGTTATTATATCCATAATAACTTGTTTTCTTATTACTACATTTATGTTTACAGATTCTACATTATCAGAGTTGAGTTCATATTTCTTGCTTGAAAGGTATGAATATTCGATATTATTCCTTTATTCTTTCGTAATTAGTAGTTTTCATTTACTTATTTAATATTATTTGAGTTATCTTCTATTTGTTATTTTTCTTCTATTAGATCGAGTTATCTTATCATTTGTTATTTCTTATTGTTATCAATTTAGATTTATTTCTGTATTAGATTTCTTTCTAATGTTTTTATCTTTTATCATGCAGGAATATTTTTCCTTTCCATCCAGTATTGACTCTGATATTCATGTACGTAATGATTCTCTACGAACCTTTCATTTTTGATATATGTTTATTTTCTTTTGATATATACATTTAGTTGGATGAAAATTGTATAAGTTTTGATACATCATATGGATACGTATGGTTATTCTGTTACATTTGGATACATCATATGTTTAATCATTTACATCGTATGGATACGTATGATTTACTCTGTTACACTTGGATACATCATTTGTAAAATTTTAGTCTTGTTTCAAAGTTTCGATTGTAAAAGTTTAGAAATTAAACTTTGGAATGAATAGTGGATTGAATGTATACTTTTGTAGATAATTGTTTGGATTGGATTGAATTCGAAACAAATGTTTTGAATGTTTCGATTGTTATGAATGTTTAGATTGTAATTGTGAATATTCGGATTGTTCTGAATGTCTGGGATTGTAATTGTGAATGTTTGGATTGTAAGTGTAATGTTTGGATTGTAATTGTGATTGTTGGATTGTTGAAATATAGAATTATGTTTCATATTTTTATATGGTATTGATGTATAACAGGGAAGGTCAAGAAACAGATCGTTGCTGTGAAAATTTTCCAGTATTAGCGACGGAATTTTTTAAAATTCCGTCGCTACTTGCGACGGATATTTGACTTTCCCGTCGCTAAAACATTTGTATTAGCGACGGATATTTTTTAAAATAGCGACGGGGTTTGACCGTATCCGTCGCTATTACGATATATTAGCGACGGACATTGACGTATTCCGTCGCTACCGCATAAATCTTGCGACGGATAATTGACCATCCGTCGCTACCATTTCCCAGGCCACGTCGACCCACTTTTGGGGTGTTTGCGACGGTGATAATTATCGGTCGCTAATATAGCGACGACGATCATATAATATCCGTCGCTACTCATGCTCTGCGACGGGTTTTCAGCCGACGGCGAAAAATCCGTCGCTAATCCGTCGCTATCAGTGTTTAGCGACGGAATAGCGACGGATTCTGCCCGTCGCTAATCCTTATTATTTTTGTAGTGAACCCTTGCAAGTATCGGGTTGTGCTTTCCGATAAGAGATATCACGGCGAGATAAGAGTTGGTGTCACCTTCAAATTAACCAAGGTAATTAATTAAATATAATGCAATTGATGTTAATTTTTTTTGTATTATTTTAAAATGGAATTCCTCTAATTGTTGAACAAACTTTGTTTTTGTGTTCTTGTAGATGTGACGGAGTGACAAAGGAGCTTGGATTTATATATAGATTATGCAAGTGCTTGAAGAATAGATAGATAGTGATCTTCTTAGTTAACTAACCAATTATTTGATCTGTTGTTGAAATTGAATAAAATTTGTTGAATTCATTTTTTTTGGAAATGTATTAAATTCATTTTATTATTGGAGTGAGGAATGATGGTGATGTCTAAGCTTTGTGAAAAATATTGGTATTATATATCGATTTGCATCATAGATATATCAAAAGAAGAGTCTATATCGAAAACTTTTAGGTTCCATTTGTTAGTACATTGAACAATTGACGGTTAGAACTTGTCCAATCCTAAGCTGAATGCATTGTAAAATAAGTAGAACTCTATAATATTAGGAAATACAAGAATAAGGATCTAGTAACATCGATCATATGATATAAGAGAAATTAAGAAAACTATAATTTTACTAAGAACGTGAATGCACCAGAATTGTTATCGTTTTTCGTGAAGTACTCTGATCTATGTAGAAGAAGAAGAAGCAAAGGACGGTTTCCGGAGGAATTAAGGCTATGATGCTGAAACCCTTCATCATGGGAAATGAAGACGTATGTCAAGATATCTTAATCCAATAGGAAATGTTCCTTTGTAGAGAATTAGATTTGCTATCAATCCATAGATAATAATAGATCGGACTAAAAGAATATGCATATTTAACTCATATCCAATACCCACAAGTTATATCAATTAACAGGTTTAATATCTTAATAACATAAATCCATAAATCACAAATCACATGTGAGCTCACCTAAAGACATTAAATCCAACAAACTCTCACTTAAGTTATATGTGATTTGTAAACAACATGATAATATAACTTTAGTTGACGTCAATAACAAATGATTGACTTTATGAGTACATAATACTCATGTAAATAATTTGGTCCATTAACTTTATTAATATAGAACTAAATAGGTCATAGTTACTATATATGACTGTAACAAACATTAAGGGTGCGTTTGGTTGGGGGTTATCCTTGATAACCTTGGTTATCCATTCAAAGTTATTAACGAAAATCTTATTTGGTTTACATAATCAGCGATTCCCAAGTAATGATCGATGCCTAACACGTTAGCAAAAGAGGTATGCAACCCGGAATCGAAAAACCTTAGGAAAGTATGGTCTTTCTTGATTACGAGGTTATGAAACTTATCATTCCAAAATTATCCTCCAATATTTATATTTTAGATGAAAATAACCATTACAATTTATTAAATTCCAGAAGCATTATTCGCGGCCGACAACCGACGACCGATAGTTGGCGATCAGCGATCGGCGCCAGCGACCGACGACCGACGACCGCTGGCGGCGGCCGACAATCGACCGACGCTGACAGTCAACCGCTGATCGCTAGAGGCCGCTGCCAATCGCCGGCCGCCGGTGTTGGACACCGACTGCCTACGCGGACACTAACGGTGGACATTGATGCCAACGCCGACATCGGTGTTGCCGACGAATATTTTTTAATTTAATATTTTAATTAAAATTTTAATAAATTAAATAAATTTAATTTAAAATTTAATAAAATTATCTAAACAAATTCTAAAGGGTAATACGGTAAAATAATATATTATGTTATAGACTATTACCTCCAAACAAATAAGATTTTATTTGATTACTTATATTGAACCAAACAACTTCAGGTTATGTTTCATTCCTCGTTATCTTGGTTATGTGATTACTTGGTAATCACATAATCAATATTATATATGATAACTTGAAACAAATGCACCCTAACAGTAATGATATCAATGTCATTAATGACATAAATCAAGATATGGACGTGTAGTATAAAATTATATGAAATGTGATCAATATATATCAATTTCCAACTTGTCCCAAAGTCCAAAAGGTCTAGTCATATTTGCAAGCCTTAATGCTAAACTGTAATAGTAAATCATGATCTAAATCTTATGATTCTAACATGAATGCATATCATATTTGTAGGATCGGATGAATCGGCAAGAGGGGGTGAATAGCTTAAAATTTTAAAACCCAAATCTATTACTTTCGAACTTAGCGAGGTTGCACACATTAATTAACAATAAGAAGTAATATAGAAATTAAGAGACTAGAGATTTACTTGGTTTGCAACTGGGAGGTTGCCAGTCTAAGGCAATGAAAGCACAACTCAAAAAGTCTCCTTCATTAAAGGTAGAATAGTCTCTTACAGATTTTGAAAACTTAACCACATAAAATGAAACTACAGAGTTTGGAGATTAAGAATAGAGTATGATGATCTAACTCAGAGGACAGGACCTCTATTTATAGACTACTAGTCAAAATGACTGTTTGCTGATGAGGTACTTCCCGGGCGCTTGGACTCGGCCGAGTCAATCCACTTTGACAGCGACTCTCAACGGTTTTGGGCATTCTGGGTGGCTAGAGTCTACTAACGTGGACTCTATGTTGATCCATTTTGGCAACGACTCTGTTGACATGGCCTCCCTTTCTGAGAGTCTGGATTGGATCCAGGCGCCTAGAATGGTTAACTCAGAAGTTGACCATTTTTCAATCTGGTTGCTTAGGTGATACTCTATTCATCCAGAGTTAAGTTCACTTGAATCCAATTTTGACTTCCTCCTCGAGTAGGCTTCCTCCTCGACTTCTCTTATCTTGGATGCGCCGCGTGTGTCCTTCTAGCTCTGCTGGTGTACTCTTCCATAGCTCCTTGTTCCTCGGATGTACCCAGTCCGTTGACTCTCTTCCCATCAATGGCGAAGCCAGCTCGGATGATTTACCTGGGTTGTGAGCCATGAATGTTAATGTCGACATTGTCACCCTTGGTTAGCCTCTTCTTTCCGTCGATGTCGACGCCGTCACCCCAGGCTAGCCTCCTCTTTCGATGCCATTACCCTGAGCTAGCCTCCTTGTTCGTGACAAAATGGGAATCCAGGCGTCTGGATTACTTTTTTTTTTAATTTTTTAAATTAATATTTTCTTAAATTTAACTTATATATATATTATACCCATAAATATCTAAAAATTTTCATCTTGAACACTATAACCTAAGCAGAAAGCTTGAACACTTGAAAAAAAAATTTATTAGCTTAAAACCGCTATAATCCAATCCCTAAATCCTAAAATCTTAAACCCTAAATATATACAATATACCTCGAGAGCATCTAATTTTTTTTATTTTGAACACTATAATCCAAAAGGAGGCCTGGACCCTAGAGAAAAAAAAACTAATGCTTAAACTCGCTATAATTCAATCCTTAAATTTTAAACCCTAAATACCTATAATATATCCCAAAAAGATAAAGAAAAATAAAGACATGCCTTGAATATATATATATATAGGAAAAATTTATGTGGTGACGAAGTGTGCGACATAAGAGGTGTGAGATAACAAAACTCTATATAGAAAAATTTATCTTGAGCGATGCACTGTGCCATCTGTACGTCACTTTTTGGCTTGCAATTAAACCATTTAAGGTTTTGCTTATAGGGTTTAGAACTTGGGTTATAGTGTTAGAAAAAAGATAGGGAGAGTGAAAATGGAAAAGTGAAAAGCATAGTGAATGACGTGACACGACGCATGCAACGATCTCTTACGGGTTCACCGTGCTCCCCAGGGTATAGTTTGATTCGGGGCGGCGGCCGAAGGCCGCCATGGTGTCCAAGCGATAATCGGACATGTGCATGTAAAGTGTCACGTCATGCCACATCATTCACTATGTTTTTCACTCTCCCATTTTCACTCTCTCTATCATTGCTTATAGTGTTAAGCATAAATTTTTTTAAGTGCTTATGAAATGACGACATAAATAGTGTGGGATAACAAAACCATATATATACACACACATAAAAATAATCTCCTGGGCTCCCCACAATCGAAGACTCTTTTAGTCACATATGCGGGCACTTAAATTGGGGCGTCCAAGATAAATTTGTGTGTGTGCGCGCGCACACACACACACAAAACTGGATTCCCGACGGAATTTACCGACGAAATTCCGTCGGTAAACTCATCTACCGACGGAATTTTTCCCTTCAGAGTGAAATCCGTCGGTAATGAATTACCGACGGAATTTTCGTACCATCGGTAAGATTTCCGACGAAATTTTATTTCCGTCGGAAGTAATTTCCGACGAGAATTAATTTCCGTCGGAAATTTCCAATGGGCACGTAATTCCGTCGGAAATTTCCGATGGGAATTCCCCGAAAATATTTTCAATATTTTTTGACGGAATTAATATTCCGTCGGAAATCCGTCGGTAAATAAAAATAAATCGAAATTTAATTTGTATTTAGGTAATATCATATATACATTTCTTTCAAAAATCATAAAAAATTCACATCAACTTACAAAAATTCACAACCATCACATTTCATATATACACTTGCATAGTCATAGCAAGGACTGAATAACATGATACAAAAGTTTACAAAAATTCACAACTAACATGATGAAACTTATATACAACATACAAGTGTAAGATTTAAGTACAAGTTGTCATGAACAACATATATGTAGCAAAGTTGTAAAAAAATCACCAGTAAAGACACAACAATTTGACCGCCTTCCTTTCGTATCTCAAAGTATCGTCGTCGCGGCTGCGAATATTAGATCAAGATACTAGTTATATAAAGTAGAATAAAGAGCGGACATTAGAAACTTAGAAAAAAGAAAACCATATCATGTTACATGATATCAGAACTCACATCTTAGCTAACCAAAAGAGATTGCACTAGACAATCATGGAAATAAGAAAAGCATTCAAATACTTTGTTGATCTTATGGCCTACAAAAAGAAAATAATATCTTATCAACCAACCCAATCTGATCAAATCTCCCACTCTAGTTTCAGATATGATTTCAGATCAATCTTTTTTATCCAAAACATAGGCAGGTCCAAATTTTGGTCAAGCAAGGACCTAACCCAACACACGTTCACTCCTAATCCTATTACAACAACTTACCATAACATTCACCCCTAATTTTATTACAACAACTTATTAGAAACCATACAAATCTAGCAAAATTGTCATCCCTCAAATTCCATAAACATCTTATTCTTCTTTTCTTTCTGAATAAGTAGCGGAAGCATAAAGCTGAACTCCTCAATACTTCTTGCAAAGATTTGCTAAAACCAACTCAATTGACAATTTCTTCTGTATTAGAAAATTGAAAAACCCATATCAAATTTTTTAGATGCAATTATCTTCAATGAGCCACTGCCTAGTTTGTGTTTCCCACAGTCACAAATTCTGTGGTAATTTATACAACTGAGAAACATCTTGTTTGGCTTTTGTTATGGCATATGCTTTCTCCATGTGAATTATTGCAATAAACCTGAGTTCTTAAAGTACTACTCAATCTATTGTTTCTCCTCTTTTAGAATTGTATTCGAGTAAGACTAAGATTATTTACCAGGAAGGCATATTCCATCAAATTACCTCTGTGATGATTCAGATGCTCAAGAAGATTTCCCTGATCTTAATTTTTTTACACAATTGAATTGCGTGCCACTTTTTTTTTCCTTGCAAATTCAAATACTGCAATATGTTCTACGAATAAACACTGGGAATTCATTTTGATGTAATTTTCTGATTCCTCAAGATTAATTATATTACATATATTTGGTAGAATAAACACTTTTCCATGAATCACCTTAAGACAATTATAAATCCCAGGGTCTTAAAATGGAACAATCTTTAAGCATCAAAATATGTGCTGGCTTTGTTTGTATAAGACCATGCCACTCTTTTTAACATTAGTAAAATGTATTGGCAATTGAACTTTTTGTTGTAGAAGTAGGATAGGTGTCTTAAAGTCTCAACTTCTTTAAAGAATGGCTGAATATTCAGAGTAAAGGATCAATCTAGTCCAATTAGAAACTCATAGAATAGCAAAAGGTATATAACTAATAAGCTGACAACTTGAAGGATTATACAAGGCCTGAACATACCTACTCCTTGAAATAGAGAACGCATCCCACCTTCCATGTAGACCTTCTTAAACACATCCACAATACCAGTATAAGAAGTCTTTGGATTAAACATTCTTGCTTCGTTTCCAAGTTTCCCTGGGTTGTTTACCTGGAAGAATAATTAAAATGAAAACATTTGTACTTACAAAGCATAGAGTATATAAACAAAACCGTCTATGTAAAAAGTAACCACCAAGCAATCGTAAAAATTAACAACAAAGTAGAAATTGATATTGCTTCTAGAAGATTAGCATGAACAACCAAATGCACTAAGAAAATAATGATAGCATAAAAAATGCAGGTTTTGACATGAACAAAGGCAATGCACCCACACAATATTCTGAGTGACCCTATTTATACAATCAAACTGGAGATGAGCCAAGAATTGGGTTGCCTCAGTGAGGCACTCTGGAACAAAAACATTAGTGTTTGTGAAGAATGGAAAAAATAGGGGTCATAAAATAAGATGAAGAGAGTGAATGGTCAGTATCCTGAATGAAAAAGCTTTACTTAAACATTGTAAATACCTGATAAGCAAGCTTTGTACGAGCTAAATCTAAAGGGTAGGTACATAAAACAGCAATACCACCAGAAGCAGAACCAGCCAAAAGATCCACACAGAGAAGTTCACTTCTGCCAATACAAGCAACCCAATTCCAGAGTGCCTCACTCAAGCATATCCAATACAATAAAAATCTACTACAATCATACCTGAACAAAAACATGATCTACAAACATATCCAACTCTGTGTTCCCTGAAATAAAAATCAAATCATTATACTAGTAGACTATATAAACAGAATAACAACATGTGTCAAATTCAAATGTTTTTTTATAAGAAAAAACATACCTGAATCACAGAGGATCCTTGAAATAAAAATCAAATCAACATATTAGTAGACTATATAAACAGAATAAATATATTTTACAAGGTTTAATATGTAATTGAGCATACCTCAAAAAAACTTAATCAGTCGGCGGATGAGAGGGCCCTGGGGCGTCCTGTGATTGCGGATGAGACAAGGAATCTAGGAGGAATCGCATATGACTCATGAGTTCTCTATTTTGTGTAATTTAGCTGCTGATGCTCCTCATCTCTCCTTGCTCCTTCAGCTGCCCTCGCAGCTTCATCAACGACCCTCCTCTCATTCTTAGCAGTCATCCATTCCGCCATCTCTCCTCGCACTGATTGAACTTGACTGCGCAGATCTCGATTTTCTTCTAATAGTCTATGCATCTCACTGGAATAAGATGAACGGTAACTGGATCGACCCCTCGGAGACCTCAAGCGATCATCAAATGCAACTCTGGCCTGAGAGCCAAGGTCGTAGATGGTAGAGTTCTTTGTCCGTCCACCGACAACATCATAATATATGTCATTAAGTGCCTCGATGGATAGAGATTGCGACTCTCCCCCCTCTACTGCAGGCTGAGATGCCTGAGCGACTCTCTCGGTCATTCCCGCCTATATTGTCAAATAGAACAAGATTAAAAAGTAATTCGATGAGTCGTACTAAAATGTAACCAAAATAAACACTAAGTAATATTCTTACATGGATGGCCGCAGAACGAGAATCTACGAATGTGCTATCTTTTTTTTTGTGGTCCCTCACAAAGATCTCCATACTGGTGGGCGGTCGAGCTAGTTCTCGTTCCTGTATACAAATATATATTAGGCAAATATCATATAAGTATGGTAATAAATGATAATTATATTTTGTACCAACATTAAATTAAACTCACCAAATCAAGAACATGTTCTACCATAGATTTGGAACCAAACGTATGTTGAGCAGTTTCGATACTCGGGGCACCTAGCTCGATGTTTCTATTAGCTCGAGCCTTATCGGCATTTTCTTTCCACCTCTGTTCAGCCCAGGTGGTCGTCCGCACTCCATATCTCCTCAGAAACATACGTCGGTTTTACGTCCTTTCATCTGATATAATAAAGGTAGTCTTTGTAAAGCTTGGCACAATAACTATTTCATGTTGCTTTAAAAATCTCCTCCTGGCCCTCCTCCCATGTATATCTTTTATGCAATTATAAATTCAAAATTTAGCATAGTAATGGGTAACTATAATAAAAAATCAAAGATATATTGATTTTACTTACAACAAATTCATTATAATAAAATGTCTTCATTTCGTGATCTACATGCCTCCATGTTGTAGATTTACATGCTCGCTCTTTAAATTTACTTGTAATATAATTTGAAACCCTATGACCATCTGGAGTATACCTGCATAATCAAAAATAAATATATCAATATAATATATTAAAAATAATATATGAACAATAATTATATCTAATAACAAATACGTACATATCTCCAACAATATATGACCATCTGCCTCCATGTTTGTTTGCTTTTTTTTACCTCAATTTTGACCTTTATTATCGGCGATGTGTAATTAAATGGCACGTCTGTAAAACAAAATTTTCTCTAAATTTCACGTTAACCCTCCTAATAAATATTGTTATTCCTTAATATCCATAGGATTATTCATTAAGTTAATTAATCATATTTTTCATTAATGCGTATATATATATATATATATATACTATAATTTTGATGAATTTCCACGCAAAGGCAAGGCGCCAAACGTTGACTCTTCTTGGTCAGCGCATTTGACAATCCCGGAGAAAGCTGACCGGTTCAAATCTCCTATTCCACGTTTATTGGAGAGTTTATATATCCAAAACGCCCCAGAAATTAATTAATTTAAAAACGAAACTACACTTTTCTTTAACAACCAACCACAAGAATATTAATTATAAAATATAAACTACTTCAAAAAAATAAACAAAGAATTATGTCAAAAATGATACAACACGTCTACAATTTGGCGACTTCTTGCAGGACCTGTTCTTGCTCAATATTAATGCACAACTCGTTGACGGCGTCAATATAATTAATCATTTGACTCGAAATTTAATAAACAAATTAATCATCCATCCCCTCCTCTCTCTATATATATCTAGCTTCTGAACGAGAGAAGAACAATACCAAAAGAAGAAACGAAAAGAAGGAAGATCTAGAGATCATACAATTAATTTCTTAAAGATGAGTTTTGGAGAATTAGAAGTGTTACTGGTGGATGCCAAAGGCCTCAAAGACACTGATCTAATAGGTATTAATTAGTTTATTTTTATGAAATCTTAATTGTAATTAATTTTATGTATTGTATTTAATTTAATTTAATTGGTTTAAGCAGGCAAGATGGATCCTTATGTGGAGATTCAATACAGGGATCAGCAACAGAAGAGCAAAGTTGCATATAGTGAGTTATTTCTAATTAAATAATTTATATGCGTGTGATTTTATAAGATTATTTATTATTTTTATAAAATAAAATTATAAAATGTAATTAAATTTGAAATTTTTTAATTAATTAAGCAGAGGAAGGAGGAAATCCGCGGTGGAATCAGAAATTCAAGTTCAAGGTTCACCGTCCACTCGAGAACAACTCGATTCGACACAAGCTTGTGCTTCGAGTCATGGACCGCGACACATTCTCGGCCGATGATTTTGTCGGAGAAGCAACGTGAGTATTGCCCTAGAAAATTCAAACTCTTGTTGGTAATATAATTCTCCCTAATTACATAAGAGATCAGATTTGTATTAATTGTGTTGTTTTGATGATCATGAATAGGATTAATGTGGGAGATGTGATCGCGATGGGGTTGGAGAAGGGGTTTATGGAAGTGAACCCTTGCAAGTATCGGGTTGTGCTTTCCGATAAGAGATATCACGGCGAGATAAGAGTTGGTGTCACCTTCAAATTAACCAAGGTAATTAATTAAATATAATGCAAATGATGTTAATTTTTTTTTGTATTATTTTAAAATGGAATTCCTCTAATTGTAGAACAAACTTTGTTGTTGTGTTCTTGTAGATGTGATGGAGTGAAAAAGGAGCTTGGATTTACATATAGATTATGCAAGTGCTTGAAGAATAGATAGATAGATTGTGATCTTCTTAGTTAACTAACCAATTATTTGATCTGTTGTTGAAATTGAATTAAATTTGTTGAATTCATTTTTTTTGGAAATGTATTAAATTCATTTTATTATTGGAGTGAGGAATGATGGTGATGTCTAAGCTTTGGGAAAAATATTGGTATTATATATCGATTTGCATCATAGATATATCAAAAGAAGAGTCTATATCGAAAACTTTTAGGTTCCATTTGTTAGTACATCTAACAATTGAGGGTTAGAACTTGTCAAACCCTAAGCTGAATGCATTGTAAAATAAGTAGAACTCTATAATATTAGGAAATACAAGAATAAGGATCTAGTAACATCGATTATATGATATAAGAGAAATCAAGAAAACTATAATTTTATTAAGAATCTGAATGCAGCAGAATTGTTATCATTTTTCGTGAAGTACTCTTGATCCGATGATCTCTTGGAAGAAGAAGAAGAAGCAGAGGATAGTCTTTCGGAGGAATTAAGGCTATGATGCTAAAACCCTTCATCATGGGAAATGAAGACGTATGTCAAGATACCTTAATCCAATAGGGACTGTTCCTTTATGGAGAATTAGATTTGCTATCAACCCATAGATAATAATAGATCGGAGTAAAAGATTCTACAGATTTAAATCATAACCAATAACCTCAAGTTACATCACTTAACGGGTTTAATATCTTAATGACATAAATCCATAAGTCACAAATCGCATGTGAGCCCACCTAAAGAAATTAAATCCAACAACCTCTCACTTGAGTTATTTGTGATTTGTAAACAACATGATAATATAACTTTAGTTGGCGTCAATAACAAATGGCTGACTTTATGGTACATAGTACCCCTGTAAACAATTTAGTCCATTCACTTTATTAATATAGAACTAAATAGGTCATAGTTACTATATATGACTATAACAAACTCTAACAGTAATGATATCAATGTCATTAATGACATAAATCAAGATATGGACGTGTAGTATAAAATTAATTGAAATGTGATCAATACATATCAATTTCCAATTTGTCCCAAATTCCAAAAGGTCTAATCATATTTGCAAGCCTTAATGCTAAACTGTAATAGTAAATCATGATCTAAATCTTATGATTCTAACAGGAATCTATATCATATTTGTAGGATCGGATGAATCGGCTAGAGGGGGTGAATGGCTTAAAAATTTAAAACCCAAATCTATTACTTTCGAACTTAGCAAGGATGCACATATCAATTAACAATAAGAAGGAACATAGAAATTAAGAGACTAGAGATTTACTTGGTTTACAATTGGGAGGTTGCCAGTCCAAGGCAATGAAAGCACAACTAAAAAAGTCTCCTTCGTTAAAGGTAGAATAGTCTCTTACAAATTTTGAAAACATAATCACATAAAATGAAACTACAGAGTTTGGAGATTAAGAATAGAGTATGATAATCTAACTCAGAGGACAAGACCTCTATTTATAGACTACTAGTCAAAATGACTGTTTGCTGATGAGGTACTTCCCGGGCGCTTGGACTCGGCCGAGTCAATCCACTTTGGCAATGACTCTCAACGGTTTTGCGCATTCTGGGTGGCTGGAGTCTGCTAATGCGGACTTTATGCTGATCCATTTTGGCAAAGACTCTGCTGACATGGCCTCCCTTTCCGAGAGTCTGGATTGGATCTAGGCGCCTGGAATGGTTAACTCAAAAGTTGACCATTTTTCAATCTGGTTGCTTAGGTGATATTATATTCATCCAGAGTTAAGTTCACTTGAATTAATTCCGACCTTCTTCTCAAGTAGGCTTCCTCCTCGACTTCTCTTCCCTTGGATGCGCTACGTGTGTCCTTCTAGCTCTATTGGTGTACTCTTCTATAGCTCCTTGTTCCTTGGATGTACTCAGTTCGTTGACTCCCTTCCCATCAATGGCGGAGCCAACCTGGATGATTTACCTGGGTTGTGAGCCATGAATGTTAATGTTGACATTGTCACCCTAGGTTAGGCTCTTCTTTCCGTCGATGCCGACGTCGTCACCCCAAGCTAGCCTCCTCTTTCGATGCAATTACCCTGAGCTAGCCTCCTTGTTCTTGACAAAATGGGAATCCAGGCGTCTGGATTACTTTTTTTTTAATTTTTTAAATTAATATTTTCTTAAATTTAACTTACACAGTGAGTCCGTCGGGGATCACCGCAATTGCCATCTTGTATTTAATCTCTGTGATCCTGACAAGTTCATCATCTCCCAAGATATAATTTGATTCGGGACGGCGATCGAAGGTCGTCAGTGGTGTTTGATCGACGATCGAACATCAGATATGCATAAGAGGTGTGAGATAACAAAACTTTATATATAAAAATTTATCCTGAGCGATGCACTGCGCACGTCTGTACGCCACTTTTTGGCTTGGATTAAACCATTTAAGGTTTTGCTTATAGGGGTTAGGGCTTGGGTTATAGTATTAAGCATAATTTTTTTTTAAGTGCTCATGAAATGTACGACATAAATAGTGTGGGATAACAAAACCATATATATATGCACACACATGAAAATAATCTCCTGGGCTCCCCACAATCGAAGACTCTTAGTCATGTATGCGGGCTCTTAAATTGGGACGTCCAAGATAAATGTGTGCGTGCGTGCGTGTGTGTCTATATGTATATTTTCTTAAATCTTAAATACTAAATACATATAATGTTGGTCCCATGCATGCCACTTAGATGGGGGGGGGGGGGGGGGGGGGGGGGGGGGGGGGGGGGGATGAATAACCCTGCAAGTTAGTTCAAAAACAATTTTTTACTTAGCAAAAATGAACAATTTATTAAATAATAAAGGCAAACATAAACAACGAACTAAAAACTAGTAAGAGGCATGAGGTTTACTTGGTTGCAACGAGGGTAGTTGCTAATTCAAGACAATGAAAAACTCCACTACAAATATCTCCTTTAGTGTAGCCGGAAAAACCTCTTACATACATTTAAAAGCTCGTAGAAAGATTAGGAAAGATGAATACAATTATTGTGCTTTAATCATATAGCTCTAGGGGCCTATTTATACCCCATCGACAAATTATATCTGTTGATGACGTGGCACTCCCGGGTGCCTATATGTAATAGGGGGTACCTGAGTTGGGTCAAACACTTATTAGAATCGCAACGACCATAGAAACGACTATTTCTGGATAAAATAGTGTTCCCGGGCGCCTGTATTAACCTGGGCGTCCTGGACAACTCGGGCGCTCGGGACTCTGGGAGCCCATATTCATACGGGTGCCTCGAATTAGTTCTGGTCAACCTCTAGTTGACTAGCCTTATGACGCTTTTGGGTGATTTCTGATCGTCCGGAGTTGAACTTACCCGAACTCAACTCCAGCCTTCTTCTTGAATGGGCTTCCTCCCGGCTTCTCGTTCCTCCAATGTCGCGTACTCCCTTCTCATCCACTGGTGTACTCTTCCGCAGTCTTTTTGTCCATCTGATGCACCCAGTTAGTCGGCTTCCTTCCCATGCTATTCTTCTTGTCCGCTGCGTCTTCCGCTCGACTTCTTGTGCTCATAAGTTCCTGCACGATTAGACACAAGGATCAAACTAACATGACCTAACTTCACTTGGTTGATCACATCCAAGGTTCTAAAATTCGTTAGGCGTTAGACTAGTGCCTAGCGCCTAGGCCACGGCAAGATTAGTCGACGCTAGGCGGATTAATCGGTATCAACATAAATTACATAATTTACATAATAAATCACATATTATAACTCCAAGTCCAACACAATAACTTCAAATTTAAAATGAGTTTAAACTTCAAAATTACATAACTAATAAAATATGATAGTCATAGAACACAAACTCAAATTTAAAATGAGTTCAAACATCAACATTACACTAATAAAATATCATAGACACAAATTCAATATCATCGGACACAAACTGCTTCTTAAAATTTATTCTACTTCTTCTTCTCCATATTTTTCAATAACTTGGTCTTCATCGGACACAAACTCAATATCATCATTGTGTTCCTCCTCTTCTTCTTCGGATTCAAAATCATGCTCATGAAGTTCTCTTACTCTAGAGCTTCTTCGGGGTTGTAGATGTTCATCTGCTCCACTTGCTTCATCAACCATTTGCCATGTGAGACCAGAACCTAGTTCAACTACATCATCTTCCCTACCATCCACAATCTAACCTTGTGCATTTGAAGCATCTTTTGCAGGAAGGACATCGACATTCCTTTCTTTTTCTCTTTTTTTTTGTTCAACAATCTAGCATTAAATTGGACAAATACTAGATTGTTTAATCTGTTGGCATCCAACCTGTTTCTTTTCTTTGTGTGAATCTAAAAAAGGTGAGTAAATATTAAAATTAGTAACATGAATATATACTTGACTTTAATTAAAAAATAAAGACTTAAAGTTTAAAACATATTCCTTCAAATGTACTCTAATTTCTTTCACACCGAGATGCACTTGTAGTTAATGAAAGTATCCTCAATGTCACTCTTAGCAAGTTAGGTGTGTGAGCGTCGTATGTACTCTACCATGCACATGGATCAAATGTATCATCATTTTTTTCACATGCTTTTGCTGCCAGTGTTTTTCCAAATAACCCAGTTTTGTTTCTCTATTTTGCAAATTCCTTGTTAATAATTGTATCTTGTAGATCCAACTCATTGGCATGCAAAATTTTTATACATTCAAAAATCTCCATCACAACCTCTTCATAAAGAGCAATAAAACTATCTTTATAGTAAAAATAGGGGTTCAACAAAAAAACAGTGGTATGCAATGATGTATCAAGTCTGCCCTTCATTTTTGACTCAATAATTGCTATGAAAGACTGATAATTTAATTCCACATTGTTCAGGGCAACCTTGATATCTTCTTTAGCATGAAGAAGCTCCCCATATAGAAACTCCATTGATGGCTTTCTATCTCCATCTACCAATCGAAGAACTCTAACCAAAGGAGTAAATATTTTCAAACAAAGTATTACACCATTCCAAAAACTCATGCTCATCACAGTAGAGCAAGCTAATTTCTCTTTATTTGTCTTTGATCATTTACATGTCTCCCACATATCACTTGTAAACATGGCCATCAAACTTGCTTTTTTTAATCAAGCTTTGCAATGTGAGAAAATTTGATACAAACCTGGTAACTCCTAGTCGGACTATATATACCTCTTTTCTTCGTAAAACTTCTCATCAATGACAAAGTCTTATGGTGAGCATAAATGTAAATAGTAAAATATTTGGATTAGTCAATAACATTTTTATATCGTGAAAGTTTGCCAATATATTCAAGCATGAGATTAACAGTGTGAGTTACACATGAACTCCAAAAGATACCATGTTGCTTTTCTTTCATCAATTTAGCTGCAACCATATTGTTGGTGGTATTGTCTGTTATAATCTGAACAATATTTTAAGCTCCTACTTGTTCAACACACTTGTCAACATACTAAAAATAAGTTCAGCTGTCTATGCATCATCTGAAGACTCCTTAGACTCTAAAAAGGTAGTACCTTCCTTGTAATTAATATACAAATTTAAGATGTTTCTTCTTTTTCTATCACTCCATGCATCTGTCATGATCGAGTATCCATTCTTTGCCCATTCTTATTCATGTTTCTTCAGCAATTGTTTTGTTCTTTCAACTTCGGCTTTTAACGGTGGTTCCCTTAGTTGATATTGAATTAGAGGTTTGAATCCTGGTCCAAATTGACTCACTGCTTCCATTAGTTACTTGAAGCTATCATTATCAACGACATTGAATGAGATTCCATTTTTATAAACTCATCTCCCAATATATTATTCATGTTTCTTCAGCAGTTGTTTGCTTGTTTGTTTGCTTTTGTTTTTATCTCAATTTTGACCTTTATTATCGGCGATGTGTAATTAAATGGCACGTCTGTAAAACAAAATTATCTCTAAATTTCATGCTAATCCCTCCTAATAAATAATGTTATTCTTTAATATGCATAGGATTATTCATTAAGTTAATTAATCATATTTTTCATAAATGCGTATATATATATATATATATATATATACTATAATTTTGATGAATTTCCACGCAAAGGCAAGGCGCCAAACGTTGACTCTTCTTGGTCAGCGCATCTGACAATTCCGGAGAAAACAACGGTCCAATTTAGCAAAAGCTGACCGGTTCAAATCTCCTATTCCACGTTTATTGGAGAGTTTATATATCCAAAACGCCCCAGAAATTAATTAATTTAAAAACGAAACTTAAAACACTTTTCTTTAACAACCAACCACAAGAATATGAATTATAAATATAAACTACTTCAAAAAAAAAACAAAGAATTATGTCAAAATGATACGACACGTCTACAATTTGGCCTTCTTGTAGGACTTGTTCTTGCTCAATATTAATGCTCAACTCGTTGACGATGTCAATATAATTAATCATTTGACTCAAAATTTAATAAACAAATTAAACATCCATCCCCTGCCTCTCTCTATATATATCTAGTTTCTGAACGAGAGAAGAACAATACAAAGAGAAGAAACGAAAAGAAGAAAGATCTAGATCATACAGTTAATTATTTACTTAAAGATGAGTTTTGGAGAATTGGAAGTGTTACTGGTGGATGCCAAAGGCCTCAAAGACACTGATCTAATAGGTATTAATTAGTTTTATTTTTGTGAAATCTTAATTGTAATTAATTTTATGTATTTAATTTATTTGGTTTAAGCAGGCAAGATGGATCCTTATGTGGAGATTCAATACAGGGATCAGCAACAGAATAGCAAAGTTGCATATAGTGAGTTATTTCAAATTAAATAATTTATATGCGTGTGATTTTATAAGATTATTTATTATTTTTATAAAATAAAATTATAAAATGTAATTAAATTTGAAATTTTTTAATTAATTAAGCAGAGGAAGGAGGAAATCCGCGGTGGAATCAGAAATTCAAGTTCAAGGTTCACCGTCCACTCGAGAACAACTCGATTCGACACAAGCTTGTGCTTCGAGTCATGGACCGCGACACATTCTCGGCCGATGATTTTGTCGGAGAAGCAACGTGAGTATTGCCCTAGAAAATTCAAACTCTTGTTGGTAATATAATTCTCCCTAATTACATAAGAGATTTGTATTAATTGTGTTGTTTTGATGATCATGAATAGGATTAATGTGGGAGATGTGATCGCGATGGGGTTGGAGAAGGGGTTTATGGAAGTGAACCCTTGCAAGTATCGGGTTGTGCTTTCCGATAAGAGATATCACGGCGAGATAAGAGTTGGTGTCACCTTCAAATTAACCAAGGTAATTAATTAAATATAATGCAAATGATGTTAATTTTTTTTTGTATTATTTTAAAATGGAATTCCTCTAATTGTAGAACAAACTTTGTTGTTGTGTTCTTGTAGATGTGATGGAGTGAAAAAGGAGCTTGGATTTACATATAGATTATGCAAGTGCTTGAAGAATAGATAGATTGTGATCTTCTTAGTTAACTAACCAATTATTTGATCTGTTGTTGAAATTGAATTAAATTTGTTGAATTCATTTTTTTGGAAATGTATTAAATTCATTTTATTATTGGAGTGAGGAATGATATTGGTGATGTCTAAGCTTTGGGAAAAATATTGGTATTATATATATATATATATATATATATATGATTTGCATCATAGATATATCAAAAGAAGAGTCTATAACGAAAACTTTTAGGTTCCATTTGTTAGTACATCGAGCAATTGACGGATAGAACTTGTAAACCCTAAGCTGAATGCATTGTAAAATAAGTAGAACTCTATAATATTAGGAAATACAAGAATAAGGATATAGTAACATCGATCATATGATATAAGAGAAATCAAGAAAACTATAATTTTATTAAGAATCTGAATGCAGCAGAATTGTTATCGTTTTTCGTGAAGTACTCTTGATCCGGTGGTCTCTATGGAAGAAGAAGAAGCAAAGGATGGTCTTCTGGAGGAATTAAGGCTATGATACTAAAACCCTTTATCATGGGTGATGGGGTTGGAAAGCCTGTGTTGGGCACAGGGGATGAAGAAGCCGAAGGCTCGGTATAATCTCTCGCCCCGAGCCCTGGACCCCCCTTCGGGGTTCGCGCTCGGGAAGGTCAGGTCCGTCCCCGAGAAGTAGGGCCGGAATATTTCAGGAGAGAGTGCATCAGAAGACTCCCGAGCCCGCCTTGGGAGGGGGAGCCCCCCCCCCTCCCCCCGCCGTTACCGACCTCGGGGACCCCGGGTACCGCATCTGAAGAAAAAGCGATAATAACGCAGACCATTTCAAAGGATATCCCTTTATCACCGAAAGCAACGGACGCGGCCTGAATGACGAGAACGTGGCCGCAATAAAGGAGGGATGACTAGCCTGCTGACTGAGATATAAAAGGAAGTTCAACCCCTCCGGTAAGGGGGGTTACGATCTCTCCTCTTTTGCACATCATCTTTCTTTAGCACCATCGTTCGACCATCTTACTAACTTGAGTGTCGGAGTGGACTTCGCCGGACCCCCACTGGCGTGTCCCCTAACGCTTGTGTTGCTCTCGCAGGATTCCTACGTTCCTCAGCAACTTAGCGATCTCCATAGGGGCTGACCCTCGGCGACCGGTCATCGTTGACGACTCCTTCCGGAACAAATTAATTTGGCACCGTATGTGGGAATCAACCAAGCACCTGAAAGAGCGCCGATGGCAGGACCGGAGGAACAACCCCTCGCCCTCACGCGAGAGGAATTTGACCGCAGGGTAGCTAACGCCATCAAGGCAGCCTTGGAGCAACACCAAATTGAACAGGCGGCCCCGCGACCAGCGGGCCCGGTGAGAGAGGAGATCCCTAGAACCTCGGTCGAGCCCTCCAGAAGGTTCGTGACCCCTGTAGAGGGACGTCCAAGGCCCCCGTAGGGAATCCCCTATAGAGGGGAAAAAGCCCACTCAGTAGCCTCTAGCGCTCAGAGGCATGACGACGGACCGGGAAGGAGGGATGGACTCAATATCCTTCAAAAGACTCCATCCACCCCTTTCTTGTCGGAGATTGTGGAGGACCCCATGCCGAAACAATTTCGTGGACCGGGGATCCCTGAGTATGATGGGAAGACAGACCCCGAAGACCACGTCTGTAAGTTCGAAAATGCGGCCCTCCTGCACCAATATACGGATGGAGTAAAATGTCGGGTGTTTTTGAACACCTTGTCTAGCGCAGCGCAGCGGTGGTTTCAGAGATTGCCACAAAGTTCCATCAATTCCTTCGTGGAGTTTAAAACGACCTTTCTCCACCATTTCGCGAGTAGCCGGTGCTACCAGAAGACAGTGCTCAACCTATTCGCTCTCAAGCAAAAGCCTAAGGAACCGCTCAAGGAGTACATACAGAGATTCAACCGGGTGGCACAGGACGTACCTAGCCCAACATCGGAGATACTCGTAAGTGTTGGATCGAGAGAAACGATAGAGGGGGGTGAATATCGTAAAACGTTCGGATTTGTAAAAGAGAATTAGTAGCGGAAATAAAATAATTAAAACACACACGAACACCAAGATTTTACTTGGTTCAGAGTCGCGGTCGGCTCCTACTCCAAGGCCCACGGTCGTTGACCGTTTACTGCGGGCAATACTATAATCGGGCAAAACAATTTACAAGAATTGTATAATAATTACAGTACAGTAAATTTAAACAGAACAGCTCTTCGTTACCGACGTCCAGTGTGAAATGTATCTCGGAGCAGAGGGACGTCGTCGGCGCTTGTATCGTGAGTCGGGAGGTTTCCGGGACAGAGCGCTGGAGCAGAAGAGCGTGAATGTGTAGAAAGAATTCTTGTTTGAAGCCTTGGGGTCGAGGGCCTTTTTATAGCCCCTGGGGGCTCCCGGATCGTTGGGGGTGCCCCCCCCCCCCACGTGTCACACGATCCGGTCATGTCTCGGTTAGCTGTTATCCCTCCAAGATCGGGCTGAGGTTTGACCGGGGACGCCCGGGACGCTGGGGGCGCCCGGGTTGACTCGATCCACTGGCTTCTCGCTGGATTGAGTTGATCCACTTCGTTAGCTTAAGCTAGGGGCGCCCGGAGCATCCGGGGCACCCCACCTTTGAGTTGTCGAAGCGTGCATTCGCTCTATTTCTTTTTGTATTCACCTTGGGGGCGCCCCGGACACTCCGGGCGCCCTACTCAGCTGCTGCCTCATTCCTTTGAGGCTCTCTGAGCTGCAGACACTCGTTCCTTTGGTCCTGCATCCAGGGTTAGTCCAAAATAACACAGAGAAATAATATCTTATTTTTATACAGCCTCAGCTGTCTTGGTTCTGACTTTGGGTCTCCAAAATGGAGCCCTAGGTCGAACCGACGCCTACTGTTCCCTCGACGGGGAACACGTCCTCACCTACTCCTCTTGGGAGAATTTACCTGATGCCAACCGGCTCCTCCGGTTGGACTTTTGCCTAACAGTCCTTCGCCGGGTCTCGTATACCAAGTTGTCCTTCGCCCGGTGCCTAGCAGTCCTTCGCCAGGTCTTCGTATCCTGACAGTCCTTCGCCAGGTGCCTAGCAGTACTTCGCTAGGTCTTCGACTCCTAGTAGCCCTTCGCTAGGTGCCCAGCAGTCCTTCGCTAGGTCTTCGACTCCTAGCAGCCCTTCGCTAGGTGCCCAGCAATCCGTCACCAGGACTTAGGGTTTCAGTGCCTAGCAGTCCTTCACTAGGACTTCGTTTCCTAGCAGTCCTTCGTTAGGTGCCTAGCAGCCCTTCGCTAGGTCTTTATTTCTGCACACTTAGTGAACACATTAGATCACAAATAATACTTAACTTTGAACCCTTTGCCAATATCAAAACAAGGTTCGATATGGTACTTCCTGCACCAACAATCTCCCCCTTTTTGATTTATGACAACACAATTCAAAGTTAAGTAAAAACTTATAACAGTTAAGCAGGACAGTTAATTAAGACCAATAAAACATAGTAATTCTAAAATAGTATAAAGTCTAAAACCAATGTAATTTTGAACAGAGAAAAATTTTCTCATACACCCCCTGAATAATAAAACAACAATCAACAATTAACTTAACTCTTAACTTTGACCTTTCCTCCCCCTTTGACATATATCAAAAAACATTTATGGGTGAACAAGGTTTCTGATAGAGAGTTTCTCCTTATATTTAAAAAACTTGCAAAAACTGGTAACATAGTTTTCAGGAAAAACTTAACAGTAACTTACTTAGCCAACATTTTGAAAACAAGTTTCCCTTAAAAAGTTTCAACTTTTGCACACATAGAAAAATTTCCTTGGAACATATTTTGTGCATTAAAAACTACTTTTACTTGGAAAAATCTTTAAATAGACAAGTTTTTACTAAAACAGGGATTTGTTTACTAAGAAAACTTTACTTAGGAATATTTGCCAAAAATTTCAAAAAGTTTTGCTCAGACAAACTTGTTGATGCAGTCTGACCCTGATTGTTGTTTTGGTGTTGACACCGATTTAATTTTGATTTAAGCTTGTGTGAATTCGGATTAAGTCCTGGTCGGAGACTGAGCATCAAATCCCGGTGAGTGAAGCCGGGTCCTGGTGAGTGAAGCTAGGCAATTGGAAATCCCGGTGAGTGAAGTCGGGTCCTGGTGAGTGAAACCAGGTTGATGGAAATCCCGGTGAGTGAAGCCGGGTCCTGGTGAGTGAAGCCAGGTTGTTGGAAATCTCAGTGAATGAAGGCGGTCCTGGTGAGTGAAGCCAGGTGTTGGAAATCCCAGTGAGTGAAGCTGGGTCCTGGTGAGTGAAGCCAGGTGTGGAAAAGTCCTAACTCGGAAGGTTGGGTGAAAAGTCCTAGCTTGGAGGGCTAGGTGAAAAGTCCTAACTTGGAGGGTTAGGTGAAAAGTCCCAACTGGAGGGTTAGGTGAGAAATTCCTGGCTTGGAGGGTCAGGTCCTAGCTTGGAGGGCTAGGTTGGATGAAGTCCTAATTCGGAGGGTTGGGTGAAAAGTCCTAGCTTGGAGGGCTAGGTGAAAAGTCCTAACTTGGAGGGTTAGGTGAAAAGTCCCAACTTGGAGGGTTAGGATGATGAAATCCTGGTTTGGAGGGCTAGGTTTGAGTCCCTGGATCGGTCTGGTGACCGATCAGGGATGTTGGCACGCTGCTCCTTCGTGGATCGGTCTGGTGACTGATCCAGCGATGACTTATCGGTCTGGTGACCGATCAGGAGCACACAGTGAGGTTGGGAACCTACTGTGCGGCTCCTGATCGTCTGGTGACGATCAGGGAGTGTGTTGTTCACCCGCTGTTCGTCTCCTGATCGGTCAGGTGACCCGATCAGGGAGCTACAGTAGGGTTGAGTTCCCCTACTGATCAGGTTCTGAACGGTCTGGTGACCGATCAAAGACTTAGGATTTAATTTCCGCGGTTATTGTTCTGAACAGTCTGGTGACCGATCAGGCTGGAGCCTGATTGGTCTGTGGACCAATCGGAGTGTGCAGCAGAATGTTGGATTGGTCTGGGGACAATCAGTGCAGAAGACTGCTGGATCGGTCTGGTGACCGGATTCAGGGTCCTTCCTGATCGGTCTGGTGACGATCAGGAGCAGAACGTTAATTCAAATACGCTGTCAGAAGCACTGATCG